>OX579636.1:22575410-22902584 GCA_951230915.1 Antitrichia curtipendula | reverse complement strand
AAAACTTTTTTTGGCATGAAATTTATTGTCATGGAAGCATCTCCATGTTGATAATATGTGTGCCAAATCTCAAGTTCAAAAGACTCACACAAAAAAAGATATTTGAAATCTACCAACATAGGGAGTTGGAAAAACAATTTCACTATTGCTAACTTTGTCACCCTCCCAAGGGCTGAAAATTGTTTATTTACCATGAAATTTCTGTCATGAGATCATCTCTAAGTTGGTGATATGTGTGACAAATTTCAAGTCCAAAACTTATACCAAGAAAAGGATATTTGAAATCTACCAAGAGGTGTAGTTGTGAGAATGATTTTTTACATCCGTGTCAAACTTTAACCCACAAAATGACACAATAACAAGGGCTGAAAAAATCACTCTTCCAACTCCCTATGTTGGTAGATTTCAAATATCTTTTTTTGTGTGAGTCTTTTGAACTTGAGATTTGGCACACATATTATCAACATGGAGATGCTTCCATGACAATAAATTTCATGTCAAAAAAAGTTTTTTTCAATCCTTGGGAGGGTGGCAAAGTTGGCAGTAGTGAAATTGTCCCTTAAAACTACATGTTGGTAGATTTCGAATTCCTCTTTTTGTGTAAATCTTTTGGTTTTGAAATTTGGTACACATATTATCAACATAGACATGATATCATGTAAAAAAATTCATGGCAAAAAAAAAAATTCTCAATCCTTGGGAGGGTGGCAAAGTTGGTAGTAGTGAAATTTTTCTCGCAACTACACATGTTGGTAGACTTTGAATATCTTTTTTTCTGTAAATCTTCTGGCCATGAAATTTTGCACATATGTTATTAACATAGAGATGAACTTGTAAAAAAAATTCAAGGCAAAAAAACAAATTTTCAACCCTCGGGAGGGTGTCAAAGTTGGCAGCAATGGAACTTCTTTCACTGGGAATGCAAAAAATTCGTAAATGAACTGTGGCCCACTGTACAGTACATTGAAGTCAAGCATGACTGATACCTTGTTCAATCTTCTGTGAGCAAGCTCAAGCTGCCGTGGACTCAGAAAGTAATTCCAAACAGATTTATCCAAAATTTGTTCCATTTCACAAAGAGAGACTGAGTGCCTTTGGCCATCCATGTGGGTCAAGCAGGAATCCAAGTAGGCAAATGCCTGCTGTGAGCTTTTCTGTCTTGAGCATGGTATCCAAGTACGCATCTGCTGAAATTTTAAGTTCAATGCTTCAAAAAAATTCGGACACTAAACTAATGCTTCACATCATTCGGACACTAAACATTCGCCAAACGCCTGCTTCATCCAAAAATGTGTGAATACAATATTGTGAGTCCAACTTTGTGTCCAAGGTGAAATGAAACTCAACTTCGACAACCTGTGAAGACCACAAAGAAAGCTTGATGTGTCATCACCGTGACATGATTGAGCTTCAGATCCAGCTTTGACGGAGGATCCCCAAGATTTAGCTTCAGATCCTCGTAACCAACAAAATCAAGCTTTTGAGTAATCTCGCAGTAGTAGATTGGTGCTTTCCCGAGACCCAACTTTCACGGAGCTTCCGATCCAATTCTCGCAGCTTGATGACTGGGATCCGGTGGCGAGCAGCATTCGGGACATTCCTTGTATAAGTTGGAAGTAATGAAGTTAGTCCGACCATTCTCATACAGTCATCGATCTCTCTGACTGGCTATTGCAGTCACGGATTTTTGGCCCAAGACAACACGGTTTCTCCGGATCACTCAAAAACGTTTTCAGGTTCATCAATATTGCCGGATTGTGAACCACCGTTTAAAGTCTTCTCCTCCTCAGTTTGGCTCAGGGTATGAGTAGCACGGCACTCCCGCACAGCTGACCTAATGTGCATTCGTGATTCTTCAAAATCTTGAGCAATACGAGCCAGGTCTGGAAGGAATCAGATGAGGTTCCGGAGGGAAGCGGGAGCAGGGCAGAGGGGAGGAGGCAGGGCGGGACAGGGGGAAAAGCTAGTACGTGAGCGGGGAGCGGGGAGCAGGGATTTCATCTTTTAGTTGTTTTAAAATTTTGACAAACCTAAAGAGGCAGACCTATTACTGTGGGTAATAAATGTATGCACTTCTACAAAATACTACATGTAGCATCTATTACCGTCGGTAATAATTGTATGCACTTCTACAAAATATTGGAAGTAGCATCTATTACCGTGATAATGAAAATAGGGTCTGAAGGGGGGTAGTAGGAAAGTTAACCTACAACCGTGGATGAGGAATGACGATCTAGAACACGAAAGCGAAAGAAAATACAAAGTTCTGTAGAGGAGGTCCACATAAACTGCGATAAGAAAAGGATAAATTTATGCCGGCAACACTACTTAGTAATATAAGAAATGACATGCTATTCCACAAGTTGTGGCCACGCAATGGTTTAGGGTAACGTCGTACGAAACAAATAAATGTAGCAGAAGAATTGCAGTCAAGAAAATGTGTAGTCTACGTAACAAAGACAAGACCATAGAAATCAAAGGCAGTGGCCCTTTTAGTCTCATTGCAAAACATAAATGGAAATACAAAAGGTAGAAACCCCACAGGCAGTGGAACTGCAAAAAGTCTAAGAAGATATACTATCACCACTACAGTCTCCATAGATATCACCAGATCTACAACTAGATTCTGAATCTGAACAATCTGATGGAAACAAAGTATCAACAGCAGCATCTATGTCAAGATACTTTAGGACCCTGCGATCTACTCCAAGTCCAGGTTGAGGTGCAAAAGTGGGTCTACTTTGTAGAGAAGCACGTGCCATTGCATCAGCATAGACAGGTAGGGTAAATGACTTCTCAGGGCTATGAAGCAGTCCTGATTGCAAGGCGAAAGTAGGAGTTGGACTCCTCAAGCTCGAGCTGATTATACAACAAGTCAATGAAGAGATTAGTATAGGAAAGAGTGAAAATAAATTCATAGCAATACTAACTTATTTAAACCTCCATATTCAAAGCATGATAAAAACTTACTTACAGAATCTATGGCGTGGAACAATGGTCGACTCCGCAATCTCTTCATCCACTAAGACCTCAGAGGCCTCTCCAGCATCAAGACGTTGCTTCTTGGAGACCTCAGGGACAGAGACCACGATGAAGGTCTCCAGAATTTCCTTGAAGATCGGTTGATCCACCTCCATGACCACGAAATGCCGACCAGCCTTTCGACAAGTGTGGACAGAAGCTCCTGTATTGAATCCAAGAACAAGTAAGGAAATGTGAATGAACAAGAAATCATAACACCTTCATAAAGAGATTCAGCAGGAAGCCCTTACCAGTGGACGCAGTGCAATCAAGCACTATGTCACCAAACTGCGTGGTAGACTTAATCAGCGTTTGGAGAAGTATAGGGTCCTTCTCCCTACCTCCTCTCCAAGGAGTAGTGCCTCTCATCAGCTGTGTCACTGTGTGTCCTTTGTTACCAAGTTGAAGAGAACATCATCAGCCGCGACGTTGATACCGATAGAATCGAGCTCTGGCACAGGCGTAATGGAGAAGGTGGAGGCTGGTACCTCGGGGAAGCTCCTCACAAAAAGTTGAATGCAGAATCTCAAAGTCTACAAACAAATGAAAATACAAATGGCATTAGTACAAGAGAAGTCAGTGAAGCGAGTGCTTAGGACAAGAGTGAATTGAACATGCATGATGGACTCACAATCATTGAAGCGTTCCTGGCGCTAGTCAGAGGTAAGCGAATCACTCCCATGAATTCCTTGAAGAGTGAGAAGTGGTAAGGCTTTAGGCAGCCACAAATATCAGCCTTGATCTGAAGATGATCTGGATGAAACAATAGGAGCACCCCGTTGTCGTGAACCAGTTCACAGGCACTTTCGAAAACTGTCTCTACAAATCGATCTGGAAGCTTGTTCCACTCCGGAATGGATGAGCCAGGAGAGTTCACTGTTGGAACCGGTAGACCTTCAAGAATATCCACCACCATAAGATCGAGAAGTCCGGAAACGGCTTGAACACCTCTCAAGGCTCGGGCCTTGTCAGATTTGTGCTGCACATGTCAAAAAAAATTTAGAATGACACTCACTTCATGTGAACAACAATGACATCAGAATGCAATGGAAAACAAGAGCAGGGGAATACCTTCTCAAGAAAGGCTTGCAAATCCATCCATTCCTTCGGAAAAGAATTGTGTTGCTCATAATACGATGCAACGGCATCTAGAGATGATGAGAGGAAAAGCTCATCCAAATGCAAAGTCCCCCCCGAGCAATCTTGGAAGGCAGGTGATGTACACTGCTGCAATCTTGAAGCTGAGAGCTCGATAAAGGAAGAATCCCGCTTGCGAGGATTCTGTGACATGGACCCAATGGAAGCCTCTGGGAACACAAGCACTGGAATAGAAGCATCACCTGCCTTTGACTTCCTTGATCGCCCAACTCTCTTGGCATCTCTTTCTGCATTCCGTTGTGCATCCCTCGCTGCCTTGTCCTTGACCTTCTGGGCCTCCCTATCAGCCTTAGCCTTGGCCTTCTTTGCATCCTTGGTCCTCTGGTTGAGAATCTTGTTCCTCTCCTTCTCGGGTAGCGTAGAGATGTCCACCTCTTGCACCTCCTCCTCTTGCACATCATCTTGGCCGGGAGCAACATTATCAGCTTCATCAGAAGCCTTCTTCGCGTCCTCTTCTTCAACTGGGCAGAAGGACTTCCCGCATTCAATGTACCAGCAACACGCCCTGAGATGCGCAAGGGACCAAAACCGAGCATGCCAAGCATTGTACATGCAAAGAACGGAGTTCTTGTTTGTCCATGTAGTCAAGTATTGCGGAAGGTGGGGCTCTTCAATGGCACCAAGTGGGAGGAGCTCCCTCTTGAAGTACCTGATGAAGGAAGACAAAGCAAAAGAAGAGTTATGTAACAATCATCAATACCAATGAAACAATGAAATAATAAACAGATTATGAACTCAGATTATACCTATATACGGCTCGCTTCACAGCAAGGTCTGTTTGCTTCTGGTTTACGAATGCCTTCGTCTTCGTATAGGACTCCTTGCCATTGAAGAAGCCAACAAATCCATGCTCCCATATCTGATTATGCCAAGCCTGGATGTACTGGGAGATGGACCTGGGCTTCTGAGCGACATCCATGTTTATCGCCAAGCTATCGTCCTTGACGCTCTTCGAGAACAGATCAACAGCACCGTCCTCAAGCTGTAGGATATAAGATAAATGAAACACGTTGAAAAGCTCAATGGCCAGGGTTTAGGTGATTAATGTCAACTTCATCAATACCATGTATAAATATGAAATGAAGTAAACGAAGAGTACAACAAACACTAACACGAACTTTATAGAGTCAACAAATATCAAAGTTGATAATGAATTCAACTATGTGATTATTATAAATCTCGAGTACTCACCCTTGCCCAAAATGAAGCCTTGTTTAGCCAACCTTCGAAGTCCTTCTCAGTAAATCCCTTAGGAGGGAAATGGACTGCCTCACGGGAGTGGATGCTTGAATTCCAATTTTGAAGCCACCGAACTTTAAACTCTGGACCTGCACAAGCCGTTGCAATGAGCTGAAGCTTCTCTAGTGTCATCTCTGGCTTTTCGTTATTGCTCCAGCGCTTCGTGATCTGCGAAATGTACAAGGGATGTTAATACATTAATATGAAATAAGAAGAAGGTCCCAAAGAGGAGTCTCAAGAGAAAAACGAACCTCTTCAAGGAACTTGTCACCGAACTTCGGATTGGCAATTGACAGGTACTTGAAGAACTGGCCCTTGAACGATTGATGTTTGATTCTTGCTGCAGCCCTCATGGCCGTAGTAACGCCGGCGTCGGTCCTGACCTCCATCGGTGTCTCATCATAATACCTTCTTGCCGCATCATCTGAGGCCTCCCCAATCTCTTGCTGCAATTGAAAATGAGTGACTAGCATAAGCATGGATGTCTATGAAATTAAGAAATTTGACTAACACAAAGAGTCAGTAGGATTATTACCCTGAAGAGGAGCGCAACAAAGACATCGATTGTCAGAGGATACCATGTCTTCTCAATGTGGGGGCTCTTTACACACCTCCTGTATTCTTCCTCAATGAGCCAAGACTTGAGGCTTTCGAGGGGCATGCACCCGACAGACTTCACACGGTATAGTGTGTGCACCATGCTCGTCTTCACATGGGAGTGCTCATTGGACCTGAAGATACCAAATGACAGTAAGAAACAAGTACTTGTAGAAAAAAATAGAAAATCCAAAAAAATGTAGTGAGAAATCTTACTTATTGATGTCGTGCATGGCGTTCATTAGGAGGGCCACCTTACCCTTCGTGTCGAGGCAAATGCTATCCACGCAATAATGCCACTCCCGTTCATTCCGATGAAGCCGGTCAATGTATCCTGTCCATGCCTTGAAACGATGGTTTCCATCACAAATGAAGAACATTCGACCACATAAAAACATGAAGTGAGGGTCTAGGGACAATTTGGCCTCGAATGCATCGTTAACTGAGGTCCACTGAGGTCCCCAACTACTAGTGTCCACATCCGTCACAAGCCTCTCCTCCCCGTTCTCATTGGTTGTGGATACATAGAACACGGATGCTCCCGGCCTATATCCATGGGTAAACTCGGCCTCCAACCTCTTGATGTCCTGGGCAAGCGTTGGGCGGACTAATGGCATGTACACCATCCGACATAGCGGTATCTCGAACCTCGAGGCCTCCTTGGGCGATAACCTCATTTCCTCAATGCAATGGATGCTGTTTGACTTCTGTTGGTTACGCAACTCGTCTTCATTAAGCTTGAGTAGGGCTTCCTCTGCCTCATCCTCACTGATATCGATGGCCGTCCGTGGCTCGGAGGTTCCCTCTCCACAAGGCTCGGGATGTAGCAGAGTGTCCCCTACTTGAGCCATAATTTGCCCGACAAATCTGAGTAATTAGATTATTATAAACTTGCACCTAGAGTATACGGACCATACAGCTTTCACCGCGAATGTACATTCCTAGATTCAAGAAAATATGTGCGCACATTGAGAAAGCGAACTGGAGCAACAGACATTTAAATAATAAAGAATATCATGCATTTGTAGAATGAAAAGTTCACAAATATGAAATCAATAGTCTGTTCATCATGAATAATTAGAAATTGGTTACGACAGCTCAGATCTTTCACCACTAAGATTTAGCTACGATGCAAACTTGTCACCGCTGGGATTGCACATTCATGAAGGCTGTGCATGATGAAGAGCTGGAAATCCAGTCTCTGTGTTTCTGTCCCCAGAATGAACACTGAGATTGAATTCAATGCTTACTCTAATGGCCGATATCGAGATTAAGGAGAATTTCTAATTACACCAAACACTGTCTGACCTCTTTTCTACCACGGGAACATACAAGACCCATACAGTAGATAGTACACGATTCTCAGTCTGAGGGGTAGCTGCGCACAACGGCGTTGCAGATCCTCTGGGACACCTCGGTGCCGAGGCTGCCCTGGTGAAATCTCCGGAGGACAGCAACGGCAAGATTTGAGACTTTGAAAAGCAGAAAGACGAAGACTCACTCTTGAGATTCTCGGATGTCACCTCCCCCAATCTGCAAAAGTCCAGACAAGGCAAGTAATCCATACGCTCATGATGGCAGAGCGTGGCTAACGAAGAAGATTTTCCGAAACCGATCACGAGCTCACGGCGATAAAAAAAAAAGGAACCAAATGACAAAGCTGCTGCCGCGCATGGCATCCCGCAAATCCTGTGGTGGTCCCTCGGCGGCGAGGCTACACCAGAGGGACAGAAGGACGTCATCAGCAGTAGGGTCTTGCAATTTTCGGCTGAGAAACTGATAAGGTTGTGGCTGCCCCAGCTCACGTCCTGACGTAATCTATAGAGCCCCTCGGCGCCGAAGCCACCTACATGCAGTCACTGGATTCGAGGAACAACTCGGAAGCTTTACTGATTGAATACGCACAGTGCGCTAGTAAGACAATAACCGGACCAATCAAATCAATTCACTGAAAATGCCCTTCAGCCGATCAATTTTCAGTGGCTGTCGGCCCAAGGTCGTCCTCAGAGCTTTGAAGACAGGCCCGCCGTTCTCTCGTTCTCGACTTCTATCGATCATGGAAAAATCAGAAAACCATTTGACAAAGCTGGAGACTCAACCTATCGGGAATGTGGACAGCGTGATTCTCCTTGCCTCAGCGAACCTCCACGAGTGAGTGAAAGGAGACCTCGGGAGCGAGGCTAGGTCCTAGCGGCACCAAAACGTGAGAAGCGGCTCACCCCCACACGAGGAAGCTGGAGACTCAACCTACTGGGGAAGCGGACAGCATGCTTCACCTTGCCTCAGTGAACGTCCGTGGGCATGTGACACAAGACCTCGGGACCGAAGCTAAGCCCCAACGACACCAGGACGTGAGAAGCGGCTCACCCAAATGAAGACAGGAACGTCTGCGGAGTTCAGGTCTTCCTTGAGATGAAGCCAGCGAAGATCAAACCCTGACTTACTTTGGAGGCGTTATTTAGTTTAATGATTCCTTACCTCTTTCTGGATCTGATTCCTTCGGTCACTCCTGGTCTCTCCTGCCCTTGTGAATGTCTTCGGTGCCTCAAGACCGCAATTTTGTTTGCCGCTCCTGCTTGCTCCCGCCCTCAAGAATGTTTTCGGTGCCTTAAGACAGAAACTTTGCCCGCCGCTCCCACTCGCTCCCGCCCTCGAGAATGTCTTCAGTGCCTCAAGACAGAAATTTTGTCCTCCGCTCCCGCTCCCTCCTCCCCTCGTCTGTTGCTTTCCTACCTCCGGGACAAGATCGTCACAGTCGCTCGCGCTCCCACCCTCACTGAAAGAAACGTTGGACACCTCCGCGATTCGTAATTGACGGCCGCTCTCGCTGCCTCCCGGACTCGGCAAATTTCTTCCTGTCTCCAAGGCACGGTTCTGTCGTCCTCTCCCGCTCTCCCCCGCACACCTTAAAGTCACGAAAGTCTCAGAGAGCGCATCCACGGGCTGCAAAATAAAAGACAAGGAATCTCTCAAAGGTTGGATGTTAGGAGGAAAAGGGTCACTCAAAGGCTGGAAGGTATAAGGAACAAATCAATGATCATCTGAATGCTAAGGAACTCGCGCATTTCCGTTCTTTAAATTAACCACGTCCATTCTAATCAGGTGACACAAGATGCGTAATTTCCAGTAACTCGTGAAGTTAATTACTTAGAGATACAAATTAGGGCCATGGGTTCGCTATATTTTGATTATGGTGGTTGCTATTCCTTTAGTCTTTGTATACATCTTTTTCTGTATTAGGGTTTTCAGTCCTCTAAGTCATAGACAAATGCTTATCATCAAAGAACTATCTTTAGTCGCTCCTTGGGGAAAGCTCAGCAAATCGTACCTCGTAACTCAATGAAGACTACCGGAACATTATAAGGCTGCAATCCAGTATATATTATATCAAAACACCCTGTGAAGACCTTTATGTCCGAGATGGAATTCATCTATGGATCTGCCAGACACTTGCTTTGGAAAACATCAAGGAGAGTAAACCCTGAAATCTAGGCTTAATCTGATGAATTCATGGAGAATATTGCATGGACGCTCTCAAGGACAAAGAGGAAATCAATTTTGTATAACTCATTCATGAGGTACTTTAGGATCAGTTCATAGACTATTCAGTGGTGACATTTACATGAATGATGTTGATTCTAACCTCTGTTCATAGTAAGCCAACTTCTCAATCCCCTTACAGCTTACAATTCATCAAGAATGATACGCTACTAACCTTTAGATTGCGTCCCTCGGAAGAAATAATATTCCACATCTCTGCATCACTCCGTCACCATCATGTTCCTCAATACTATGAAGGCATCGTTGACAGCTTGATCCTTGTGCAACGTCATGATGGTCAGTGTCACCAATCTCACATTGAAATGATAATACCTTTGTAACCGACTCCAAGTGATTTTCTACAAATTTAGATGATTCCCTCTTCAGTCTCGATCGCTGCAATACTTTCCTGCTAGAATATCTAAACTTTGACCGTCTCCTCCTCTTCCTGGTCTCATTGGACACAAGAGGCTCATCTAACTCATTCATTTGCCCTAGAAAAATGTAAGCTCCTAGCCTCAACTATTATGAGAATGAGCCCTAAGAGACCCATCATATATTGTTTACTAACAGGACAGCTGCGCCAAAAATGTCAGATAATTTATTGATGATTATTATGGCATTAGTTCTTTTGATAGAGTACTGACAGAATAATTTAACTCCCGCAGCCATGGACAAAATACTGGCAATAATCCATGAATGCTTTAGGTGCTTTGTAGTTTCGTTAAACCTACACTATATTCTATTTTAGAACAACAAGTATGTGCTTCACCTAAGTACAAATAAACCCACTTCTACTAATTTAAATAGAAGATTATCAGATCTTTATTTAATGTTATTATTGATTTTCTTGGGCATAAGTTACAATGTAAATCATAATACACTTCGGCACTATAATCTAAAATATATTAAGTGTGATACAGTCCTCTGAAGTCTTTTAATAGAAGAAGTTATCGTATTAGTCCTACTCGTAATGATTAAATCATTAATCATATATACTTCTACGAATATGTGATTTTCAATGGCAACATTGATCTAATCATATTATTTCCCAATATTTAAAATGCTAAGCGGGCTACCCCTTTGGTTTAGGTACTTCCTTCATTTATGAATTCCTGTACATAGATACTACTCACAGATATCAAGTGCAACGTGCAATGAACATAACGAACCTTTATTCATAAATATCTCTCCATTAGTTGTGTGTTACCAAACTCAGCTTTCTTGTCTGACACAATCTCATTTTGGCGATTCTTGCTGTAAATTAAATTCATAAACGTCATTCTTTTGAATTGTGTGACTGGTTCACAGACCCATATGTTAGGCCGTAGCATGGTTTTTGTTGTTTCATGGAAATGCTCATAGAACTCTTCACATTCTCAATTATCCGTTTCACCATGGCTGCTCATTTTACTTGTGACCCTAATCCTCGGTTGGCTATTATCTATTCCAGTAGTGAAAGGGTTCCAGTATATTTCCCGTTAGGCAATGACGGAGTAGCTCATGTCACCTCATTGAGGTTGAGCCTCAGGTTCCAGATGAGTGAGGAAATCATGTTCATTGATGAAGAGGTCTATGATGCACAATCCGGAGATCTGGTTCACACTATTGTCCAGTCTCCAGTTTGTGACGGACCCACCAAGAAATGGTTGCTTAATGCTGGAAGATATCGAGTATACGGCTTGAGTCAATCAATCACTGAAGCATCCACGGAGTTTGTCACACCCCACCCGTCATCCACGAGCACCGTTCAGGTCACCCGGGCCACCCGGGTGAAGTTGGAACTTGCTGATGAGTTCATCACAATTCTCAGTGATGATGAGGACAGGAACTCTCCAGTACTACCACTTCCCGTGCCTTCTCCATTGGTCAATAGCACTTTTCATGAGTCATGTTTGAAGTCTTTTTCTCCGTTGAATCATCCCTCACCCCTCGTCTTTACTCAGGAGTGCCTTAGTGTTGTTGATTCCTTGAAGAGAATTCGGGATATTAAAGGAGTTAGGAATGTTTTCAAAACACTTGATTTTGAAACTCTTTGCGTCCAGAGGGTCAAGTTTCTCCCTCCTACATTTAGTGGAGATGTGCTTTTTGAATTACCACCAGTAGTAAAGACCGGTCCATTCCATATGATGCATGGAATGGACAAGCATCATGATGGTCATGCTTGGACCAAAACAGTTACTTCAAATATCAAGAGTCATGTCAGCTTGACATTTCGCACTTCTACGTGCATTGGCCACCTCCGCTGTGACAATCAAAAGTGTGAATACACTACCCGCATTCATCGCACCTCCGAGGTCAATGAGAGGGAATGGGATGGATTCACTGTGAAGACAATTCCGGCTGGCCAATCCGCACTTGCTGGGTCGACACTTGTCTGCAAAATCTGTAAAATTCCACCGACCTGTGTTGCAACTTGTGTTGCTAGAGTCTATTATGTCTACGGAGATGCTAACATGACTCGTGCTTGCCTGCATCTGGGAGTTCATGACCATCCTGTAAAGGTGGGTGAAGATCAAGAGATCAAGGAGAAAACGCGCCAACTCATTCAGGAGCAGGTCGAGAGGACACCCAAGGCCACTAACTCTGCAATTGTCATGGAGGCTAGTAAGGAACTCGTCGGTGTGTTACTCATTAATCCAGAAGGGGCGAAAGTTCAAAAATTCGATCTGGAGGAGTTAGTCCCTGTTCTTGAGAAGTGCAAGTACATGAGCTCCCCAAGCATCAAGAACGACGTCACTGCGTTTAGGTACATTCGAAGATTTGGAGTCATGGACGGCATCGCCACACTCAGAGGCTGTAGCCATTGGGCCTACGTGCAGGAGAACAAGTTTCCGGGACAAGGCTCCGACTCAGACAAGGTATATGTTTTCAAGATGTCCGAGGTAGGCCCGGATCTGGCATTCACTTGGTCAAACGAATGCAGCCTGGAGGAGATTTGGAGAAATCGTGGATTATGTTTGATCACGTCAAAAGAGTCAAGCATTGGACCACCATGGCTTGCCATGTGTATGACTCCGCGTATTGTCGAGTCATGACAATTGCGGTATGTGATATGCAGTCAGAGGATGCTATTGCTCAGATGGTACTTTGGAAGAACATAAATGATGTCATGGCAAGGCACGATGTTCCATCACCAAAGTTCAAGGGCTTCATGGCGGACAGCACGCAAGCAAACTGGAATGCGGTTAGGGTGATTTACGGTAGTGGTGATGCCACGATTCCCATGAAGGACCAAGAGAGGACGTGCCTATTCCATTGGGCCCAATCCCTTGAAAAGCATACGAAGGCCGATATCCATGCCGACCTCCAACACCATCACCGTCAGCTCTGTAGGCAGTACAAAAATGCAGCTTCATCTTCAGAATCCGAAACTCTATATCTTGCCATTCGTGCATGGTGGCTCTCCTCCGGGGCCACATCCGACGAGGGATTGAGCCGTTTAGAGCTTTGGTTGGCATTTTGGCACTTCCGCTATCGCCAATGGGGTGGATTTATGCAATTGGTAAGTTCGCTATTGTTTGTCACTTTGCATATGACACTGGCTTCTCTTTGGGGCATTCTGGTTCCTAATTTCTTCCATTGATTTTTGTCTGTATCTTTGTCATGGCAGGATCTCACCGAATTGGAGCTTGCTGAGATGTCCTCTTGTAATCTCGCCGAATCAATGCACCACAAATGGAATCAGCAGTCTGGCAACCGAGGAACTGATTTGTATACTGCTACTGTCGATGATTTCATCCGGGCACTCATGCAGATTGTCCGATATTTCCAATACCTAAAGGGCGACCGCGCTGGTACTAGTCCTGGGAAAGAAGAATTGCAGCTTCGCGCTGCCCAACGCACAGCCGAACGAACTGGTGACCCCAAAGTGCTAAACGTTGCTATGGCCAAACTGCCAGGAGCAGAGCTCTTCTGCACTCGTGACCCTCATTTGGCTGGCAAGGAAGTCTTTCGCTCCCAAAAGCGAAAAGCCGATGTTCCTCTCGGTTTTGAAGGCGAATCACACCGGCCGGTAAGGTAAACTTCTCTCGTCCACGAATTGCAACCAGGTCAAGCCGAGCTAACCATGCGAGCTGCAGTCTTCCCGATGTAATGGAAGAACTCTCTTCTGAGCTGCAAGAGGACAAAGAACTCAACAACCAAGTTATGACGACCGACGTAGGGAGAACTAGTTATGTGACTGTTGTATACGAAACTGCTTGTAAGGAGACGGAGTGGCACATTGCAAGGTTGCCCAAGACCTCAGCAAAGGCTTGCTTCGCCCAGCAAGCTATCACCAAGAAGAAGTGCAAGGCCAAGATTGTTCAGTGCAACAAATCCACTACAGCCCCCACATACACTGGAGTCATACAAAACGCTCACAAGAAGAGGCCGGAGACAATGGAGTTCTTCTTCTGCAACGATGACGTCGAGCGTTGTGTCAAAGGTACAAAGCGGAAGTGGGTACAGTCCAAATCGGACATCCCAAGTATATGGCCAGTGAAGATTGGGACCAACCTTTCCAAGAAGGAAATCCTTGATTTAGAGAGTGCTGGCTTCCAATTACCACAGCGTGCAGTCATCTCTCCAAGGAGACTCTTTGGGACGGTAGAGCTTCCCTTTAGCCTTGCTTCATTTCCCACTCCAGCTAATGCAGATGATTGTCCTAAGATCAGATCAGGTAAGTCCATCCGCAGGAACAACAATGCTCCCAACATTCAACAGGCCAACAACTGTGCGTCTGCTCTCACCTTGAAGGGTCAGATACGTAAGGTGACGATGATTCCTCATCCAGGATATGGGTGTATTATCACCCTTGATTCTGGAGCTCCACCGAAAGTTCAACAGTACTTGATCACCATTGGCACTTTCCCTGAATGCTCTTGGCTGAACTTCAAAGATATGGCAATAAAGTCTTTGGGCAGACATGGGAGGTGGGCAAGTTGCAAGCATCTTTATTTTATTTGTACTGTTATAGGTAGCCTAAAGTCCGAGAGAGATGCTTTCATACATGCACCAACTTTTAGCTTCAATGAAGTGAAACAGATTCTAGAAAGCAGTATCCTAGCTTATCGCATTCCAGAAATTCACCAAATGTAATCCTTATGGAATTCATTCAAAAATGGTAGTGAGACTAAAAGGGCCACTACTAGCTTTTGGAAATCATGCCTAAACCCTATTTGATTGTTCTCTGGAAAATGTTGGTAACTAAATCTAACTATGATTAGGAATTATGGTATGCATATCCCACTCCTGTGCTGCACTCTTTATTGACCATTTAGATGGACCCATTCAAATTTTGGAACATTTCTAGCTATTCAAATACTTATTGTCATAATACATTAAATGCAGGTGAGCTCCAAGCTCAAGTTCAAAAATATTATGTAAATTGCCTACTTTGAATTATGCATGTTTGGGCAAGAGTGAACATGGCCCTATGAATTTGATACGTGTAAACTTTCTCAAAAGTTGCTTCTGAGATTCTAAAGTCCATCTAAAGCACACTTGAATCTATAACTCCTTTTAATCTATATTGCTTGTAGCCCTCTTTTTCATCCACTTTTATTTACTCATTGGGTTTTTATATTCTCCGTCTTTCTCCCTCAACTTCTCCCTCTCTTCCTTGAGCCCTCCGTCTCTCAAACTCTTCCTCTCCTTCTCTCATCTTCCATATTCTTTTTTCCCTCACTCTCACTCTTCTTCTCCCTTGCCCTTTTTATTGGTTTAAGTTCTCCTTCTCTCTGCCACCTCCTCTCCCTATTGCTCTTTGTTCCTCCTCTTCTCCAGCTTCTTGTTTTTTCCATTTTTTTTTTAGTTTTCAAATTCTCTGTCTTTCTTTTTGTTCCTCACATTGTCTCATTTCCCAACTTAATTTTTAGTTCTCCCTCTTTCTCACACGTACTTTCTTCAATTTTTGATGGTAGTAGGCTCTTCTGAACCCATGGTCATAGGTCCCAATTTTTCTAAATTTAGATTTTTAAAAATTTAATTCACAAAAAAATTCTATTTTGGATTAAAATTCTTAATTTTTGGATTTTTTACGACAATTGCTGCTCCCCGCTCTCTTTTTCCCTGCTCCCCGCTCCAGGCTCACGTACTAGCCACATCCGCGGGACAGGAATGAATCTCAGGAGGTGGATGTTGAAGGTGAATAATCAATATCACGTTAAGAATATTCCGGTAAAAAGAAGTTAACCTTACGTCGTCACCACATAGATCTCCATTGTTCACATGCACCTTGAATAAGCTGTGACTACCACTAATAACAGTGCCACTGATGATCGGCACGCATGGAAGTAGGAGAGAGAAAGTTCCACCGATATCAGTGTATTTAGACACTGTCGAAGGAGCATAGAAGTTTTTTCTATATTTCGACCCTGTTGACTCCTCCCACCCATCGATACATGTAAGGAGGCCCTAAAGGGGGCAATTCCCCCCGGTAGTTGTTTTGTTTCGCTAGAGCATCCCCACAGCTGACTTGTTGGATAAGGGTGCCAAATGTTCATTTGGTGTGTGGAATAGGAGACCGGGGCCACACTGCTTTTCATGTGCCACACTGCGGACATGCCGAGGAAGGGGCACCAAGTGTAGAATGCAATGTCAGGTAGTTTCGTAGTATAGAAAATCAAACTACAAAACTAGGATACTTTTGATTAAGACAGATAGGAGAACGCAGACGTCCTTGAGTTTAGTTTTGGAAAGTGGAGATCTTCTACAGTATTTTGACTTTAGATGAGTTATTTTGGTATTTTTAATACCAATTATTCCCACGGTTTCAGGAATGATGATTTCTACAGGGACCCCCGCGTCCTTCCAAGGTTATTTGAGAGATTTGTAACCGACAGCCATCTCACATTTCCTTAAAAAACTTGATTGAGTAGAGAAACTTTTTATATTCATATTGGGCGGTAGAATGTTGAACAACCCATTTGGGATAATGTAAATTAGAATGAGTAGGAGCTCAGCCACTCATAGTTAAGTCAAAAGTAGGAATTGTGTTTAAAGTAGAAATTCAAACCTCATTTAGACATAGTAGGATTTATTTTTTCAAAAAAAGTTGAACTAAGAAAAGTTGATAAATGAATATAACTTTCATCTTCAGAAATCCATTTGAAATTTAGAACCACCAATCAAAGGTTATGGCCAAAATTCAAGAGAGGAAGTTTGAAAATGTCAGAAAAATTCCCTTCCAACCCCTCTCTCAAATTTGGCCATAATTTTTTATTTTAGGTTCTAAATTTCAGACGGATTTCTGGAGATGAAATTCATATTTATTTACCAACATTTCTTTGTTCAAATTTTTTTGAAAAAATAAATTCTACTATGCCTAAATGAGGTTTGAATTTCTACTTTAAACGCAATTCCCACTTTTGACTTACCTATGAGCGGTAGAGCTCCTACTCATTCTAATTTACATTATCCCACATAGGTTGTTCTACATCCTACCACCCCATATGGATATAACGAGATTCTTCAATCCGTGCAGCACCCAAGTGTAGTTGAAAATCTTTTTTCTTCGACTTCTTTAGGCAAATAAAGAAAACTTTATTGAAGTAGAAAATGCTTTATTTTAATTTCTTTTATTGTAGTATAAAAAAAATTACTTTCAGTAGAAGAACTTTTCAACATATTTGAATGCCAACTTGAGTCATTACCTCAAAGTCCACGGGAATGGAGAATCAAATTGCATAGCGAGTGATGCAAGAGGCTCACCATTTGCCCTGGCACTTGGCTAATTTGGCCATGGCCTACCAATTTGAAGCCCTCCCTATGCTTGTCGTGGGGCAAGCTTCACAGCCTGGGTTTGCCCACTCCCGCATCAAATGTCCTTGGTGCCCCACCATGGAGACACACTATAGTCGCCTTGGGGAGGTCACTTAGAGTGTCCATTAGAAACCACGTGCGATCAAAACTTTGGACCCCCTATTTACTTTTTGAATTTTAAATAAAACAAAATTAAAAAAATATGAATAGATTTTCCTACTTTGAAAGTTTATGTTTTGAATTATTGATATTTTTATTTGTTAATGATAATTAGTTACAAATTTTTGAAGTAAAAAGATACACTATAGAACTGAAAAATAACTTTCACACCCCTATATTATATAAAAAAAATTGTCTAAAAAATGAATAAAAAATTCCTAAAAATAACTCTCTATTGAAAGCTCATTTTGAGTTGAATATTGATTCAATGGTCATCTAAATGTGTTCTCTATAATTTTTTGAGTTGAAAAACATGCCATTTTAGTTCATTTTCAACCTCTTCTAGAAATCATTTCATATTTTATTTGAGTTTGAAATTTTGGCAATAGAAACCTATAGTCATTATTAAACAATGCTCAAAATTTTAGGTTGAATTTATAGTTTATTAGAAACCACTTGTTCGCATGTGGTTTGTTGTAGTAGAGCTAAGTGACCTCCCCGAGATAGTCGCCCCCCTGTTGAATATACAATCCAATACAAATTAGTACTTAGTGTATCAAAGTTGGTACAAAATGTATGCAAATTGATATTAAATGGAGCCAAAATGCCATTTATAGCAAAATTCAATGTTAGTCCATTTGAATCAAAAGATCTTTTAATAGATTCTCATATTTAAAATAAGTAATAAATAATTTAAAGTTAAAGTTTGACTCTCATACTAAAATCACACATTTGCTAGAATATTCTCTTATATAGGTCCTAAAACACTAATTAAGTGCCTAGTCTAAGTACCTAAACATTAGAACATTGGATTTAACTCTTTGAATTGTAAGAATAAAACCCCAAACTAGGCAAAAAGAATACAACAATACTAAACATGAATCTGTGTCAGTATAAACATTCAGTGTATAATGCAATTATCAATGTATGCAAAATATAAGACTTTGTTCCATTTTTTATTTATTCTTTAAGCTACAAAAACTATAGGAAAATTGACTTCAAACTTTCATCTTGTGCAGAAATTTTGCCGTGATTACAATATTGGACAACCATAGTGTGCTTTTACCTGTAAGTACAATAGAACCTCAATACAGCCAGGGCTAGGAATTGATGACTATATTACATCAGAGAGGTTATTATATAAAGGAGATTCATTTGTTTTAATGAAGTTTGTATGTAGTCCAAGTTAAGACTAAGCAATTGATGTTAGGGCATCTCCACAGCTGGCATGTGGGAGAGGCGCACCAAGGGGGTGTTTTGTGTGGCCTTCAGATGTGACCTGCACATGTGATACTACTCTATCCCACAGTGAAATGGTAAATGACACACACCAAAAATTCAATTGCAAAATCTCCCTCTATATACAACAGCTTGCCTCCCAACCATTGTGGATAACGTTAATATAGTGCATCAAATGTTCACATACTACGGTTTGTGGGGGTGATACTTTGGAAATGACATTTGATTCCATTGCATGCCACCCACAAGACTTACCATTTGGCCAAGCGCTCTTGAAAATATAAAGTTGTCATGCATTTTTTAGAGCTTTGTGTGCCTAGTGTTGGGCACCTTACTTGGCTTGCTTTACCAATTCAACAAATCTACCTTCTTTGGCATGTTATTGTAAAGGTGATCTTACCTTAAAAAAGGTTATTATTTTAGAGAGTATTGCTTTAGAGAGGTTCTACTATACATGATAAATGTGGCAAGATCTACAAAGGACATGGAGAATGACAAAGGCTCAACAACATCCAACACTAAAGTAAGTACACCCAAAATTGAGACTAGTAGCAACTAAACATACTTAATATTACCAAACACAATTTTTTTCAATTTTGATCTTATTGGCAAGAGAAAGAGGATGCCAACACACTTGATATTTGTTTGTATGTATTTGACATGAATTTCTTTTCCCTCTTTACTAAAAAAATTCAAAGAAATTTCAAATTTTCACAAAAGAATCTGAAATTTTTCCACCTTATAGAAGACATGTGATTACATATCTGAACAATAAATCCAAAAAGAATCCATTCATGAATAGTTGCAAACTGGGAGCATACACAGAGAGGAACTTTGGAAGTTTACCCCCTAAACGTCGGAGACTATGTTTTTACCAAAAACAGTTCAAAACTGCCATTTCTAATACAAGCACCAAATTTTAGATTAAAAAAACATTTTGGACCAAGTAACCGTAGGATCTTGTAGTAAACTAGTTTGGAAATATGTGAAAAAAAATTCAGAATTTTTCACCGTATAGATTGCAAGATTTTAACGTTTGAAGTGACAAAACTCATTTTTTTTAGCCCTGTAAAAATACGGGCAGCTGCACTTCACAAGGTCACATTTGTATGAAAAAATCTCCAAAATGATTGTGCTTCTTTGGATTCTTTCTTAAAGGCAAGTTGGCTACATGCTTAAAAAATTTTAGATCATTTGGAATTTTACAACATATAGAAAAAGTATAGCAAGTAGAAAGAAGTAGAGAATGATTCAAAATACTAAATTGTTAAGAATTTAATTATAAAATTGAAAAATTCTATGGTGATAATATAGTAATAAACAATTTACATTATATGCTTCTTCTTTTTTCAAAAAATATTAAAAATTGAGTTAAATTAAGGACTCCAAAATTTGTTTTTGAGTAGGGAATCCATAACTACCTACAAACTAGAGCACCTCATAACTTTCAACTCATAAATCAAAATGGAATGATTAAAAGCTTTCCAAGTATATATAAATCTAAAGAGCCAATTTCAAATTTTTATTTTTGAAAGAAGTTTTTTTTTAGATTTTTTAGATTCTTTTTTGGGCTGCCCGTCGAGCATTGAAAATTATAGATCATGCAATAACTTTTGAACAATGAAGTCAAAAGTTATGAAAATTGTTGGGCCTTAAAGATAAACCTTGTCCCCATATTGTGTGAAAATTTCAGCAAAAAACAATAAAAACTCCATACGCAATGAGCTGCCCAAAATCGCTATGCTGCCAAAAAAGGCAGTTTGGACGTTTAGGGGTTAAAAAGAGATTACAGGCCTGTCCTTTCAGGGTTAACTCCTTAAGGAAAAGAGGTTCCTCTTATTAGAATGAGAACCAAATTTGGACATGGTCACATGTTTTCAAAATCCTGTTTGCTGTCATAATTTCAAGGATACCAACGGATTTTAGAATTATTAATTAATGCGGCCTGCCTATAAGTAGCGTTACATACATGTTGAAGAACCCATGGGAAACAGTGGAAGCCTTGGGACACATGGTGCACTCAGTTGGAGAAACAAAGTTCACTCTATACAAGGATGAATAATTTCTCAGGTGACACTACAAAAACTAGTGCACACCACAGAATATTATGCGTACACCATCAAGACCTTCAGTTAAAGGTGGAAATCTCTAACTGCATAACGTTACACTACACTCTAGCAGTGCCAACATGGACGCTACTCCTGAAAGCTACCAGGCACCATTTTCCCACGTAAAGGATTTAGTCCAAGAACGAAGAGTCCGATGGTAATTTGGAAAATTAACCTTCGCACATACCAACACTCAAACGTCTTCACGAGCACACTGCATTGCTCGCAGATAGTGAATACGCCTTCTACCAAAACTAGCATATTTGAACTAGCCCACGAACAGCAGCAGTCATGTCAATGGACGTCAACGAAGATAGTGGAATTAACTAGACGCGTTCAATGAATCCCCAATGCACAAGTGGCATCACTCCTTAAGCTTGGAGACCATTATTCTCTCATACAAAGGATCCATACAGAAACAGAGTGATTAACCAGTGCCGTAAGCTTTCAAATGGAAATCAGAATCAAGCCAGGCCAGCATCCTTCAATACTCTCTCAATACTATCGTCATTGTCCCAAGCCACCTGCACATGGCAAAAATAATAGAGTTGAGACACCTGATTCTGGACAGGAAGACATACGATACAAAAAATATAGGCCCGCTACACATCTGGTTCGCATTGTACACGGAACGCCAAACCGTTAACACGAATGCAGTTGGTACTTTTAAATAACATAGACTCGCCCATAAGCTGGAAAGCAGTATCATGCACAAGAGAAGTGCAGTTGAAGTGAAAAATTACAATCTCTGCAACAAATCAATTCAATACCTCAGGAATCGTTTTGCTAAAATGCTGCTCAATTCTTCGCAAATTCATTTTGTCTTCTTCAGTAACCAGCAAGTTAAACGCAGCACCTGTTCAAGATAAAACATTTCTCAGCGTCAGACAGCTATAAGCCAAGACGTTCAACTTCTACCAGTTCATTACACTGATGCGCATCAGACGGAATAAAAGCAACTGCCTTAGAAGAAGCCATAAAACGAAAGAAATCAATGAGCAAATCGTCCTCTCAACCAGGCGTCCTGTGTACCCTTCCAACCCAATTCACAGAATATCCCAGAACAGGGAGGAAGAACACGTCCATGATAATGCTGTCTTCAAGGTAGTATGCAAAATCTAACCTTTGCGGCCAAACCGTCCACTTCGACCTATCCGATGCAAATATGTCTCGAAATCAGGTTCAGCATAAGCATTCCTGTGCGTAGTATTCTTAACAGGAAGGTCATAGTTGACAACCAGAGTGACCTGGAAAAACAAAACTGCTGTGTTATTATTTCCACATAAGATCACCAAGTGCTGCAAGTAAGAACTTGAAAAATGGAAGATTCATAAACATGGACGAGTTAATAAAAATAAAATTACAGAGCCAATATGGTGGAACTGAAACAAAACATTTATGGTGGAATTGCAATATAAATGGAACCGCAAATTATAGTAATGCAGCAGATATTTTCCAAAAACGAAATCTAGCACATGGATAAAAACGGATGATCAACTCAAAATTGGATTAGGAGCAAGAGCGCGGTTCTGCAAATCTTGTAAGAGAAAAAAATAACTGAAGATCACATCTTATCAAGAGAAAGTGGTATACCTGGGCCTGATCAAAGCCACGTGCAAGAACATCAGTAGCAATCAAGATCTTTGTTTCTCCTGCTCGGAACTCCTTGATCACACGGTCACGCTGTTCATGGCTGAGACCGCCTTGTATACTCGTGCACTTGTGACCGTCTGCTTCTAGGCGCTTGTGAAGCTCACTGGCACTACCACGGGTACGAACAAAAATGATAGATTGACCTAGTTTCTCAGCAGCTGGAAAGATGCGGTCCTTCAGTACATTGATCTTGGACCGGGCATCAGGGCACACGATTTGGTACTGCCGGATTACGTCAAGTGAAAGTTGCTCTTTCTCGACAAAAATATAATTGGCTTTGGGAATTGTCTTCATTGCAAAGGATTTAACTTTGTCACTGAAAGTGGCAGAGAATAAGAGTATCTGCAAAATCGAGCACGAGCAATTTCAGATACAGATAAATATGAAAAAAAAATACAAGGAACCATTCTGCGATGATTGAATTCTGCAGCAGAATAACACGTTCAACATATAATAAGGTTGCTAACAGTTAACAGAATAGAATGATAAAAGCATGACGAAGCACGGCATTATGACATTGCTTCCCATTACGAGTTACGCTCAAAATCTTACTTGACAGTTTCCTCCGCTTTTGACAATGTCTCTCCAAAGTCTTATAGAATCATCTTGAAATCCATCCTGTAAACCAAAACAATTTCAGTATTTTACACAGAATATCTGTAAAAATGTGATCGGCAGTTATAGATGTTTTATTGAGAATATCCTTAAAAATTGCTGATCCACCAGATTCAACCGACAAAACGTTTCTTAAATCATGATATGCATGTGACGCGATAAAAGAAAGCTGCAAAGCACAAATACTGAGTAAGTGGATACGTACCGATCAGCCCAGAATGACAGAACAATTCACAATGAAAAAAAGACCTAACCTGTTACTAATATAAACCATAAACCGACTGCAACAGAAGTACTAATAAAAGGATCAGTGTCCTCACCTGATCAAGCATTTGGTCTGCTTCATCAAAGACCAGGATTTTGATATTCCTGGTGTCAAGAGCTCTGTCCTTCGTCATCCAACGCTTTAGGGTACCTGGAGTACCAATGACAATTTGATCCACGATTTTTTCACGCCTCGAGGGATACAGATGACTATTTGTTTCAACTGTTGCTGTGCATGCCGTTGTAATTCCCGTGTACTTTCCCATCCGCGTCACTACCTCCTCATTCTGTTCCCACAAACAAATAAATTCTGAGTCACCAAAAATTACTTCTCAGGAGCGTCCTGTTCAATCGTCCGCGCATACTGCATCTCGAATTGCAGAGACCACGGTTGTAAATTCATCCGACAACAAACGATGTAGGATCCAAACCAGCTGTATTTCACACGCAGTCAAAAAATGTAGATCATGTCATTCTCAGACTTCAAATACTTGTGAATCGAGATATCAACAATCATTCCGAATATGGCAAGCTCTTGCTATGAATAAACTTCGAATAGAATAAAGACGGATCAGTACCTGGATAACGAGCTCTCGCGTAGGGCACACGCACAGGGCTTGAGGGGCTTTCACCTTGGGATCAACCCGACTCAACATGCCAAGGACAAAGCAAGTAGTCTTTCCTGAACCATTGTGAGCTTGTGCTATCAGGTTCTGATAAGGGGGCGAAACGATCATAGGCAGCGTTGCAGCTTGAATCTTACTAGGTTTCTCGAATTTCATCTCCGAATAAATCCCTTGTAAAAGCTCGGGCGACAGATTTAAGTCTTCGAACGTCTTCGCAGATGTATACGGAGTGTCATCTGCCACAATCTGCAAGAGCGAATAAGTCAGCCTATCCAATCAAAGGTAGAGGAACCTAATTGTGGTACCTACTTAAATTGCGAAACAACGAGTATATATAGATTTTGACAATCAACACCACCTCAACATTACAACTTGTGTCGGTTGTATATCATCTGCCAATAAAACTTATAAGGGATCCAATTAACGCATTAATTGGTGCGTTACAAATCCACTCTTGTTTGTAAGTATTATTGTAAGTAAACATTTTCAATATTAGTAAGTATGCTCACAATTTCGCTTTCAGGCGTGCATCTTCTACACATCACTAGTCCAAGCAGGTGACACCGACCGGCTCCACAAAGTCAAAAGAATTCCCCACACACCTGCTTGATCGTCTCCGGCTCCGCAATTGTCTCGCTCTTGATGTGCTCCGGCTGATCGACGATATCGTCAGGCTCTGCCATTTTCAGGCCGCTAAAATCAACCTCTCCGAAGTCCTCATCACTCCACAACTTCTTCGCAGGTGGAGCAGGCTCTGTAGCTTTCGTCTCGGGCTTCGTGTCCTCAACCTTCATCTCAGCCTCCACGGAGGGCGTGGAATCCTTCTGGTCCGCCATCGCAACCCTAAACCCTAGCTTATTCCGATCCGATCACTTTTTGCTCGAAAGAGCAGTCACTCCACTAATCCAAGACGCCCTACAGATTTCAATAGCTCCTGTACACCGCGACTTCCTGCGTATACCAAAACGGAAAAAATTAATAGAACTCTACCAATGCAAGGCAAAGAAAAAAAATGACATCTACTTTCTGCGAGCGTCAGTGCGACAAATGAGAAGAGAAAAAAGTGTGCACCATGGCGAGGGGCATGGGGAGTAGATGCAAGAGGAAATGCTGTGCTTGCGAGGACGCGGAGATGGTGCTGGAGAGATTGATTCAAGAGCTCGAGCTTAGCAGAGTGCAGAAAGTTCTGCCATTACATGAACAGGCTCTAGGGTTTGGGCCTAAGAGCACTTAGCCGACCGACCAGTGGTCGGCCATGTCCTTTCCCAGAATCTACGAGACTATTAAAACCTGTATTCAACCAATAAAGGGTTGTTTTCGAAACTATTTTACACTTTATTTTTAAACCTTTTCCAACCCTAGAGTTTCAAAAAATCAGGTGTCATGAAATTCAATATATTTTCATATTGAGAAGAGTGATGAAAAAATGTTTTACAAACATTTTTGACTTCACAAATTTATAACCAATTCCACAATAATTTTAAAGTCTTCTAATGTGAATCATGAGACAAAGGCTTCAAATCTTGTAGCCTCTAAACAAGTGATTAGGCAATCCAAAGAATCTAGGAGGAAGACAAAAAGTCCAAAAAAGTTATAAGTATTATTTTAATACTTTTGGAGAAATTCTTATCAACATTCTTTGGGATAATTTATTTGAAATTATTTTTTTAATACTTCTTTTGAAACATTTTTTCTATCATATCAATTTTGACATTTTTTTTCAAAAGTGTGTATTGAAAAATGAGATCCTTCAAGGGTTTTTTCAACACTTTAGTTTCAAAAGGGGTCAAAATGACACTAATGAAAATCCTTCATCAATCATGAATAGTTGATAATCAAATGGAGAAGAATCTTCATAATATAATCTATTTTTGTTTCGTAAAAAATATTCAAGTAGATACTCTCAAATTACAATGATTTATAAGGCCTTCATAATGTAATCCATTCTTGTTTTGCCTAAAAACATTCAACAAGATACTTTCAAACTACAATGATTTATTCTATGAATGAGGGCACAAAATCACTATCACCTAAAATTTCATTTTATTTAACCCCTAAAAGACTATTGTCCCTTCAGGGGACAAATGGGATTTCGGGCAAGTACCTACGGGCAGAATTTTTGTTGTGATTTTTTAAAACTTTTTCTGAAGATAGAAAAACTGATAAGCTTTGTGGGAATATAATTTTTTTCACAATCGGTGCCTGGGAACAACAATTATGACCAAATAAGCTCAAAACAGGGAATAGGGGGCAGCTTGGGCAACAAAAACAAATTTTGCAAAAATTTGAATTAAATTTTTTTTTTCTCATAGGATATATTTCTGTCTATCTGGAAAGCTTTTATTCATTTCATTTGGATTTGTTATGAGAAAGTTATGGACATTCTTGTTTTTCGGGTAGTTAGAGCATCTTCTTGAAAAAAAAATAACTTGTAGGATTCATTTATGAATGAAATTTTTCAAATTTTTCAAATTTTTCAAATTTTTCAAATTTTTCAAATTTTTCAAATTTTTCAAATCCATGGTTTAGTTTGCTTGCCAAAACAATCTCACCATTGAAATATTATTGTATCATTTCAATTTGCTCTAATTTATACTCTGTAAATTTCATAAATGGGTGTCACACACACTAATAGGACAAGTCAGAGTAGCTTCTACTATAAAATTCCAATTTTAAATTCTCAATATTCAAAATAAGGAAAGGACTACAAAAAATGAAAACTCCACCTGGCCCCACCATTCGGCATGACATCTCGTCCTTTCGAATTGAGATGTGGATTGGTACGAGACCTGGACGACCCCACCCTGGGACGGGACGTGGTTTGCCCTAAAGCAGGCCCAAACCCTAGAGCTCGTTCTTTTGGCGGGCGGAGCCTCTTGCACGACCTACCGCGCTAACTTATCTCTCAATCCCTCTCTTCCGCGCCTTCTCCGCGTCCTCGCACACCAATCTTGCATCTGCCACCTTCTCCTCCAGCCTTTCACCATGGGGTACGTCTTTTTCCCTTCCAATTTGGTGCACTTAAGCTCCGGCAATATCGATTTCAACGTTCATGTCCAGGTTTGGGGATTAACGCACGAGCTGGTTTTGCAATTAGAGTTCCGTCGGAAGTTTTGAATATGGATTCTGTTGCGTGTGCAGGAAGACACGTGGTATGGGAGCGGGGCGTAAGCTCAAGAACCACCGTAGAGCGCAGTTGTGGGCTGACAAGTCCTATAAGAAGTCTCACTTGGGAAACGAGTGGAAGAAGCCGTTCGCCGGGTCTTCTCACGCTAAGGGCATCGTCCTCGAGAAGATGTAAACCGAGCTTTGCCCTCTTGAGCTGTACTTTTCACATTTCTATTGCGCACGTAAATTGTCAGCTCAGCTGTTCCAATCTGATTAGGATCATACGTACGAGATTAAACATCATATGGGGTATATAAAAATACTTCCTATTCCTAAACTTCTTGCTACGTGAATCTCAAGGAGTATGAAATCTCTTTTTAGGTCTTGCATCAATTTCGGTTCTAATCAATTCGTTTGATCGTGGCAGTGGTATCGAGGCTAAGCAGCCCAACTCTGCTATTCGTAAGTGCGCTAGGGTGCAACTCATTAAGAATGGGAAGAAGATCGCCGCTTTCGTGCCCAATGATGGTTGCCTGAACTACATCGAGGAAAACGATGAAGTTCTCATCGCCGGATTCGGTCGGAAGGGACACGCCGTGGGAGACATTCCCGGAGTCCGTTTCAAGGTGGTGAAGGTGTCCGGTGTGTCACTCCTTGCTCTCTTCAAGGAGAAGAAGGAGAAGCCACGATCATAGAGGGATGTATGTTCACAAGACTTCTTTTTGATATGTAGCCGGTTAAAGCTTTCTGTAGCTGAGTGGGTGAGTGTCAAGGCTGACACGTCCTGTCAATGGAATATGAGCACACCAATTTGGATGGCCCAAAATTTCATACATTTATGCTATTCTAGCAATATGAGCTCAAGTGACTATTTTGTGCAAGTCGTGAAATCTAATCATTTGTGAATATAGCCATTTGGGAAAATAGGTCCGACCCTGGCTTCTGATTTATTTTTATCACTTTGCATACTGCCTTTCTCTTTCCTAGTTGTTCGGGTGTAAACTATTTTATATCTACTCAAGCCTCGCCCACGATTTCTTCTGGGGTTGCTTTGGGTCTGGTTGAAGGCGTTACTCGGCTCTGAATCATTAGCTTGGTAAGATGCTAGGTTAGGGTACTCTTGAACTTCCTGATAGATGCGGATGGGCTGAATGCTGCCCTTGATGCTTATCCTGGAATTCTTGAAAATAGGACTTTTCCCTCTCATATGACATTACCAGTAGCACTTATTTTCAAAGACTTCACTAATCGTATAATCACTGCAGTATTTAAATGTCGAAGCTTGTGAATTGCAAATGAAAGTCAGTACGCCTGCATTGGTTGCCAACAGTATGAAGAAGTTCAATATGTTACGTGCACAAGAGATTCTCAGATTTCCTAGAGAATAAGTGTATATTTGCGCCATCATCAAAAACATTGAGCTACCCTAAATAGAATGATTGGTTGCTGGGTTAGTTGCCCATCAGATTACTAATTACCTACGAGGATGTTTACAGTCTGCTATGAATTCTTTTTGTTGCCAGAACTGGCGTACTTCCTATCAAACAGAGACAACTGAATACGCAGGTTCTCATTATCATCCATCACTCTTGTGTACTCATTCTGAAAGCCTGCGGTTTGCTTCTCGAGCGCCTTCAGATTGGTTGTCACACTCTTGAGCTCTTTCGCCTTAGAAATGACATCCACCTGCGCTTGCTCCAATTTCTGCCGCAAATCGAAGATGATTTGCTTCTGCGATTTCACCTCAGCAACCAGTGCTCTGTCATCCTCCTTCGCCAATCTCTCGCTCACCTCATCTTGAAGCCGTAGATAGTCCGCTTGCGCACCTGTGAAATCACAACTCTTGACCTAAATAACATTGAAAAAAAATAAAGAGTCCTCTCACGATTCAACCCAACTGCTGAGAAAATGAGTATCACATATGATACAGAAAAGTGAGAAGTACCTTTAACTTTCTTCTTGAGTGTATCCACCTCCCCCTTCAATCCATCAGCTCTCTTCAAGGAATGATCTAAGCTGCTCAAAATAAGCTCTAAGATGAGAACAAAACCTGCACGAAAGAGTCCTCAGTCAAGTTTCTAGGGTTTGCAAATTCAACAACAAAGAGAGCAGAGTACTGAAGCCCTGAAGCTTCTAAATTAGGTGCACACTCCGTACACTCGATCGAAATATTCGTCTATTAAACATAGCTGCGAATTTCTTGCGGAGATCTTCTAAAGATACTCCTTTACCGTGGCAAGAGAAAGTGAAGCCTGAAAGCAAAAGAAAGCTTACAAATCAGTGTAATCTCCAGCAATTGCGATCTAGCTACGATCTGGTCAGCCACGGTGGCTCCCCTCCTCTGAAGCTTCAATGTCGAACTCAAATCGGAGGCTAAACGAACCACGAAAGCCCCGGTCACAGTCTTGGCAAGTACTCGCGCTCCTTTGTTACATCGCAACACATCCACGAGACTTTGCCCTAATTTCACCAGCGGCGGTACCTTACTCGCTAAAAAGAATGCGACCACGGATTCCGCAAACACCACAGCTACTAACAAGGGTAACATCTTGCTCCCCCGACGATCCAAATTGCTCAATCGTCCTCACAATCTCGAATGCCTCTCAGTCAACATCCCCGAAGACACGATACTGGAAAGACGAGGCTCTGGTCACGCATAGAAGCAGCGATTCCAGGGACACAAGCTAAAAATCTCTAGAAAAGGAATCAATAGACTTCCATTGAGCAACAACCTGTGCACGCAAGAAAGATGCGCAATGGTGAAGCCCAATCCTACCGACAATAGTTCTCAAGTCCCAGAGCGGAATCGCCGAGGGCCAACTCCAAGCTTCCTATTGCTTCTGCTTTGCGTTTTATTCTTTTGTTTGGTGTTGTTTTGTTGGCTCTAAGGTAAACCTACTTATGACAGGCAGAATGAGTGGTCTGGTCTATTGCCATTAGCAAAAAGAAACGGATTTTTTTCCTTACAAAGGCAGATGTGAGAAATGGAGGAAGCAATTGAAATTTTATTTTTTGGACATGGTATGAATTTGTTATGAATTTTTAAAGTGTGATGACCAATTGGTCAAAAGTAGTCTCTAGACTACCCCAAATCAGCAAAAAGTGTTTCCATAATGGTCATCTTACCACCTAGAGCAGTCACTATTTTTTCTAACTAATGGCCACAAGATTTCCTAACATTGCCATAACATTGAAGGAATAAAAAATAACTTTTTATGACAAGCTTACACTAAAAAGGTGTAAGTGTCCTATGATAGTCACTAATAACTCCATCACCATCATCCAAGGCATTGCTTTTGGCCACTAATCAAACTAATGAGGTCAGAATCTCATTTATTAACAAAAATCTGCCATTAGTTGATGTAAGATTGTAATGGGTGGTTTTCTAAGGTGAAAACACCCATTCCCGTCCCTGTACCTTGCCATGGACCCTAGACTCACCCAATTATGTCCCTAGACTTTAGTTAATCCGTCAGCCAAATGCTTGGCTTTAATTGGCTGACATATTTGAAGGACACTTACCAATATCTGACTGGCTTAAGAGCTGATTTTCGCAGGGTTCAGTTTTGGGTGCACCTACAGGATAGATTCAGTGGTCTAGAGACCCGCAACTTCTAAAAATCATAGAAATTACATTTCACATCCAAAAAATCTAATTTTTTTTTGGAAAATTCATGATTTTCTCTCGCTAACATCAGAAATTTTTTATTTTTTTGAAATGATGCCTCCAAGTATGCTGAATTCCTTAAAGTGACGGTTTTGGGTGCTTCCACCTTAAGTGTCTGCATTGGGTGGTTTGCCTATTGTGGGTTGGTTTACCTAGACACCTAATTTCGTCCAAATAAGCAATTTAGCATTAATTGTTCTTAGTATTACCTCATGAAGGATTGATCGCCTACTTTCTGGTTGAAATTGACACTTTTTCATTGGTAGCCAAAGTTCTAAAATGAATTTGGATACAAACAAAACGGAACATGTGTGGGGAGTTGGGAACCAAAAGCATTGGAATAAGAATCAAGACAATCTATACTAGTATGCGGTTTTAGAGTTGAAAAAACAAACAAATATTGACTGAAAATACATTCAAAATCAATACATAAATTAATGCAAAATTGGTTAGGCATTTACTATGGAGATCCAAGCATTCATGCCAAATCCATTGGTACAATCAAATCTCCATAATGCAATTAGTACATTTCAAGCAATAATTTATAGTGGTTGGTTTTAGGAGTGATTACGTTATACCAAAAGAAAGGAGGCCTTTGCATTAACAACTACATATGAAGGAGTTCAAATAGTCTTTACTTAGAAAATGAGCTAGTGTTATAAGCTCTTGCAATATAGCCATTTGTTGTGAGGTTGGCGTGAATCAAAAGTTAAGTCTCAAAATCAAAAATCAAATTAGAATCTAATAACTATTAGCTACAACAATTAGCTTTGACCTTTGGAGGGTTTGAAGTTCGTTTATTTTGGATCTCACATTGTAATAAAACTACAAAAAGGGGCTTGATTATGATTTTTTTTGATAGCTTAGTTTTGCAATTATTGTTGAAAAGTATAGTGGAAACAACAACACATTGTGGTTGAGTGAATTCAATGTTTCAATTTTTTACTTTGAAAGAATTGTCTTTCATTGTTCTTCATCCTCAATGCTTTAGATATTTTCTACTAAGTCTTTCCTATATGTTTTAATAATATAAAACTTTCTTAAATTCAATATCTTCCATTATGTATATTTTTATAATCAAAAACTATCAATAGAAATATCTTTCTTTGAAGGCTATTTGAAAAATACTAAGAGAGCCATTAGTGACCTAGTATCAAAATCAGTTATTAAAATCATTGACACAATTGCAACTAAAGCATTATAATTCTTTGAATATGTGTTTATTTCAATGTTATTTTTTATTTTTTAAATTATATGTTTCTTTTAAACTCATAATATTTTTTGACAAAATTACTTTGAAATTCAATGGCATATACCTTGTAGATCCAAATTATGCAAATTTTTGGCATTTGAAAACCATCATAGAGGCTTTTTCTAGACATTGACAATATTTTTTTTCAATCCTATGACTATAGAAAAATATGAGCAAAATAATATATTATATCCCATCGTCTTACTATTCTTCTATAATATAAAGTTTACTTAATATTATTTTATCTTGTCAAAAATTCTAATTCACTATTGTTCAACTATAGCTCCAGATCAAGAAATAAGAGCTTCCGAGCTTCATAAGTGGTGCATGCTCAAGTTTTGTGTACAAATTGAATATTTGAAAGACTTCAAGAAAGGTAGACAAAACAAACAAATAAGAAAAAATTCTTAATCTAATACGTTTTAATGAGATAATTGTATTGTTATTGGGAATGAACATTAGGAACTTTGGTTGCTCATTCATTAACTCCTAAAGGATCCAGGTGTTCTTAAAGAGAAACTTTCAAAAAAGTACCATTTTTTAATGCATTGACCAAAATTGAATAGTTTTCATGAACTTAACTTCAAGCATACAAGAGTATAGTGGATTGTTATGAAAATGCGTGGAAAAAACTTCAACCCATTTGATTGCATAGATTGAAAGATTATAATGTTTGAAGTGAGAAAAAAAACTTATGTTCATTCAAGTAAAATGGGGTCAAAGGACTTTGAGACTATTGGAATAAAATTTGCTCTCTACAAAATTGAATTTCTAAACCATTGAATACTACATCTTGTTAGGTACACTTATGCAAAATTTCAAAATCAAGTAAAGGCCTTAAATCTAATTCACCGTGGAATGCAAGGAAGTAAAGTAAATTGGCAATGTTGTAGTCATTTTTTTGATGATTTCTTGTGCAATGAGGAAGTATTTTATTTGAAACCCAAACTATGAAAACTTAGAGAAACTTTTGAAATATGTGAAAAAAAATTTCAAGAATTTTGAAAACACAAATTTTAAAATAATAGTGTTTGTAATTAGACCAAAAAAATTGAACATGTCTGATAGGGGGTAGAGCTTTAATTCTTCTTGAAATGGGATTTTTGAGCTAAAAGTAGTTTATTTCTTATAGATGCATGTTATGTTGTATTACTTATATATATGCTAAATTTTAGAAGTAGATGAAGAATTTAGTAAAAGATGCCCAAACTACCCAAATTGTTTTGGACAACATAACTTTTGATTCCACGTCCAAATATCATTTCTTTTACATTTTCCCACAAAGGGGGTGAATGCCTTCATCTTGTATCAATTTTTTTATAAACATTTGTTCATTTTTTTATGCCATCATCACCTATTCCAGTGTCGATTGTCCTTTGATCAAACATTCAATCCTTTAAGGTTAAAATCCATCTTGTAAGATATGAGTATTTATTATCAACATTGCCCACATGAAGTTGGTGGAGACAAAAAGAGCCATTCCTCATTGATATGCTTTCCCGCATAGATAATACTTCATCAAAATTTATAACTAACTATATATATTCTAAAAGCTATGAAAGAGAGAGAAAGGGTTTGAACTTTTGAGGCATATCAAACAAATCAAAGTAATTTAAAAATAATAATAATAAATTAAAATCATGATTAAAAGGTTCTAGAAGTTGTTTTAAATCTACCACCAATTTAATACTAATTTGTTCTCAACTACAAGGCACAACTATACTAACATGTGAGCCTAGAAATGCAAGACTACAAAGTTTGAACCTAGGTGTAAATAGATATTTTACAACTATCAAAGGTGTCTATAACATACATATTTATAATGTAAGTATCTTATAACCATGGAAGGTGCTTATAACATAGGTACCTATAGTATAAATAACCTATAATCGTGGAAGTACCTATAACATAAACTTTTTAAATATTATTACTCACCTATGACTATAAGCATCCTATAACCATGGAAGGTACTTATAACATAGGTAACTACAATATAGATACCTATAATACAAGTATCCTATAATTAAAAAAGATGCCTATAACATAGGCTATTAGGCTCATGGGCTCAAGATTCTAGGCTCATATACTAGCAATTGTGCTACAAGACACTTGCTTAATTTGAGGCACTTTAAATTTCTAAAATGCAGTCTAGAACCAAAATAATTTTGTTAGATGTAGATGAACATAATACATTCCTTACAAATTTTGGATGCAAAATTTGCTTGGTAGAGGATAAAAAGATGGTAGGGCAATTGTTTATGCCTCAAATTTTATTACATTTTTCTCCCATTTGTCAACCTTCACAATATGTAGTTAGTTTAAAATTTGGTGGAGAATTGACTCAATGGAAAAGGTTCAAATAAAGAATGGATTTTTTTGTCCACATCTCTATAACAATGTAAAGGAAGACCTTTACATATATAATACATAAAAATAATAATATATATAAAAAAATGTAGTAAACAATGGAGGAAGATATTCAAAAAAGTTATCATTAAACAAGTGCCATACTATGGATTTAGCATATTGGCGTTCATTATATTTTTTACAACATATTATATTTAATTATAGATGATCCTATTAATAGTCAATTAAAAATATCAATTAGTGGTGGTATGCTAATCAAGTGAACTTTAGAAGGGGAGATCTCACTATTTTTTTAGCCAATTGAAAGCGGACTTCCACTTCAACATGCTTTATTTTCTACTTGCAAAGAAACAAACATTGTTCATTTATCCAAATTCCAAACAATTTTTTAGAGATAATTACAATAAGTGACAACAATGGGTGTTCACATCATATTGTAGTGATCATCCACCCTTAATGCTAAAAAGATGCTAATCCATGGCTGAGGTAGTCACTCAAAAATTATTCGATTTTTGGATCAATAGGTGCATTCTTCATTTCTATAGTGATCATGAAAGTCATCTACCGGATACTTTTTGGCCTTTGTAGCCTTATGTGGCAAAGGTATGTATGCCCATTGTCGCCCCGAGTTCCATTGCATCCCTATCTATAATTGTTTAACATTCTAGAGCTAAAATATTAAATATTAGCGGCCTATAGATAGGGACGCAATGGGACTTGGGTCAACAATGGACATACATATACTTTAGAGTGTTCTCAATCTATCTATCATTGAGACTCTGCAACAATAAATGAGCGGTGGAAAGAAGAAAATAAGGTACAATTCAATCTTCAAGATCTTCATCATTGTCAAGGGTATGACAAAAACAACCTCAAGCTTGTCATGCTTACAATTCTTGTTGCGCCCTTCATCCTACACTCTATTACTTAGTCAATGCAATTAAGACAATTTCTGCTTTAGAAAAATCTTACAAAACTAGGAATCTCTCAATTGCTTTTGCAACAATGAATCCAAATAGCACAAACTAGGTAGTGCCGTGTCCCAACATAGAGTCCACATTGAGGGGAAACACCCATCAAATGCCTCAACAAATTTAGAGGGGTCTCCAAAATACTCTTCAATGGCCAAGTAGCAAGTCTAGACTTAGGATGCTCTTAGAGTGCAACCACATGTAATGCGTATCTCTGGCATTTCCATGTACATGTAGCTTCTCATCTCGACCCTTCCACACAATGACTGGAAAAATTAGATGGGACATTTGTATGTGGTCATTGAAGAAAACTAAACAGAACTTGAAGCTCCCTTATCAAGATTCTCTATATTCAAAGAGAGTTTCAAGGAACCGCCTCAACAATTGAGTTTATGGGGTAGTTAGCTTTGGAATTCCTTTACTTTCAAACTGTAATTGCTTTTTGCTTCAATTTTTTTTAGGATTGTAGTAAACAAAAGATACTACAACTTTCATGTTTGCTCATTTGGATTTTGTCCACTCATTGTCACAACTTGTTCACTGAAACTAAACACAACATACACTCATTTTTGCCAAAATGCAAGGACGTGGGGCTACATGGAAACAGGCCCTTAAGGTAACAGACTTGAGAATAGTTCGGGCATTAAGAACCGCCCACTTCTAAAATGTATACGATTTGTACACGCTGTTTTTTCATAGCCTTCACTGATGTACAAACAATGTACATTTCAGGGGTGGACGATTTTGGAGCCCTATGCTAATTCAACTTCAAAATTTCATAACTAATTTCAAAAAGCTCCAAAAAATATGAAATTTTTTAGGTTAGATGCCAAATCCACTTCTCTTTCAATGAAAATTTACTGAAAAAAATTTCAAGAAGTTTTGCCTTCCCAAAATTCAGTTTCAGCTCTTCGGTGGGCGATTTCTGGACCTGTTACCTTACTTCATTCAAACTGAAGCACAAAGTGAACATTCCAACTGGCCGCATTTACTCGTCGACGTCTCGTTAACGGCGCCTGTCAGTCCTTTCCGTCGTCTCCGCTGACGCCGAGAACCATCAAGTTCCGTCCGCCTCTGTCCGTCACCGTCGCAGTCCGTCGCCCTTCGAACCTCAAGCCCAGTGCCGAGAAGTTAGGTTTCCGTCCCCTATTCCTTTCCGTCCCTGAGTCGACGGTCGTCGAGCGCCGTTGGGTCCCGTCACTCGTTTTCAAATTATAGCGGGAAGAAGGCGGGAACAGCCAAACGTCTGCCTCGTTCAATGCTCCAGCCCGCCACGGCCATTCCTCTTGGCATCTCTCTGTCCATGCCACGACCAAGTGATTGAATCCCTCGAAACTACCACTGACTTCAATCTGCTCTGTAAACTCATGTCCCCATCTAGCTTTGAGTGGGAGAGTTCATGAAGATTTTCGTGTGGAGGAGTTCTGGAGGAGCGGGAGGATCTGTGTACTCTTGCCCGAGGTGGCTGAGTGCGGGAGTGAGTTCTTTCGCATTGGAGGTGTTTTCTTGATAGTTTCGGAAGTTTGTGAATCATCTGAGCTGGGATGGATTCCGAGAGCTTACTCTTTTGTTTCCATGGATATACAGGGTTTGGTGGATTGATGCCCCGTCTGGTGATTCGATGGAGCTTGTGTGCGTCTCTGTCTTTCATAATAATTTAGGTTTGAGGGCTCGTCGGTTTTAAGGTTGACCTATCGTTTTGGAGACGAATGTCATAGAGAGACGATGGAGTTGCGTAATTGGAGGTAGTTTCCATTCTAATGGATCGCGACAGAGGAGCTGCTGAGATGGGATGCTCCGCCGCTGGTCCTTCAAGTAGAATATCCCCTGTGGTGACCTATAAGCGCCGCAAACGAGACTCAAGATTGACCAGGTACTGTTCTTTTTATTTGCATGTCTGAATTGGAACAATTGTCTGTATTGAACCGCGAGGCCATGTGCCATTCAGAATGGGCGTTGGGCCAACGAGAGATGTAGATCATCGCATGCTATCTTTCTATTAGTAAGTGAAGTGGGGAGAAGATGTCGACTTACTGAAACGCCAGAAAATCTCAGAAGTATGCTGAAATTCTAATCGAATTCTCACACCAGTGTTCCAACTTATTGCCCACAGTAGCTCCAGCCCGCGTTCAGATACATCAATAGAGGAAGATCATAAAGAGTTCCCATCTGAGTCCGAGTGGCCGTCATTCGGGCAATTGCGGCTAGAAACTCGAGAAACAGTAGATACAGCTGGTAGCTGTGACGATGTGGTTCGGACTATACCGGAATCTAAGAGGACGGTAGCTCCACATTCCGCAAAACGGGGTCGGCAGTATTTTCTTGATCTTGGTCAGGCCGACTTCACTCACACCACATGTCGGTCCTGCGGACTTGTGTATGCGCGGGGCCTGGAAAGCGATGAAAAGATTCACAATTCATTCCATCGAAGCCAGCTGAAGGGCATTTCCTTCAAGGTCTGCATTTCCGCTTCTTGAGATAATTGAGTTGTCTGTGGGATTCTGTCACACCTAACAATTCCGTGTCCAATTATCTGTCACTTTGTGCCATTCTCAAGAGGGTAAATCTATATTTAAGGACTGTAGATACCTCATTCCTTCTTTGAATTTGCCTTGAGACAGTAATGTAGGCTAAGTTTCAAATCCTGGATAGGGAAGTGGGATCCATGCGTCATGCTAATTGGAGAGAAGCGTGCGCTGCAGGGATGGATCGGTGAAAGAGTGGCTCATCATGTCTCCAGTGCAGGTGATCGGGTTATTTACGTGTTGCCTGGTGACCCTTCATGTCATGTAAACAAAGTACGGGAAGTTGTGAAGGTTATGGAGCAAGAGATGGGATTGTCCCCAGACTGGTTGTGGCAAAAGCAGCGTTGTAAGGTAGCAACACATCAAGCAGATGATTACTTCCAGCTTGCCTTCTTCTTTGCTTCCTGTACTTACAATGGCATTTTCTTCCCGTTAAGCATGATACAATACTGCGTGCTTGATATTCTCCAACCCTACTAGCTCTGAGATATTTGCTTGGAACAGGTGTATCTCTTTATCTCGGCATCCAAGAAAATCGTGGGCTGCGTTGTGGCAGAGCACATCGAATCTGCTTTCCCCATCGTCCCTCGTGACCAGGGAGACTCCAAGGCGCCTTGTGACTTAGTTTCTTCTGCAAACCGATTAAAACTTAGTAAAGAGAAGCCGAAGTCTAGTACACAGCTTCTTTGGGGAGGCTGGAAATTTAATAGAGAAGTAGTGAATCGGAAGAAGTCACGGAACGATAATCAACAAGACTTGGGCAGGGCGATCTTGTGTAGCAAGACGGGGGTTCCTGCAGTTTGTGGAGTAAGAGGAATATGGGTTTCTCAATCAGAGCGCAGGAAAGGTGTTGCATCCCATCTGTTGGACGCCATGAGGTTAGTGGTCTCATCTTGCTGGTCTACACTTTTTAAGTCGCTCTGCCATGTCCGTTTGCTGAGGCTTTCTCTCCTAAATACTTACTCTTCCTGTCTGCAGGAAAACATTCTGTATAGGAGTGACGTTAAAGGCTTCACAATGTGCATTCTCTCAGCCTTCTCCAGCTGGTGAAGCCTTTGCAGCACGGTACTGTTTGACTCAATCCTTTCTTGTCTATCAAAGCCCACTGCCAACCTAAGTGTACATTTAGGCTACCAACTGGTGACCTTTCAGAAATTACTGAGGTGCAAAACTCATGGCACACAATCTGGCTCGCACCAGAGATGCCATTAGGAAGATTTTTTTGGTAGCGGGCACATTTTTTCCTTGTACGAATAGAACTGTCGGCATTGAAGCGTAGCAATGTAAGACTTTTGAGAAAACAGAATGATACATCACTTCAACCCAATCTGCCCCAATACTACGATGAAATGTATGTTGTCTGCGTAACCGTAGAAATGTATGATGTCTACGGTTCCAGTATGAGCCAGATTCTACTTCTCGAAGTGCTGGATTAATTTCCAACATCCTCGTTTGCAAATTGACAGCCTTGGCGATTCTACTATAAATGAATGAGTGCTGCTGCTTTGTTAGTTTGCACTAATCTTCAACCCAGGAGAGACGAAGAAGCTTGCAAGGATTTTCTTTGCCTGGAGGAATCATGCAAGCACACAGGAAACTGGTACCAGTTTGGTGTGGACCATGCTCTAAGAGGTTTATGCATTTACACAGGTGTAATAATGCCCACCTATCAAATGTCAACTTCCTAGAAAATGTGTTCCAAATTGGACCCACTTATAATTGACAGTTATGCACTAAAAGAGGATGCACTATGAAGTTTATCCTGTAGTTACACATTCAATCAAAAATGGTGACATCACTCCAGTGGAAAGCAGATTCTGGCAATTTTCTTTCTATAAGTCTTTAGTCTCCAATCATGCACAGGAGTGACAAATTGCACAGTAAAACCTCCAAACTGGTATCAATTGAAATGGTATATTATATTGAAACTGACTCATAACCGGTTGTTGACTTTCCAATGCTAACATGGTACTGTCTCATTAGCAACCCGTCACCATTGCCATTACAAGTTGCAACTCATAACCTTCTTTCCTTTCAACTTGCTTCTTACACCTTGGATCATGAAGATGAAAGGTTGTGACTGGAAAATGTACAACCGGTTATGTACGATAACCTACTCACCGCTACCGCGGCTCATCGGTTATCTAATACATATTTAGTTGCCATGCAGAAGGTTCAAATTAGGAGCCTCAAATCTACTAATTTTTTAAGAGCTCTTAGACTATTGAGAGGTCTAGATTTTAGAGCAGTAGGCGTTTGAAACCTCACAATTTTCGTCCTACGAAACACGCTGTTCTCCCGAACATGACCATCAATGCTCCACAACTTTGCAGTTGATATGGGAGATGTTGTGGAGACCATAATACCATATGTGAAGGTCTGATTTGGCAGTTGAGTACCGAAATTGAATTTCCACAAGTTGACATGTGGCACTTTTTCACCAAAATGACATAAAGTAGGGTGTGGAGTATTTGTTAGCTTTGTATCTAGCCTATTGTTGCAGTCTACATAACATTCTTGAGCAACACTTAAGGAGATGCACCCTTTTGACTAACATATTGCTATGGAAGCAAGCATGTGTGATATATCTGTGTAGCCCTTGCTCAATTATCAAATAAGGTAGAAGTATCAAAGTTTGACACTTTTGTTGACCCTACAAGCTATGTGGTTCAAATGATGATTTTATTTTGCTAAGAATGTTAGTCTACTCAAGTGAAAACCAACCCAAGTTGCTTTGTAGTTTTTTTATATTCACACAATATTCTATGAATCTTCAAATTTGAAAGCATTAGGTTGGATCCCTATTTATACCCCACTAGACTCACTTTAAACTGACACCCTCACCCTTGAAGCTTGAAATGTTCAACTCTCATTGGTTGACTTGAAGAATCCTTGAATTCCTATTGGTTGCTTTTGAGCCTTGTGGTGGTTTTGGGTCGTGAATGAGGTGGGTGACCACTCAAGTTTGAATTATAGATGATGGAATTAAAAAGGTTTTGTTTTTTTAGCCTCCTACTTTAATTTGTTCTATAATCATCACATTAACCCCTAAAGATTTTTGACTATGTTTTCACCCAAAACACTCTAAAACTGCCATTTCTAGTATAAGTACCAAATTTTAGAAAAAACACACATTTTTAGATACATGTAATGATGAGATCTTGTAGTACAATGGTTTGAAAAGATGTGGAAAAAAATTGAAAAATTTCCACCATGTGTTTTGCAAGATATTAGTGTTTGAAGTGACAAAAATCCTTTTGGGGGCCTTGCAAAAAACTAGGCAGCTGCACTTCACAAAGTCACATTTATATGAAAAAATGCTCAAAATGGTGGTGCTTCTTTGGATTCATTCTTCAAGGCAAGTTTGCTACATGCTTGAAATTTTTTAGATCATTTGGAATTATACAACATATAGGGAAAAAATAGTAAGTAGAAAGAAGCAAAGTGATTCAAATACTAAATTGCTAACAATTTATTTATGAACTTGCAAAATGCCAATTCCAATGATTGTAATGTTGTAATAAACACTCTACACCTTTTTTTTTTCTTTTTATATTTTCCAAAAAAGTTGAAAATTGAATTAAATGAAGAACTTCAAAGTTTATTTTAGATTAGAGATTCTATAACTACCTACAAGCTACCTGCATAACTTTCATCTCATTAATCAAAATGGAATGATTAAAAGCTTTCCACATATATATAAATCAAGAAAGTCAATTTCAATTTTTTTATTTTTTTAAATTGTGATTTTTAAAGAAGCTTTTTTAGCTGCCTAGGTTGCCCACCAAGCAATGAAAACTACATAACATACAATAATTTCTTACCCATGTAGTCAAAGTTATGAAAATTGTTGAGCCTTTAAGCTACTCCTTGGACACATATTGTGTAAAAATTTCAAAGAAAAAAAAATTCCATTCATAGTAAGCTACCTAAAATTGCTATGTTGCAAAAAAACACAATTTAGGGCTTTAGGGATTAATAAGTGATTTTGCATACTAAATTGTGGATGTACTAAATTCATAAATTTTTGACTAATTGTAAATTTCTGAATTTGTATGTTTATACTATGAGTTTTTGAAACTAAACTTTACAATGTACCCTAAATTGTTTATGACATTCATGTACACATTTAGAACATTTTGGACTTGTATTTATATATTTTCAAGATTGATTTATGACTTGAGTTGGATTTAGGCACTTCTACTATAGTGCCTATCTACTCAAACTTTCTCGCATTTATTGTAAATGTAATTTCTATCAATGCAAATCTTCCATTAACCCCTTAATGCCTCAATCCTTTTTTGAAATTTTGCACATTTTTGCTTATATCTTTGTTCAAAAATATCAATTACCAAAATTTCATGAAATTGGTCATTAAGGAAGGTTGCCTTTTCTAGATTCAAGTGTTACATTGGATGATTGGAAAATTGGTTGGACAAAACAACGCATGCAAGTCCTCCGTTCATTGTCCAGAAAATGGAAGTTGGAGCGCTTAAGGGTTAAACTTCCACATATTCATGGCAAATTCAAGATAATCACAAAATTTCAAGAGGATGATATTTTTTTGGCACTTGTGTGAGCATTTGAATGCCATTACAAGAAATTTGAATCCTCAAAGTGCCCTCTAGACTGATGGCCTTGATAAGGGACCTTAATTAGATTTAAATGAATACTTGCAAAGGAAAGAATGATATTTATCCCTTGTTTCCATCCATTTTGACATCTTGATGTTTACACAATTGCATACCTTCTATTAGACAATTGGACATTAAGTACTTCTTGTCATTCAAATCCTTAATACATTGAGGGAATACTTTATATGGAAAATGGACAAATTTGGTGCAACTAAGTACTAGTGGTTTATGATGTTTGGGTAATGAAATGCTTCTTATTAGACAATAAGACATTAGGTACTTCTTGTCATTTCAGTCCTTAGTACTATAAATGAATTCTTTATTTTGAAAAGTTCATGGGTACTTGATGAAATTCATACAACTGAGGTAGCGACACAATTATGTACATATTTGTGTACTTAGGCTATCATCTCTAGCCTTCAATAAATAGCTTTGCATTTCAACTCTTGAGGGATTCTTTGAGGCATTGTCGAGTAGAGAGGCCTTGCCTTGGGAAAGCGCCGGGCTTCTGGCTGCAAGTAGATTTGGCCGGGAAATAAAAGGGACCATAATTTAACAAATATATATGTGCATACTCACAAAATCTTCATAATCCACCATAAAATCCTCATATAACATCACATTACAAAAAAAATGAGCCCTCAATAAGGCCGTGAAAGCAATAATAAATGAAGCAAGAAAAAATGATTCAATGTATTCCGAGGGTATCATTTTTTCCATAACTCCGCCCACTGTGCATGCAAAGCAAAGGCAATCAACGGTTGGCGATTGATCTGGTAGGAAATTGTAATGATGAATCTTGTTTGGAGATTGTGATCAAGCAATGATGGGTGCTGAGTTGGTCACCACGAATTTGGGCGGGGATGGAATCACTTTCAATGCTGGCATGCTTTGTCACACAATTTGCCGCTAAAAAATTCATTGCTGGCATTCTTGAGCTTCGTGATTCTTGCTTCATGGTTCCTGCTTTGTTGAGCTTCGTGGCTTCTACGCTCTGACAATTCTTTGCACTTTGATAGTTCTGACAGTCCTGCTTTTGTCATCTTTTATTTAGCATACTTTGTACACGTTCTAATCTCCACACGATTCTATTTATCTTTTAGCCTTTTTTTGTTTTATTCCATGAGATGGAATTGACCTTCAAGGTTCAAGTCACATTGAATTTTAAGTACCGCGGTTTGGTAATTCGTGGTTGACCAGTTCATGAACAAATTCAAAGGTCAGAATTTTCAGAGAGATGAGGCGCTGGTGACACTAATCTCGATCTATGGCTAGATGGGAAGATATATCCAATTGATCCTTGTAGCTTTAAGAGACCGTCATTTAACAATGTGAAGAGCCTGCTCAAGTTTGTTGGAGACGGCAACAATAGATTGTTTGGTTACATTTGTAGTCTACAAAGTAGTTGCGAGAGATCAGATGCTAGTATACTTGATAGGCAAAGATTGCAACTTGAGTTAGAGAATTTGAGACACGTAGCTGAAACAATTGAGCAAAAAGAACAACAATTACTGGCTCTTACCACAGAATTGCAAACACTGCAAGACGAAAATTCAGTGTTGAAAAGTGAATCGATTACTGCTTCTGATTTGATCGCTGCACAACATGAAGAAATATCATCATTATCGAAAGACATTCATGAAAGTATTCAATCAGAGGTTGAACTTGAATCTGAGATCAAAGCTTTAACAAAGAAAAATATAGACGAACATAAAATGCTAGTAGCTAGTCATAGAATAGAATTAGACGAGATCAAGTCCGATTTTGAAGAGACCAAAAGGACACTGATGAAGTTACAACGCAAATGGAATCGTTTGCGTTAGACCCCATATGGCCCTCGCCAGCAAATACGGGTTCGTAAAGACATTGCTAGTCTTTCTAGGACACGAGGTCATGCCAAAGTTTTGCGACGACTAGCACGTTCAATCATCGCACCAGCTACCATGAAGCGCATTCAATCTGAGAACGCAATAAATAGAAAAAAACAGAGGTTGTGCGGACCAGTAGAGACTCAAGTTCAATCCGAGAAGGCGTTGGCTTCTATCTTCTCGAAGACAAAAGTGAGAAGTATGATGGAGACCCCGATTTTTGAGTCAGTAGGAGTTGCTATAATAAATCAGAATCTTGAGAAAATTAGAAAAGGAATGGACAAACATGAAGTTCTAGGAATCACAGATCGGAACAATATAACGCAAGATGGATATAATACTCTTTTTCAAGGATTCACAGAAAGTGCCAAAACTGTATGTCATGGCATTCGCATTAGCTGTTTAATGCCAAAGCCATATCACGTAAGTCTATTGAGACAAGAATTGAACTGTAAGTTCAAAGACTTTGTCGGGGAATACTACTCAATCAATAATGAGGTGGTGATTTTGCCTTCTCCAAAGTCGAAGAAGAAAGAACCAGTGAAGTTGAATCTAAATGAGTTCAATTCACTATTTGTGGACATTGAACAGGTGCAGAGAACTATGGTGAATCTCTACAAAATTACTCCAGAAGGTACTGTACAAACTCTAACTATGATACCTAGACTAAAAGACTAAAAGTTACACCTAGACTAAAAGTTTTCTTACAAATTACATGTGCTCTTCTTTTGCAGAAACATGTGAAAATCCACTTATCTTTGTGCTCAAAATGAATGAAGCTGAGATTGTGCACGATCAAAAATTTGAAAGGGTGAGTATAACTCTTATGAACTGTGCCTTGAATCCAAACATCAACATTACAGGTCAAGAGTACTTCAGTGTTCAATCTGAGAGGGAGATTTGGCCGGTAGGATGCTTTCAGGTCGAGAAAGAATCGTATGACATTCTATCTTGGGTATTCAATCAAACAAAGCTGCCAGAATTGATTAGTGCACAAGGAGCAGGGCAAATGCTAGATGTACCGGGAGTAGGCAGCTTTAAAATAGAATGGCACCTTAGTGCGGATATGAAAACAATTAAGTGCCTTTATAGCCTCAGCCATGGTGCATGTGCTCAAATGAGTTGCATGTGTTGTTGTCAAAAGAGTACAAAGGCTAAGGTTGGCACTATTAAACAAGCAGAAGCAGCATTTGCTAGAAAGACAAGCAGTTGGACTGGGGGCTTGTTTTCAAACGAGGTAGAATCTAAACCTCTTAATGGCAATGCTACACTGGGACGATGGAAGCCAATCTTTGCGATCCCACTTGATCGGGTGCACATGTGCACAATGCATGCCTTCAACCGCATAATTGAGAAGATCGTCCACTTGCACTTTCAGTTTATATGGACCATCAGAGATAAAGCACTCCAGAATGAAGCAATTGAGGAAATGCATAAAGTTCTTTCATCAACTAGAGCTCATGGTGGCAATGTGAAGATTTTCAAGGACGAGAAATTGTCAGGCACAAAAAATAACATTCCATGTAAACCTTCTTTCAATGGGGTTCATGCTGCACGTCTATTTAAGAAATCACTACTGGAGGGTGGATCAGAGGTGCTGTACTTTGATTTAGTTTCAGCAGAAAAAAACTTTCTTGACAATGGTGAAAGCAAGAGACAAAAACTTCAAGTCTGGAATGGTTTGGCTAATCTTCGACCATACTTTACTGCACTAATGTTGACAGATGAATTGAAGTCTAATTTCAAAGAAAAAATAGAAGAATGGGGACGGGCATACTTGGCAGCATTTGGCGAAATGCATGTAACTTACTATATTGTAAGTTTACACCTTTACTTTGAAGTTGATTTGCATTCAATATGTTTACTTTGAAGTTGATTTGCATTCAACTTGTTTTCAAACGAGGTAGAAGGAAGCAAATTTGTGCCTTTGGTGGATACAAACAAAACTGAGAATGGTTCCCATGAAGTACCTGATATATCATCTGAGGTCATATCGCCATCTACTCCACTTTAGGAACAATCCGCAACCGTTTTGGAGGGAGGACATCGCTTGCTGTCTTTCCTTTCTCATTCCTGCGATTCACCTGTGCCATCCAACATTGAATGGTGAGACCACCGTGTATAATCCAAAACAAAAAGTTTTCTGGTGCTTTTGTTTCTAGTACCATTTGCACTTCTGATCGTAGTAAAGATATTGTCCAATTATGGCCTAACTCTAACTGATGTTCCCAACCATCCATCTCACACTGAACCTTCACCGGGTGCATGCCTTGTTTTTGGTCAATGCTTATCCAAACATTTCCATCCATCAATCGCATGCGATTGTATTGAAAATTTGTGTACAAAGTTGATCGCCCTATGTGGTATTTGAACAATATAGATTCACGGTCAACTATGCATTGTATTTCATCTGCTCCGTGTGCTACCTTTATGTCCCACCCCTTGTCCATCAATGAGCTGAACAATTCTTCTGAGAGATCTTTGAAAACCCATAGTGTACGAGTTTTATATATAGAAGAGGCAACAGAAAATAAATCAACCATGATAGCTATTGGCAAAAACCAACTAATATGAGTTTGTCTACTGCTTGTTGTGTGTTTCATAGAAGATTGAAAATTTGACCACAAACGTGACCTAAAGGCTTCACTTGTCGCCATATCGGGTAGAGGCCAGCCTGGGTCATTGAAACCTGGTAAAGGAATAGGTTCGACCTGACCATATCCATTCTTGTTAGGATGGTACCACGCGCTGTAGAAAAATACAGACTCCTCCAACAATTGTTTGTGTGTGCAGTCACCCATAGTAGCCTCTCTAATCTCAACATGAGTGACGCAAATAACTCCCGTGATGCTTCTTGGATCAACCCAGTCAACATGGGTAGAAGGAAATAGATCTACACAAGCAATACCAAGCTTATAAATTAAAGGAGCAAATCCAAGCTAACATATGCAACGGTGCTAGACTGTGAGCTTGCGAGCGTGAGCGTATGAGCGGTGAGCGGGGATTATGTGAGCATAGAGGTCTAAAATTAAAAAATACCTTAGAGAAGTCAATCATAGTTCAAGAAGTTGACAATATCATAAAAAATATTGGAAATATTTTCTGTTTATATTAAAAAACTTGAACCTCTTGTCGTGGACCTATTACCGTGACCCTATCACCGTGGTTATTTATTATTTGTAGGGTGACATTAATTTTATCTATTGTTTGAAATATGAAAAGTAAATAATTTGAAGGCAAACAACTGTAGTACACAAAATGCAAGTCGGATCTGAAGATAATTTGTACTGACAACTTCGGAAAAATACAGTATTCATCCAAATAGAAATCTGTATTTCTAAAGCTATAAAACTAACTTCAGTCTACAATCTTCCAATCTCTTATGTCTATCACTTTGACATTTTTCGTTCTCTAAACATTTGAAAGACTCTCATTTGCCACCTTGATGATACCAGCCCTATTGAGAAGGAGCTTCTCTTCGTTGAAGCTGAAGCTTGGAGAATGTATGAACTTATCATTTTCGGGATTCATCTTGCAGAAGTAACGAAATAAGTAGTACAAATGTTTGCAATTAACGTATTGCTGCCGTCCACCAATTGCTGAGACGGCCATGTCTACAAAATTGGGACAATTACACTCCGAGTACATGCCAAGTGTGATACGATAGACCTTCTGTGTAGGCTCGGTTCCGGATTGAAGTGAGACTATAGCTCCAAGTCCTGGAAAGGGAAGCATGGTTATTCCCAAGATGGATCCTTTGACATTACCAGCACTCTCCCATTTATTGCGATGCTCTGTAGTAGGAGCATTTGCAATACGTCGAATAGCCTTGCTCCTTCGAGTTGTTGGGTATGTGTCCGCATGCAAAGGACTAGGTTGATCGTAAAGGATTGCGTGGAAAACATTGGACATTGTGAACAAACGTCGAGGTGAAATAGGTGGTCGTTGTTGAAGTTGAAAGCCGGCCTCTTGTAGTAGCAGTGTTTCTTGGCGAGTCAAACTAGTACCCGTTAATACAGGCCAGAAATCTGGTACTTGAGGCCAGTCAATTACCCAACCACGTTTAGAGCCTCGTACACATCGTTCAATATCATCTGGGTAGAACCAGAAGTCGGTGATGATCTCCTTATTTCCACCATACTGTTTTTTTCTACCACGATACGTCGGAGCTGGAATGCCTTTAGATCCCTTTGCTATTTTGGCAACATAGCGAATGTTGGAACCCCTTTGTTGGGCATGACATTTGCAAGCAGACTTGTGCGAAATTCTTGCAATGTGTCAATGTGAAGTATCACAATCACTCTCCATTGCTGTCGTAACGTGTGGTACATGCGCAATATCAGCCACCAAGTGTTCATTGGACGCCACTATGGGCGTATGTGTAGATCGTGTTAGGACACGTGGCTGTGAGAAATTCACCTTGTCTGGACGATGGGAGTCACCATCCGATCCAATTGGGAGGTCAAGCTCGAGCATACTGCTACCAAAAATCTCTTCGCCTTCCAAATGTGGAATGCGTGTTCCGACATGAGCTGCTCCGGGAAGGTCATTTAAAGCTTCAACAATCTTCTTTGGATCTCCGCTGCATCTAGCACCTCTTAACTTTAACTCCTCTTTGGATGGCCCTGATCTCGATATATTGCCTTTAAGAAAAGCACGATAATTTGTCATCTGCATGAAGGCTCGAATGCAATCATCGGAAGTGGTGGCAAATAGATCATTACCTCGATTACCGGATTGCTGCAACCATCTGTTATGGACTATTTCGGATAAGTTGCATGATGGCATGTCCACCATCTCTTCAATGCTTAAATCCTGGAAGAAGCAAGATAAAAGAATAAGATGCAAGATAGTCACTAAGACATTCAATCCAGAAAAATTACTAATGAGCAAGTAATGAAGTAGTTTTGAACTGTTGCATATTCTGTGTAGCTTCCCCTTGGCGCCAAGGGGAAGGTCAACCACTACCAAGCATACATTTTGGAACCAGTAAAACAAAGAATAAAATGCAAGACCATCACTAAAAATTTCAATCCATGAATATTACAAATGAGAATGGCCTTTAGTAGTTTTGAAGTAGCTAGTAAGCATTGTAGAGTCCCCTCGGCGCCGAGTGAAGGGCAACCACTACTTGAGGTGATCAAAAAAATCAATACATAGTATAATTAGATGCAACCCAAAGGAAATTATTGAAATATATATATATATATATATGAATATATATATAATAATATGAAAAAAAAATGAAAAAAAAAATGAATAAAAAAAAAAAAAAATGAAAAAAATATTGCAAATGAGAAACATTCACAACAAAGACTACGAAAGAAATGACGTGGAATGAAGTACCATTTGCATGAATCCGCCCCATTGACGATATCGAAAGTGCCAAAATGCAAGCCACAACTCTAGCTCCCTTAAAGCATCTTCAGAGGCTGCTCCAGATGATAGCCATCATGATCGAATCGCCAAGTAGTGCGTCTCAGCTTCATCCATAGTTTTAGAATCCTTGTATTGCTTGCACAGACGAGTATGTTGGTGTTGAAAGTCCGATTTTATGAGCTTCTGGGTATGGCGATGCAGTGAAGTACTCCAATGCAATAAACATGTTCGCTCACGATTTTGCATCTCTACTTTGGAATCCCTTGATCCGTATACAATGTGCACAGCATTCCAATTTGCTTGTGCACTATCTGCCATGAAGCCTTTGAAGTTTGGATTCTGTACACCATTGCGCCTCATGACCCCGTTCAATAACTTCCACATGATGCATTGTATTTCCGTGTCCTTAGATTGCATGTCACAAACTGCGATTGTCATGACTTTTCTGCATCCAGTATCATACACATGGCAAGCCATGGTTGTCCAATCCTTGACGCGTTTGACATGATCAAACATAAGCCATGCATTCCTCCAGGTTGCATACGAGTGACTAAGTCCACTCCACTACCTGGACCTTCTACCAACATCTTAAACAAATAGACCTTTTCCTTTCCTTATCCAGAGAAGACACTGTCATGATTATACTCAAACCTCAAATTGTATTTCATATTCATGATGCTATCAATAACCCTGCTTTTCCCGCTAGTACGAAAAGAAGAAATAACGTTTCGGATGTTTGGAGAACTGAGAATCTGGAACTTGTCCATGATATCTTCTAGCGAGTTCCCCCGCAACATTTTCTTAGGGCCTTCTCCATTATAAATAAGGTGGTTGTCTAGAAATTGCTTACTGGCTGCTAAAGCAATTGCAGAGTTAGTGGCAGCGGGTGTTTTAGTAACCTCGCCTGCAATGAGGCCGGAAATAGTGTCTAATGACTCTCTACAAGTTCCAGAAGCTACAGGATGCATATGAAATCCGAGGTGAATGCATGCTCTAGTCATCTGCATTGTATTGCCAAAAACGTAATATATTCTAGCATCACATATATTGACACAATGCGGAGGAAATTTGCATATCTTGCGTAGAAGACATGAATCCCTTGGAGGATTTCCGCCAATATGAAAGGGACTAGGAGTATAATCACACCACTCAGTTTCATTCCGCTTTGAAGATCTTTTGAAGTAGTCGCAGTCAGAGTTGTTACAAATCAGATGTCCTGCACACGAGGACTTCCTGAACTTGAGGCCATCTTCGTTGCTAATATTCGAGGTAATGGTCCAACACCATACATGTCCATCGTATTTCTTATCCATGCCCTGTAGACTCCCAACAACGGATGATGAAGATGAAACACGAAGACAAGGCAACTCAAAGACTACATCACCATCAAACTCAGCAGGAAGATACTGCACCTTCTGGTGATTGAGAGAGTTGTAGTCTAAAGCAGCAATCTCGTTCCGTGATTTACAAAGTGTTGCTAGCTTGCGTAAGCATCCAATGATACTAATTGACGATGGACCACTCGGGTAAGTTGGTGGTCGAGAGTGACTTGACAGAGCTGGACTATGGGAAGGCGTGCACAATACATCAGATGTTGTCTGCAAGACATCATTTGAGACTCTACTCGGAAACGTTGCTTGACAAATAGGTTGGCTAGGAGATTCTCCCTCGGACTCACTAGACAGATCTACGACAAGATCCACACGCTCTTGCTTTATGCGGACGAGTTGAACAGGTGTACTCGCATTTGTCTCATGCTTGCGTTTAGTAGAGTTTCTACTTTCACGACAGTTAAAAGGCATTTCCACAGTCGAGTATTCTGACTGCCGAGCCAAAATCTGAGTGGAAGGTAACGTGACGCTACATGGTAAACCATAAGCTCGATATCGCCCAAAACGAAGGTGTTAGACATGATCGAGGTCAACTACTATTTCCGGAATGTGAATAGACTCCTTCAAAGAACCAGATTCAGTCATGACTTCTTCTTCAACGTAGATACTAGACTGTATAAAACCGAATTGAACATGAAGAAGATGGGACGATAGTACAGTAAAACCCTCTTCTCCTAAACGAATTACTAGTGGGGTCTTATGGCCATCGACCCGAATGGAGGCCATAGAAGTTAAAGAAACGAATACAGGAAGCGAGATACAAATAAAGAAAACATCCAAACTTAAGGTGAGGTTCCAAAATCGCTATATACACATGCGACTAACATGAATTTGAAATTCAAAGTCATTGTACTGCAACGTCATCATTACTATAGATGTAGTCATTAATAACAAGATCTATAGAACTACAATATCCTGCATCCGCCACTGCTAATCAGTAGTGAAGCTCACCTAATTCATGAATAAGAGTAATGTGATAAGCCCTCAAATATGGGCCCCTTGGATGCATGGAGGTAGTATGGCATTATGGAAAATCTGTAAGGGTCCACTGTAACCAGCAACGACATATTAAATGTAAGCAACTGCTGATTTGATATATTATGAACGTCAGCCTTGCATACTAGTTTTAAGAACTAAAGGCGCAACAGTATTAGTTTTAAAAGCTATGACGGTCTTAATGTAAAAAATAAATTATCCTTTATTGTGCTTATAAGATCATTATTGCTTAGATTGGATTAGACAATCAGAAAGTACTAGCCGAACCCAATTTGAATAGTAAACACTAATATTCCCGCCGTTTCAAGATTTTTAAGAGACACACAAAATAAGGGTCAAGAAACAAATCTACAGTCCCTACAATGTAAATATCCATATATGAGCACATGGTTAGACAATGCTAAAAATACAAAGTGACTATTTAACTTCTCTTATGTTCTGTGTCTCCTGATGTGCACACATGTTTGTGTTTAGTCTTGTTCCATATATGTAAATTTAGTCTTATGCATACGCTAGATGGCATAGGCGATTCTAATCCTCGTCCTCAGTGTAGGAAGAGGAAAAAAAGAGGTAAACTCTTGTTCTCATCGAGGAAGCAATTGCAGAGGTCAGAGATTAGAAGTACCAAAACTACTCTATTATGCGAGTCACTTCTTAATAGGGGATCATCTAGCCATCCAATTCATGGACATGAAGACTTCCAGTTCTCCACAGACAAGAGTGAGCAAATGATAACCAGCGACAAGAAGGAGTCGACAAATCATTGTATTTTGGGTTCATTGTCACCTAGTTTTGTAAATCCATTACGTTACTCTGTTTTGTGGTCATATATGGAAACTTCCATTACTCTCTAGGAATTTCAGATTTCTAATGTGATGGCCTAGTGGCACAGCATAGCTAAGTAGACTCCAAATTAGTCATTATAGTCATATTAGTTCTACTCAATTGCAGATGTTGGATACTTAATACAAATTGAAAGAGCTTCCAAGAGAGGAGAACCACTTTAACATCTCATCCCAAACCCTAGGATTACCTGTGCGGCGCAACTACTGGACAGGCCTCGTTAACCGTAACCTTCGTCGCGGAGACATCGGCAGTCACGAAACTCTGGATCCCTTTATACCGTTGGTACGCCCAAGTAGAGACTGAACTTCGAAGTGCAGAAACTACTAATCCAAAATCTCAAAGGCCATAATAGGGTTCTACGTGTCTAAAATTTCTCAGCTCAATTTTACTCATCGAGGTCGCATTTGTTTTGTCAAAACAACTCAGGGAATGGGAAGACGACCTGCAACTAGGCGCTCATTGATGGAAAGGACGCAAGAAGCTACTCACAGCAACGACAACAATGCTAGCTCCGGACAACATGTTGGAATTGAGGTCACGCCTACCCGTAGTGCCGGGGAAACAGAGGTATGATAACTCCAATATCAATATCTACATTTGTGAATCAAGTGAATCAAGAGTTGTGCTCGTCGTGTCTGTCTGTTGAATCCACTAAAGGTCAGGGTTTCATAGTGTCAAGGTAGAGAATGTTAACCACTTCATCATGTACATCTTCTCCTTGACTGTTTGATGAGGTTTTGGACACCCCTTTGAGTGACACGATTTTTGAAGTGGTCGGCTAGCGTAGAAACGCCCTCCGCGATTTGCTGTATACGGCACTATCAAGGTGACCAGAATTACAGCCGACGTGATACCCTCGGGGTAAATTCCTGAAGGTACCCGTAAACTTTCTACTATGATCTTCGTCTCATTCTGTCTTCGAACTTACTATGTGGACAGCCGGGTTCCACTCGACTTCGAGGTGTGCTTCACCGGGGACCGATCACAGGTAGCCACCCTGCTCATTGTTTATTTTTTTGGTCACTCGTGGTGCTTTGTTTGCACAAAAGGGATCCCTTCGGCGTCAAGGAGGGCTTCACAGGGGACTGGTTAGAGTTAACCACCCCGCTCACCGAGAGTTTTCTTTCTCTCTCGCGGTGCTTTGTGTGCACAGCCGGGATCCCCTCAACGCCGAGGAGGGCTTCACGGGGGTCTGGTGAGAGGTAACCACGCCCGCTCCCTGTTAATTTTTTTCTCGCTCGTGGTTCTTGTGTGTACTGCCGGGGATCCCCTCAGCGCCGAGGAGGGCTTCACAGGGGTCCAGTTAGAGGTACACACCCTGCTCCCCGTTAATTTTTTGCTTGCTCGCGGTGCATGTGTGTACTGCGGGGATCCCCTCGGTGCCGAGGAGGGCTTCACGGGGGTCCGGTGAGAGGTAACCACGCCCGCTCCTCGTTAATTTTTTTCTTGCTCGCGGTGCATGTGTGTACTGCCGGGGATCCCCTCAGCGCCGAGGAAGGCTTCACGGGGGTCCGGTGAGAGGTAACCACGCCCGCTCCCCGTTAATTTTTTTCTCGCTCGTGGTTCTTGTGTGTACTGCCAGGGATCCCCTCGGCGCCGAGGAGGGCTTCACAGGGGTCCGGTCAGAGGTACACACCCTGCTCCCCGTTAATTTTTTTTCTCGCTCGTGGTTCTTGTGTGTACTGCCGGAGATCCCCTCGGCGCCGAGGAGGGCTTCACGGGGGACCAGGTAGAGGTTTGCTTGCCGTGTGTTTTAATTTTTATTCTTCCAGAACTTCCTTGTGGTGTTGCCGGTCACTTTTGTTTCTGTAGCCTGACTGATTTAAATTGTTTCCGATGTAGATGGAGGGCGGTTTAATTTCTCTGCAGACTCACAATACTGAGGTACAAATCGATGCGAGCGAAAGAGTCGACAATGTGAATGTCACTATGCACGAGGAGGAGGAGTTTGATACAGACTACTCGCGTGGATTTTGTACATCAAAAAACACCATGAGCGTGATCGGGATTGGCATATTTTGGTAGATTCGATCATTCTTGAGACAAAGGGCCAAATCGGAGATGTCATGCATGCCATGCATGACATTAATAAGTAAGTAGATCATCTCCTTGTAGTATTATTTTCTGTTCTGTTAATCGCAATAAAGATAGCTCATCAACTTCATTATGCTTTGCAGGCACACAGAAAACTCCTTCATTAAGACAAGCTTGATACACACGTTGTATCGTGTTCGTAAGTACGGGATGTTACCACTTGAGAAGTTCTCCAAACACTTAAGTGAAAGTGAGATGTTGCAGTGCCACCAAATCTCCGGAAGAGTTGGTACTCGATGTCGCTTGAGGTTTTCACCTCGTTCATTTTCCGGGTAAATACTCTATCTTGTAATTGTGGTTTATTTCCTTCTTGCTTTCTTGAATATCAATGATTTGCTTACCATGTTCACTAATGACCTTGTGCTTCCGCAGTACGAGATTGCTGCCGCCTTTGATCTTGCAGTTCGGTTGTATAAAGAAGAAACATTGGAGGAAGAGCAGTCGGAGGAGGGTGTACTAGCTGCAATGAGATTGGGTACAAAGGAAAAGACATCCAGATTGATACAGAAGTTGGGCAAGTTAACCGCCGTCGCCAATCCAAGCCTTGCACTATAAGAAAACGCAGGAAAAAAAAATGTCAAAATTGACGTTTTTTTTGACACGCTGACGTCAACTGTGATGTGCTAAAAAATCCGTCAAAATGGATGAGCCAAAAACGCGGCCATGAACGTGGGCTTGACGCCGCGTCAAACCAAAAAACGCGTTTTTTGACGTGCGTCAAACTTGACGTCAAAATTTTAGCATGGGCATGCCATGTCAGCGGATAGCGACACGTAGGATCACTTTTCATCCATGACGTGTTCTCTGACGTGGACCCCTCGGAAATCTGACGTGGACTCAGAAGAAAAGTGACATGGCATGCCACGTCAGCATACTTTCAAAACATTTAAAATTTTTGACTATGTTTTTTGAAACATTGATTTTGACATCGATTTTCACATCGTTTTTGATGTTTTTTTGGACATCAACTGGAACAGATTGTAGGAAAGTGAATTGACAATAATTAATTAAAATTAAAATGAACAAACAAAATTACTGAATTCAATAAGAGAAAAAAAACTTACCCATTTACCTTAAGATGGCCGAATGAATGAATTACTTCATTGAATGTAAAAATGAAGGGTGGAATTTATTTATTTATATTAAAATCCATGGTTGTCTAAGGTGTGACAAAAGATATGGGATAATTTGAACAAAGAAATTGACTTTGGATGGTGTTTTTGACATGCTGATGTTGTATTTGACATTTTCTTGACGTTGTATTTGACATTTTCTTGACGTTGTTTTTGACATTTTCCTAACGTTGTTTTTGACATTTTGCAAGGATGTTGTTGTTGATGTCATGCTGATGTTGTTTTTGACATTCTGCAATGATGACACTTCTTTTTTACTTATCCCATATAGTTTGTCAATCCTCCTACCACCCCATTAGTATAAAGAACTCCTTTTCTTCATCCATTGTGCACATCCATCCACTTCTTTTTTTTCAAAATATGCCACGTGGTTGCCTTTTTCTTAAATTTTTTTAAATTTGGTCAACATTTTAGCATTGACCATATTAATTTCACTAATTCATCCATAGCCAAAAAATTTGTTTGCTGACATGGCAATCTTTGTTTTTTTTGACGTCACAAAAAACAGACCTAATGTTATTTTAGACATAACTTTGAGCAACGCATCGGAATTGACATTCATCTGGATGTTGTTTTTTGTAATTGTGTCACAATGAAAGTCACGCAAAAACGTGCATTTTTTCTCGTGTTTTTTGAAAACAAGTGGACGTAAAAAAAAACGCGTTGACGTCACAAAAAACATCGCGCGTTAAAGGAAAACGCAGGAAAAAACGTGGTTTTCTTATAGTGTTGGGACTGATTGGCTTGTAGAGGTATGTATTAAGATTCGTATGTTCATTAGTTTTATTTTTTTGATGTTGTAACATATATCACTAACAGAAGTACACTCTGGTTTTAGATTGAGCGCCACTGGAGCTTAAACGTCACTCCAGAAATGACTTTGGAGAAGTTGCAGTTGATTGCAACTTGCAACATCAGTAGCAATCAAAAGGTGAAGTGGCTCCGCTAGTGGAATTGTTCTACTCAAACAAGAGAAGCGAGAAGATTTCCACTTAAGCCAGTTGGAGAGAACGAGTTGAAGTCCTTCCTGGCAAAAGCCTATTGGTATGCAGGGGTAAGTGATGTAGTTGCTGTTACATTTTGGATCCTGATAAGTCTTTGTTTACCTCTATCTTATAAAAATTGGAGGTTTCCTTTTTCAGAATGTAATCAAAAACATGCAACTAATTACGTGATCATAATGTACAGATTGAAGAAGTTGGGACATAAATGTTTGACAACATTGTGAAGAAGGACCAACTGAATTTGATCATGGATTCTTCCATGGAGCCAGAGAGTTTTGCCGAGTACTTGGAGGGGTGGAGAATTCGAGTTTGGGACTACGCATTCATTACCCAATTCAGAGGTCACGATGTGTTCAGGAAGTCTGATGATTTCAAGAAGCATAAGGGCTCCGATCTAGTGGTGAAACGTGTCATTTACCGGTACGCATTCTTGTGGATGTTGGCATTGACACTTTTTAATGTTTGATTCTAAACTTTTGTTAAAGTTTTTAATGGGTACTCTTTGTGTTTCAGGTATTTCAAGTATGAGCTTTTGCCAAAGGGTGCGATTCTAAAACGTGATCTTCCTCCATTTCTGGGAACCTGGTTAGATGTCTCTTCTGAGCATTGCATGTTCTCTCCATCGCAGTTGAAGTGGTGGACTAGTTTGCACTTGAAGTCGGGAGCGTGGTATTTGGACTGTCTACTGGAGTTCACGCCGTTGCCCGAGGAGCACCTCAAGCAATCAATCAACTCCCATCAAATTGTGGAGGAGATTGATGAATTTATTGGACTTGATGAGGATGCCAAAGCCAGAGCTATCAAGCGGAGAGATGAGGCGGACAAGAGAATTGCTCTGAAGAACTCTGAGGCGGTGGACAAAGCCAAAGAGAGGATTACCAAGAGGACACAGAAAATGCTTGAGATGAAGAATGCCTCGGCAGTTGTGAAGATGAAGGGGAAGAAGAAGAAGGAGCTACAACCGCCTTCATCAACCATCGATGAGGGCTCACAGCACCAGCGCTCGGTTTCCCGTGGCACCAAATGTGACGCTGAATATGCTTTGCTCAGTCTTGAGGAAATCCACCATGGACCTGCAGCTGTGGAGTATTTGAAGGACTCAGAGATTACTATCTCTGAGTTGATTTTGAACTATTCTCTTGCAGATGTATTGGCGGATCCTCTCCCCAAGGTCTACGACGACCTTCTCATCTTCATTGATAAGGTTAGTAGCTTCACCGTTGTTCATGATTTTCCTATAGTCCATTTTTTGAGTGTCATTTGTCTTTGTACTGATGGAAACTATGTTGTTGCAGCAAAAACAAGACAAGCAGCGTAACTTCAACGGTAAACTAAGTGCTAAACCTTGCGTTGACCTTGTTATTGCGGATATGCCCGAGGAATTGCCTGTCCCTTCTCTGTCCATACCAGCTACTAGTATTCCAAAGTGGAACATGGCTAAACTTCAGTGGTTGGAGGCGATATTTGAGTTTGCGGACGGCCATTTGCATGATGATGGAGCTATGGTGATTATTCATCCACGATGCGCTGTTGCAAAGGCCACCATACTGAAGTACGCTACTACGTACTCGTTTACAAAGATGAAGGATTGGTGGAGAATGAATTGGTTACATCTCGCATCACATGTTTCTACGGGATGCACGGTATGTTCATTGTTCTGTTAATTTCCTTTTCAAATTTTTTGTTCTGATCCAAATGCATTAAATCTTCAATAGTTAGTTTTCAAATTCATTTTCTTGAATTGTTTGAATGTTGACTCTTCTTTTCAACTGTATCCCTTTAGTCACTTCTGATTTCTTGAGTTTCTCAAGTCAGTTGGTAGTATGTATCTCTACATTTTTTTTTAAATGTTTTTATACATCTTCTTTCTTGCAGACCCAATTCTTTCAAGTTATGCTGTTGGTGAGGAATTTGGTTGGTGTTGGACCTTCCAAATTTCAATTCCACCCACGTCCGAAGCTGAAGGAATTAGGGATAGATGTTGTTGTGGATGATGTTCTGCAAAATTTCACGAAGAAGGAAACTCTGACCATGGACAGCAACTTCAAAGCTTGGAGAGGGGCACGAGAAAAGGATCCCCGTTTCTTGCAGATGTTGATAAAAGCATCAACATATCCCAATGATATTATTGTCGATTGCACTGCTGCAATGGGTAATTCTTGATGACTTCATAAGTTATGTTTGGTATTTGTAACTTTTCATATTCCTTTTATGTTTTCTTGAATGTTGTAGTACTTAACTTTTTTGTCTTCTTGGTGGTAGGGACTTCCATCCACACTTGTAGGATCTTGAGCAGGCATATAGTTGCACTCGAAGAGGACAAGGCAATCTTTGATGCTATTTTGGCTCCAATGATACGCACAGTTTCAGATGTCCCTCCTTCAACCGTAGCAATCATAGCGGATTCTGATGATGAAGATGCAGTGGAGGTTATTGTTCCCCACATTATGAAGAAATTCCGTTTCAGTAAGTAAGTCTATCTATAGCTTGCATTGTTTTCCTATTTGTATGTGAAGATTTTTATAATTCATTACTCCTTTTGAATTTAGGTTGCCTGTTTGTATAATGTGATATTCAAACCATGTCTAATAATTGGTTTTCATCTTGCAGCATGACTTCTAATGGACGAGGTCATCGTCCATTTTTTTCTTTATCTAGTTTTCTTTGGAGCCCGGAGAAGTCCTTTGTGTTGCCTGAGTATGCCGAAGCTTTAGCCTTGACATTTGCGTCTCAGAGGGATTTTCCAAGCTGGAAAAAGTCTACAACTGTAGATCCGAGGGTTTTGCAGTTTGTAGATGTCACAGCCCTAGAATCAGAGATAGAGACTTTGTCCACTGATAGTAGTGGACACTCTCATTCTATGTGACTCATTTTTTTGATTGATCATGTGTTTGTTGGGTTTAATATTGTTTAATTCTTGTTGTTTTTTGTTCCTCAATTATAAGTAAATTCTAACTTCAATTGCCTACTAAATGGGTTCAAGATCAATTGCATGTCGCTTAGAAGTTCTAAAATTTCATAATCATACAAAATTTCTAATTGATCCCTAATTTACATTTCCTGAACTATATTTTAGTAGTTCATATTCAATTAGGAAGGCGTTGTCCTAAACAATAGTAAGTATCTAAAATCCCTTCAGTTCAATAGCGATTTTTAGGTTATATTAGTTTTATAATCACAATTACATAGTACCCTAAATCCTAAATCGTAAATAATTTTTAAGAAAAGGACTTCAGTTACTTTTTAAAAAGGTTAGAAGAAGGATCATTAATGTTTTTTCATTATAAATTGTGAAGTATAAATATTTGTCCTAAATCCACGATAATAGGTACCTCATCAACCTTCATCCCAAAACTATGTACGCTCACACGCTCACAGGCTCACGCTCACAGGCTACAGAATAGCAACCCTGCTAACATATGCAAGCAAAGTAGCAAACCTCAGCTTTTTCAAAGTTAGTCACAAGCTAGATGATTAGATTAATCTACACGCATGACCAACTAATCATCATCTCTCTTAACTTTCCTATGTATAGTTTCTTCATATATAATTTCCTTCAAACTCACAGCTTCCAAAGCTTGTCTCAATTCATCAGAGCTTCCAAAGCTTGTTAGACATAAAAATCTAAAGTAATTGTAACAACACCAATTGTTTGAATTGCTTATACACCCGCATCAGCAAATTACAATACTTAGCTAACTTGCAGTAACAAATGTGAGCTTAGGCTTCAACTTAATTCAAAGGCCAACAATTTTTCTTCCAGGGAAAACAAATCCGAAGCTTAGACACTATCGGCCAAATTAGATACCAGACAGCATCCCATCGAAGCCTGGAAACTTGAAGGATTTCTATCTCCTGTGAGTTCGTCAACATGTTGGATAATCATTGCCATTGCTTCATCGTCCTTGAATTCTTAACAAGAAACTATTCAAAATCTTTCATCGATTGATTTATTGCTAGTCTTATCCATAGTTTTCCAGAGTTAAAGTCATTCATAGTGGTGGATCTGATTTTGATTCATTTGAAACCAATTTGATTTTGAAACCAATTCATCTAAAACCAATCTGATTTTAATTCATCTAAAAGCAATCTAAAAAAATCTGAAACCAATCTGATTCATCTCAAACCCTAACTTCTTCAGTTTGCAAAATTAGCCTTGGGATTTTTGAAAGAGCAAACTAAATCAAGAGAAAGTTTTATGAACTAATGCTTACAGTTACAAGCTGCATCCAAAACAGTAGCTTGAGGGTCAAGCACTAATTGGCGAAACATATATGCGTGTTGAACCTCAATTTGTGAAATACTTGAAGCACCACGTCCAGCTCTAAACTTCAGAATCTTTGCTTTGTATGACCCTGATAAAGACACTCCTCCATGATTTTGTGCATCCTTCGCATGTCTGCCTCTCTCTCTTGGCTGCAAGGTCATCCAAGAATTTACTTCAAACTTCAAGGAAATTTGATCACATTTGTCATCTGTAAGATGAGACAATACTGCACTTTGGATGTTGCTTTCCATCACTCAAAACTCAGCAAATCCTTGCGAGACCGCAATAACTCAAGTCCAAAACCCTCGCGCTGTAAAACCCTTGTGCAATAAAATCCCCGCGCCATAACCAAAAGACCACGTTAGCCCTCGCGCCACAATCAAAATCCTACTGAAATTTGTGCTGCGTGCGAGCCACGAGCCTTCAACCATCCACAAGCCTGCATGTGGTCTTGCAAATCCAGGTGGAATCCCTTCGACCACATCATCAGTACGTTCTTGGCATGCACTGGTTATTGATGAGGTAGTTTAGGTACCCTACAAACACGCGACCTCTGGCAGGGTTCATTTTTTTTGTAATGCATGTTTGTACAAAGTAGTTGGAGTAGCGCATAAGCCACATAAGTTCCCTTCTAGGAAGGTCTCGCCACTAGTATGAGTGCCAGAGCCGCTTCAAAACTCCAAATTGAGAATAAAATATCTCTCTGGAAAGCTAACAACAATATCTACAAATCCTTCAAAATTCAACTTAAACCATCATACTGTCCGACTTTTATAGTTGGTCAAAGTTTGCTCTCTTCAACTCCAAGGCAGCTCACCACTACTCTTCTCCCAAACCCATAACTCTCACATAAAAACTCCAAACTGATAGTATAATGTCTTTATAGAAAGTTAACATGATAATCTACACACCTCCCAAATTTCAACACAAAATAAGATATTGTCCGACTTTTACAGCCGTTTAAAGTTCTCTTTCTTCAAATCAAAGGCAGCCTCTCACTACTTCGCCTCTAACTCTATAACTTTTTCAAACTACCTCCAAATTAAGAGAATGATAGCTCTTTAGAAAGATAACATCTAGATACACACTCTCATAAAATCTCAAAGCAAAAAAACTTCTCACCCAAAAGTTATGAGCCCTCAAAAATTATGTCCTCTCGCTCCATGGCAATTATTCCTCTTTCACTCCATCAGGCATAATTTCCACACAAAAACTTCAAATTGAGCGAGTGATAAGTTTTTGAAAACCTCAAAACAAGATAAACAAGCTCACAAAATTTCATTACAAAAACTCTTCTGTACAAAATGCTATGTCTCTCCAAAGTTTTGGTTCTCCTTTAGCAAAACTAAGAGGAGGAAGAAGAAGGCCCTCCACCTTATCTTCCACCTCACCCCCCATCCCCTCCACCTAAGCAAATTGTCACATGCCACAAAAGGCCACATGGACCATAATTTGTCCATTGACCACCCCTTCCCCCCCATAGCTCTATCCTTATCTCCTACGTGGCGACTACATGGCCTTCAAATCTCTTTAAAAATCCAAAAGAAAGATAAAACAATCTTTATCTTTCCATTTAACAACTTTTAAAATCTACAAACAAAGTTTAAAATGCTTTCAACTAAAGAAATAAAAGAACTAATGCCTAATGGTTGTCTAATAGAAGTAAAAAAGGTAAAATCTTTTCCATGTGGATCTTTAGACTCTCCAAAAAATCCTCTAATTTGACAACATTTAGTTGTTTTTACATAGTGTATGTATATACTATGCAACAGCGTCAAATTTTTTCTAATGTATACTTTTGGTGATCTAAAACATGCCAATTTAGCAAATTTAACTGTAAGGTGACAAAAGGTGATGGCACAAAATAGTTATATTATTCATTGGTCTTATATTATGTATTAGAAAACTTTTGAAGTACAACTATGGTAGAGAGATGATCCAATGTAGTTGAAATTTGTGATAAAATTGATAGAACAAGTAGAAACTTAGACCAATATTTTTTTAAATCAACCAATAAAAAAATACTAATTTTTAAAAATATTGTTTTAGGGAGCTTCTCAATTGCATTTGGATTAGAAAAGACTAAACAATTTAAGCAATTTTTGTTGATTGAGAATTTTGTTGACATTAATATTAGTAATTGACCTTGACCACTAATAGAAGGTCACAATCACTGTGCGACATCTTGTATCTAATATTGAAAATTGTAGTATAGCTCCAAATTGGTATCAGAGCATACAATTGAAAAGGTATTGTTGAAATTTTTTCTATGGTGTATTATATGCTTGATTTGAACAAAAATTCTGCTTGGGATACTAAATTAAGCAAATGACAACGTCTCATTCTACCCATCAATACACTTGAGATTTCTTTGGCAACAAGGTTATCCTACTCCTTTCCTTCTTTCCTTATGTCCTAAGGTGATGACACACCCAAAATCATCAAAGTAAGCAACTCATCATAGATTGAAGGTACTTTTTTCAAAAAAACATTTCCCTAGTATTAGCAATTGAAAAATCACAAGTTTTCAAAAAAAAAAAAATAGATTTCTTGGATAAGACATGTAATTACAATGAATTTTCAAAGTAGAAGATCTAGGCCATTAAAATCGTCACACATCTTCGTCATCCAACCGAAAAAATATCGAGAATCCACAATCCACCAATCACAATTAAGTATAGGGGCAGTTTAATTGCACTTTTGGAGACACTTTCAATCAGACGTCTGCTTATCAAGAATGAGGTTTTAGGTGTTTTCATCTTACAACACTATGACAACCCCCGTTGTTTTTTCATTCCAAAAAATCCAGAGCTCTATCTCTTTTTATTACTCATCGGAGACTGAAAATGATCTAAACGTTAGTAGCCAAGTGCACCCCAGCTTTTGTCATTTGTGACTTAGTTTCTCCACTCACCCCATGCTATTTCAGGGAATGAAAAGCGACAAGGTTTGCAGTAGTGTAAGGAAAAAGAATCACCATCCAACTGTTTTGTGATAGCCCATGTCAGCAAAACGCATTGCCAACTCCCTCATAACCTTCTCAGACCTGTGCTTGCCAACTCTTTGCTCCATACACATGGAAGGCACACGGACGTTGTGTGCACGTACTTCGCTGTAAGGTTCAAGAATGTTACGATTCGATTGCGTGAGTGAAATCAATGGAATATTGATCATCTTACATAGTTGACCAGTATTTCAAGTAGAATTTTAATCCGTATGCTTGCACTTACATCGCAGAGATCGAATTACCGGATAGTCGGCGGTGCACGTTCACAGCACTCTCTCGATACGCCTCCTACTGAGGTAACTGAGCCTATGATAGGCCAACTCCTGATGCAGGCCCAAAAATTCTTGAGCTGTACACGTGTTGTGAAATGTACTTCACACGAATTTTTTGGGCAGCTTGCATTAGGCTCGTCCAGAGTTCTGCTTGTCATAGGTGTCCAGAGTTCCGCAGAATCGAAGCTAGGTGTGGGTTGAATCCAGGCCATCGCTGGCAGACGCTAGCTAGGAATATGCAGTGAGATTGCAGTGAGATGGTGGTGGAGTCTGGACCTGTTCTTTTCCACCGCCGCTTTCAATCGAGTGTTATTCCGGTTGTAAGTAACGGACGTGAATATTAGTGGTAGTCACAGCTTGTTCACCGTGATGGTGAACAATGAACATTGAAGTGGTGGCGGCGTAGGGTTGGCTTGCTTTCGACGGAATATTCATAGCGGAACATTGATTGTTCACTCCCAACATCCACCTCCGGAGGTGGATGTTGGGAGTGAACAATCAATGTTCCGCTAAGATTATTCCTTTGTTCTCTTAACTTTCAATTACATCCGTCCATCTCGCCATTATCCATCCTCCATTGTTCATTCTCAACATTTGAACAAAAAGGGTGGTCACGGCTTGTTCAATATTCGTCACTTCTCATTGGCCCCTCAAAGCACTTTCCATTGTCCATTGTTCATTGTTCACCATCACGGTGAACAAGCTGTGACTACCACTATTCTTCCGTGGCTATCTGTAGCAACAGACGGATCATGGGTTGGGAGGGTTGGACCGCTGGACACCAGAAAAAGAGGCGAGACATTAAGTACCCCCCCACGAGCTTTCCGGGGGGGGGACGTGGCCTGCTGGTGGGCCAGGAGAACCCGCTCCCTGGCCTGGCCGTCACTCCCTGCTCCCTTCCTTGGCTCTGTAGGAACGCAAGCTGTTAAGAGTTTGCTTCATTATTATTATTTTTTTCTTCTGCGTTTTGTAATGTTACAAAATACAAAAGAAACAAACCAATGTACCAAACTTGTAGCTTGCGTTTGTACAGAAACAATAGTAATTTGAATTTTCATGGAAAAACAAAGCTATATATATACACATGGGGTGGTAGGAGGCAGAACAACCATGTGGGACAATGAAATTAGAATTTGTAGTTTCTCAAGCACTTCTAGTTAAGTCAAAAGTAGGAATTGTGTTTAAGGTGAAATTTCAGACCTCACTTAAGCATAGTAGAATAACTTTTCTCAAAAAACTTTGAACTAAGGAAAGTTGGTACATGAACATAAGTTTCACCTCCAAAAATCCGTTTGGGATTTTGAATCTCCGTTAAAAAGTTATGGACAAGTTTTAGAGAGGGATTGGAATGGACATTTTTTGGGACATTTTTGGACAAAAAATCATATACTTGTATTAGTCAACATGCCTTATATAATGCCTTATATAATGCAAATTGTAATTTCAGCAAAAAGGTGGTAGATAGTGTATAGAAAGGATCCAGATTTTTATATGGTTTTGAACTTCAAATGTATATATTTGTTATGATGATCAATTACTCTTCACTACAATTCCAGCACAATTTGTGGTTTGGAAATTTGTCCATTTTTAAGTATGTTGGAGCTATTTGAAGTTCATGATTTTTTGGTCGAATATGCCTTCGAACAAACTTTGTAAGATTAGTGGACTTGATTGTACTCCCATGGAAAAAAATTCAGATTTTAAAGCTTATTTTGTAGTAGAGATGATTTTATTCTACATTTTCTTCAAAAAATTCATGATAATTTCAAATTTTCACCAAAAATATTTAAATTTTTATAACTTGTGGAAGATATGTGATTAAATCTCTGAATTTTTTTATTTAAATTTAATCACAAAATGAATTATATAGATTCAAAGATATTGAAATTTGACCACATGATCAAAAGGTTAGTCCTTTCAAAATTAACCTTGTGGCGACACGTAGGTTAAAAAGTAGCCATACATGATCATTCTATTAAAAGCAAAAGTGCATATGTTTCTTAGAATTTTGTGCAAAAATGTGAGGTCTCATGATTTAGGAAGTCTTCGAAGTTGCCCTAGTAATTTCCCTTTTTATTGTAGAAGAAGCCAAATGTTTTTTCTAATTAAAAGCATCAGTTGCATCCTCTCTTTATTAAAATTGTATTTGCATCCAATATTTGTTTTAGAAGTTACTTGCATGCACTTTTATTGAATAATTATTGCAAATTCCCTCAATATGATATTATTAATTTTTCTAAGAAAGTAGATGCTTAATCTACAAATCACCAATATAGTATATTTTGGATATTTCTTGTTATTTATTCTTGAGGTGAATTTTAGCCATAAAAATGATTTAAAAAAAATTGAATCAAATGCAATTTTTACTCAAATTATAAATTACGAGAAATTTGCAAATTTCAGTATTCTATAGCAATATAAACTTTGGACCTATAACCATGGTTTGTTGATTTTTTAAAATTTATAATGACACGGTAATATTGATTTATACCATGGTGTTGTACATTGCTCCACATAATATACATTGATGGTGAAAATCTTAGATTTTTCAAACTATATTTGGTATTTGATATCATTTTTTTTTATTTTTTTCTTAAAAAATTCACAACAATTTGAAATTTTCATGATTAGTAGTAGACATGATTTCATCTAAGTTGAAAAATAAATATAAATCTTTTTGTTCATATCTCTAAAACTTGTCCATAACTTTTTAACGGAGATTCAAAATCCCAAACGGATTTTTGGAGGTGAAACTTATGTTCATGTACCAACTTTCCTTAGTTCAAAGTTTTTTGAGAAAAGTTATTCTACTATGCTTAAGTGAGGTCTGAAATTTCACCTTAAACACAATTCCTACTTTTGACTTAACTAGGAGTGCTTGAGAAACTACAAATTCTAATTTCTTTGTCCCACATGGTTGTTCTGCCTCCTACCACCCCATGTGTATATATATAGCTTTATTTTTCCATGAAAATTCAAATTACTATTGTTTCTATACAAACGCAAGCTACAAGTTTGGTACATTGGTTTGTTTCTTTTGTATTTTGTAACATTACAAAACGCAGAAGAAAAAAATAATAATAATGAAGCAAACTCTTAACCCCTCATCGCCCAAGGCCTAACCATGTCAAAAAACAACTTTCCTTTTCAAGTGTTATAAGTCTAAATGTGAGTAAGGTATGAAAATCTCAACCGTACAATATTGTAGTGTGCATGTTGTAGATGGTGTAAATCAAATTTGAGGTCATTTGACCGTATAGATTGAAAGATTATAATGTTTTAGTGTTGAAAAAAGATGCTGAAATTTCCTAAAAACACAATTCGAGGTGAAATTCAATTTCTAAACCTACTCAAATGAAAAAACTTTGAACTAAAAAGTGATTCAAAACCAAAAGAAAAACACTTTGGTGGGAAAAAAAATCATTCAATTGACTCATTGCGTTTGCAAAATTGTTTTGAAATGTCAAAAAACAGTGAAAAAAGTAGCAAAAAATCACATCTATTGCTGAACCTACCTCTACTAAAATGCCTCTCTGTCAATCATGACTTCTTGGATTGGTATGAAAATTTTACTACAAGAACTAGACTAGTATGCGCAACTTTTCCAATAAAAATTATTGAAATCGAACATTGTTTGAAGAAGTTATAAGCCGCCGAAGTTCACTGTAATGCAGAAATGTCTATATTTTGAACTTCGAATTGCTCCCAAGCATTCGAAACAACTTGGATTGACATGAAAATTTTCCCACATTAAGTAGACTTTATGGGGAACAAAACCCAATTTTTCTTATTGAAAAATAACATTTGATGAAAAAGATACAAGCCCCCAAAGTTGCAGCCATCTCAATGCAGTGTGGTGAACTAAAATTGAATCTGCGAACTTCGAATGGCTTTTAAAAATCCAATACATCTTAGATAGATCTGAAATTTTTACCACAAAAACTAGTCTAGTATGCGCAACTTTTCCAGTAAGTTTTATTAAATTTGGACACCGGACGCAAAAGTTACAGCACTTTGAAGTCGACTGCTAGATTGTGTGAGGCCACTTTTGGGCCCCTTGAGCGGTGAGGGGTTAACAGCTTGCGTTCCTACAGAGCCAAGGAAGGGAGCAGGGAGTGACGGCCAGGCCAGGGAGCGGGTTCTCCTGGCCCACCAGCAGGCCACGTCCCCCCCCCCCCCCGGAAAGCTCGTGGGGGGGTACTTAACGTCTCGCGAAAAAGAGAGCCAGGTGACTGGACCTTTCGGTGATGACTCACTCAAGGGTGGATCGCCTGCTCTTGGGGTCGAGTTAAGCTTACGTTGTCCTTACCGCCGCCCAAGACGTTGCTTCCGGCATGAACTGCGGAATGCAATAGCATTATTAACGTGGCCAGAGGGGAGACGTCCGTTTTGCTTCTCCCCAAAAGTGGGAGCCGCCAGAGAAGGAACTCTTACAAAGAAATCGTATAATAAGTCTGAAACAAAGCTGTGAACAGGAAAAGCGAATGGTCTGTCCAACCAAGGCAGACTCCAGTTCCTCTGCCAAGCCAATCAGGCAATCAGGGATGCCTGCCTGGGATTATATTGTAACAGTGCCCTCCAAGTGACAGGGAAGGATTCCCCGGCCAGTGAACAATTGGTGGAGCTCCACTTGCGGCAGTGGAGTATTGGTTTCGGCAAGCAATGTAAGCTGTGTAAGTTGAGTAGGCTCAACTTCATTATGGTAACTACACCTAAAATGGCACGCTACCTAAAATGGCACGCTCAATCGCTTTTAGGAACACTTATTTTTAGCACTTTGAAAATTTATAGATGATTTATAGGATGTCCAAAAAATGCATTCTAAGAGAATCTAGAATCTCCTTTTCACTATCAATTCGAAACCACTATTAAAGAAATCAAATATAATAATGGAAACCATGCTAAATTGCTTATTTGTGTGATTTTAGGTGTAGTTACCTTAGTCCCTTCAGTCTCGATTGTGTGTCGTATCATTCTGCAGTTGTTCAAGGTTTTTGGACTAATCAAATGATGTTTTGCATTTCCAAGTTAATGTGAACTCTTTACAAGGAAACATGTAGGGTGTCAACTCCAAATATTTATATTTCACAATGCATCTATATCCCCCTTCTAAAAGAAATTACTTTTTAAAGCAAAAAGGTTTTTTTTGGAAGGGGGTAAAGATGCATTGTGAAATAAAAATACCCCGGGGGTGACACCCTGCTGTTCTCCTTGTGCTTAAGGCTAGACTGTAGTAGCTGCAACCTTGCCAATGGTGCTATAAGAATCGCTAGGTGACTTGTGCCTGGTGAAATGTACTTTCAAGGTAATGGACAGGGCAACGTTTTAGGGAATGTAGCACCTAAATCCTATGTAACGGAATGAGTAGGATTTAGGCTTGTAGTGTAGTATTGCTAGGCACATAGTGTTGTATAGGATAAATGTGAAGGGGGTAACCGCTAATATTGGTTTTATTTTTGAAAAAAAATTCAAAAATTAAACATTGGGGGCGGACAGGATGGATGTCCTTCATTTGCTAGACAGAGAAATGAGGTGGGAAGATATGCACCTGGCCATTCATCTAGCAATGGCTATAACCAAGGTTGCCACTACTACAAGTGTTTCCATTCTTAAAATCGTATGTGGATTGATTTCCAAAATGTTGTGGAAGGCATACAAATATATGAATCATGATTGTGTAAGCCCAAAAAATTGTTAGGTCACTCCATCTTGAAATGAACATTTGTTCTATAACACCTAATTCTCTTAATATGCCATATACAACTACAAAAGAATTGAAACACAATTGAAACACAATTGAAAAAGTATAATTTCAAGTAGTTACTTGTGTCTTATACATAATCAAACTAATCAACCAACATGAGAGGTGCTTGCCAATTTGTAGAAAGAAACACTAGTGTACCGCTTCTATCAATTTCATATAAGATTGAAGGACTTAATTTTTATGAGTTCCTTTTTAAGGATATTTGGTCACGTTAAGCAATTTAAGCAATTTGGAAGTTTTAAGTGGTGTAGGAAGTTATAAAAGATTGATGTTTAGATATAATCAAAAAATTCATTGTGTATAGAAAAAGAACATAAGCAAGTTAATGCCTATAATTAGTCTTCTTAGCCAATTGAGCAATTACCTAGTTTAACCGTAAAACAAAAATTTGATTGGTCAATGCATTTGAATTTGTGCCTAGTATGAGACACTATTTTTTATTTCTTGGGTGTAATTTGCATTTTCACACTCTTGCCTCTAAGTCTTGATACTGACAATAAGGCGGATAAATCTTATGCCACTTGAGTAGAGCCTTCTAAATGCAATCTACAAAATGGCTTAACAAAATAATGTATAACTTCTAATTGAAATGCAGTTAGAACTTAAGAATTCTATCTTTCAAAGTGCATCAACAAATACATACTATCATATTTGAATGGTATAGCTCACCTTGCATGAATAATGATTTTGGTTCTTTGAATATTACTTTCTAAGTTCTTGGTATTTGTAACAAGGGAGTTACTGGTACAAATTGGTATTTGATTCCTTGGCTCACATCTCAAAGCACTTAAGATGCCAAGAGCACGTGTAAAACTCAGACTATAATTATGATTGGCAATTTGACACTTCCAAAAGGGGCATTTGCATGTGTTTGCCATGTGTGAAAACAGTGTTGAAAAACAACGCCTTTTTTCAAAAGTAGAAAGTGAAAAAGTGAAAGTGTATATGGGCGTATTATGCCACAGACAGGATTGGAAAAAAATAATAATTTAAAAGCGGTCATGGAGTTTGTAGGAATTTGTCAGGAAATTCAGAAAGGGGAAAGTAAAAAGTAAAAAGTGACTTTTGGGAAAGTAAAAAGTGCAAGCCACCGCCAAAATCATTCAGTTGGTAGCCAGTGGGATATTGTGAACAGCCTCGGCAAGCTTTCCACTTGTGGAATTGGCTGAGAGAGAAATCATGGGTTTAAGCTTAGCCCCACACAAGGATAAGGGGGTAGTTCAGATTTCTGGATTTCTGAAATTCCGAAATTGCAAAGTTGTATTATAAAATGAAATTTAGTAGAATAATTTAACCCCTAAAGGTCAGAGACTATGTTTTCACCAAAACTGCTTCAAAACTGCTATTTCTTATACAAGTACCAAATTTTAGAATAAAAAAACATTTTTGGAAATATGTAACTGTAGGATCTTATATTAAACTAGTTTGAGAAGTTGCGGAAAAAAATTCAGAAATTTCCACCGTGTGGATTGCAAGATATTAGCATTTGGATTGACAAAAATCCTTTTTTGTCCGCACGTAAACCCCAAGAAGCTGCACTTCACAAGGTCAAATTTGTATGAAAAAATGTCCAAAATGGTGGTTACTCTTTGGATTCATTTTTCAAGGCAAGTTGGGTACATGCTTGAAACATTTCAGATCATTTGGAATTGTAAAACATATAGGTAAAAAATAGTAAGTAGAAAGAGGTAGATACTGTTCAAAACACTAAATTGTTAAGAATTTAAATATGGAAGTGAAAAATGCCAATCCAACGGTTGTAATGTTGTAATAAACAATCTATACCCAATGTTTTTATTTTTTTTCAAAAATATTAAAAATTGAGTTAAATAAAGGACTTCAAAGTTTATTTTTGAGTAGAGATTCCATAACTACCTTCAAACCAAAACTCCTCATAACTTTCATCTCATTAATCAAAATGGAATGATTCAAAGCTTACCACGTATATTAGTATATATAAATCTAAAGAACCAATTTCAAATTTTTATTTAAAAATTAATTAATTTTTAAAGAAGTTTATTCAACTACCCAGGCTACCCGCCGACCAATGAAAATGACATATCATGCAATAACTTTTTAACCACATAGTCAAAAGTTAAGAAAATTGTTGGGCCTTAAAAAGCTAATCCTTGGTCACATCTTGAGTGAAAATTTCAAAGAAAAAAAATAAAAATTCTGGTCGTAGTGAGCTGCCCAAAATTGCTATGTTGTCGAAAAATGGTGTTTGGTCCTTTAGGGGTTAACAATTATTCTCAAACAATAGTTGTAAAATATGATTCATAGATACAATCTATGCATTAAATCAACTAGTATACAAATCAACATTTTTCAATAAATTTTGAAATTTAAAATTTAAAAATCCTTCTAGAATTGATTGTAGATTGAATATTTGTGATTTTCAGAAGGTTTTTTTCTCCTTTAAATTCAAAACATTCATTTCTAATCATGTGATTGAAGAAGATTTTTATTTTACTTTTTTATTCAAGATGTTTTTGAAGGATTTTTTTTTGAACTGACAATAGTGGCAAGGTGACTTTTTGAGGCCAAACCTATTAGTAACCTTTGAATAATCTTTAAGAAAATGATGGATGAAATAAATGCATTTTTAGAAGTGTAGAAATGCAAATAGGTTACGAATTGAGGACTTGGTGTTCAAATTTCAAGTGGGTTAAATGCTTGCATTATAGGAGGTAGATGTTTTCAATGACCATTACATTTCAGCTTAAAAAAATTCATAACTAATTCCACAATAATACAATAAATACAAAACCATTGGAATTTCCATTTGTCTTTCAAGTCAATTTAGTGAAAAAACATTTTAAGAAGTTTAACCTCCACAAGTTAATTATCAGCAACTTTCAACATACTTAGCGCTACTGTTGGCATAGAGCTGCTATTGGGAATTTGTTTTGATATTCTGATTTCTTGTCATTTTTTTTTGGCTTCATTTTTTGCTTCACTTTCAGGGTACAACGAATGCTTAGAGGGTCACAATTCATGCGAGCCCTCGAACGAGTCAACTAAAAAATGACCAGGCAGGGTTTTCGATAAGAAACGATCCAAAAAGAGCAGGATGGTGAGTATATATAAACCAATTCATGAGCAGCACGATTCGGAAAATACGTAATTGGAAAAGGAGAGAATGAAAACTGACTTGCTGCCGAAACATAAAACTGGAAAAACAGAATGTTGGAGAAACACTCCTAAACCCTAATTATCATCCCCGTTCATCATGTATACCTGTATATCCAAGCCAATCAATTAGTTAGTAACTGACAGTAGACCAGTACTGTACAAATTGTAATTAGGCGTAGTGGAGATAAGTAACTGAAGTAAGCTTAATTAGTGGGTGCTCCCACTCTCTGTGTAAAGAAATCTCATTGATCCATGATCAATTCATCTAATGCAGTAGAGTTATTATTCAACACAGAAGACAGAGTGTTCTCCTTCGGCACCGAATTCAACAATTACAAACCGCACGAGTGGCCTATACCACGATTGTCAATAGATTTCCTGCAATCAAAAAGCAAGTGAATAAACGTCCTCGCATGAACATTGAGCACAGTTCAAAGACATGAGAGCGTGCACGATTCAAGAGCGCAGTTGCTCGGAATCCAAATAAAAAAATTCAAATAGAGCCAGCCCCTCCGGTCCTAGCTAGCGATTAAAAGAAAAACTGTGTGGAAGGACGATTCACTGTCGTAATTTGAAAGACAACAGCACGAATCACAAAAAACGGCGGGGTAACGCCTCTCCCTGTGTAGCGTCGCACCTGCAATCATCTCTCACGGTCGCCATTGTCGTAGACCTGCAAGTGCGCAAAGCAGTGCAGTTTTTGTAACAGTAGTCGAAGCTCTTGTTGGATCGAGTCCCGAGGCTCTTGGCCAACCGTATCCGTATGGTTGGCCAAGAGAGGTAGTGTGAATTCAGTCACAAATCTCTCATTGGAACAACCACACGGTTACAGTGCAGGCTAGGCCCCATGACATCGAATTCTTCACCCACATGCTTTCCCGAGAGACATCCCAAAAGTCCATGGACCCGATTCCCAAGTGCAACTATGGAATAATTTCAGAGCCCGAGGGTGGAATTCTGGCCTCTATATATAATTGGACTTATCGACCTAGTGCTGTTGTAACTAAAAGTTTCTAGCAATATTGTAACATTCAACAGCCTTCCGTACACGTTTGAATTATCCCCCCTCCGAGCTACGTTCGTTCCAGTGCTCCAGACTGTTCCAAACTTCGCATTTGCTAGCCATGCCAGTTACATGCTCAGTTGCATTCTTGTTTCTTAATTTGAATCTGCCGATTCCCGGTCGATACAAGAGATCGACAAGCTAGTATTCAATTCAACTATGACTGGTTTCAAGATGGTTCAAGATGGTTCTAGACGGTATGTCTATATAGGACTCGCGCGCCGCTAACCTGCAAACCACATTTCCCGGCCTTGTGAAAATCGTTCAGAGAGTCTTGTCTTTAGTACTTTCACAGATTTGGTACTCCTCACCAAAACCCCGGGCCCGCGCACATGGGGGAGTCGTGATTCGTGAGGGCCTGGTGCGACGTCGCACCAGTGGAGGCGGGCCCCACCATGAAGACGCCACGTTGCCTCAACCAAGGATAATTTTAAAAAATTGCCCCCTATGATTTTTCACCTCTCCAACCTAGTTTGGGGCCTTTGATTGCAAATATGTATTCAGAATTTCAAAATATTAGTGGTAGTCACAGCTTGTTCACCGTGATGGTGAACAATGAACAATGAACAATGGAAAGTGCTTTGAGGGGCCAATGAGAAGTGACAAATATTGAACAAGCCGTGACCACCCTTTTAGTTCAAATGTTGAGAATGAACAATGGAGGATGGATAATGGCGAGATGGACGGATGTAATTGAAAGTTAAGAGAACAAAGGAATAATCTTAGCGGAACATTGATTGTTCACTCCCAACATCCACCTCCGGAGGTGGATGTTGGGAGTGAACAATCAATGTTCCGCTATGAATATTCCGTCGAAAGCAAGCCAACCCTACACCGCCACCACTTCAATGTTCATTGTTCACCATCACGGTGAACAAGCTGTGACTACCACTACTATTGTACTTTGCAAATAAATAATTCCATTGTTTACCACTGTGGAGCAATGAGGAGGTCAATTCACCCTAGCCAAAAATGTGCAGGGCAAAAATGAAATTATTCATCCTCAAATTTTGTTAACATGAAAAAGGGAGGTCCTCTACAATGGTTTGAGTTCCAATGAGTGCGTTTGCATTTTCACAAGAATCAATGATTCCCACGATACCCAAAGGGATGATTTCCACGGTCACCAGTCCATGGTTTAAGGATTAACCCTTGAACGACCGGCTCATAGCCGTGGAAATCATCTGTTTTGGCACCGTGTGAATTGTTGGATTAAAATAATGCAAAAGCACTCATTTGAAGACAAACTACTGTAGAAGATCTTCCCTTTTCACACAAAATTGGGAAGATGAATAGTTTCACTTCTGTCCTACACAGGAGATTCTCTTGTCATTCATCGGCCAGAAAACGTCCTCGGCGGCGTTTATGGGTGAAGGGCTGATTTGCCACTCACGGGCTTTGCTTTTTTCCCAGTCATTCTTTGGCGTGCAGCCTCTTGCTTTCAGGATCAGGGGATATCAAGGATTCAAGGGATCGCCGCATTCGACTGAAGTGGAAAATCGGCACTGACGTGCACGAAAAGCGTGCCTCCATCTTTTCTAGGACTTACCAGCCAATGCCGGATCTCGATAAATTGGTTGCACGAGATATTTCAGGAGGGGTGGGTGGGGTAAAACCTGCCCCTGTTTTTTTTGGTTTTTTTAAAGTAGAAGGGGACCTCCAAGAGTAACTTGGGTCCGCAGGACCCAAATTTGCCAAAAAAATTCCAAAAAAAAAGCCTCCGGACCCCTAAAATGAGAAAGCCAGAAATTTGAGAGGGCAAAGGGCCCACCTCCTGAAATATCTCGTGCAACCAAAATATTGAGATCCGCCAATGCCTGGTTCTACGTAACGGCCCTGGTCGACCACACGCTTCCCGTCCCAGCTAGACATCAGTCACGCCTATCATCATGTGTTCAATGAACTCGCGACGCAGTACAGAGTGTTCAAGCACGATGAATGATACGAATTTGAGTCGGACTCATTCCAATCGAAGGTTTTGTACGTGTTTGATTGTGGTTGGGAGTCGATATCTCGTCACTGTACGGTTCTAGCTTAACGGTTCGGCAGAATATTCAAGCTAGAGATCGATCTCGAATCATGATGGATTGCTTCGTAGAGGTGAACACTTTCTCGATCTTCCTAAGCAAGCACAATGTGCCCACTGGCTGCACTGTTCACAATGGCGGCTGGTAGACTGTCGCTTCGAGCGAAGTGGATCAGAGGTCAATTATCGTCGAATCGATCTTACTCTGTGTATTAGCCACCCGGTTTGTCGATTCTTTGGTTTTTGCAAACCTGGCAGTCGAGGCTCGAGTTCTTTGATAAATAGTGTGAAACTCAGCGTTAAGTTGTGCAGTCCGTGTTTCGCAGTAGGTCACTCAGCACTACCAACGTGTGATTTGATTTCTAGACGAGACCGGACTTAAACTTCAGGCCGGGATAAGTGCAGCTTAGAGCACACGGACCACCCCTGAAACAACTGTACAGTACAGTTTACTCTCGCCTTAGTACATTCACATTCTTTGCAAGGGCGGAACGTACTAGCTCGATCTACCCGTGAACCCCAAGTACTGGTGATGACGAGATGACATGCGTGGCGTTAGCTCTTGCTCGTGCTGAATCCCGCATTGAAATATTGCAGCTGCTAGAAGGGACAGTCACGGGGTGTAACATCAGCTAGCTAGTGAAACGAAAATCCTCAACCCCGGCCAGACTAATCGAAAAACGTACACAGACTGCACTTGATCTAAACACTGCAGCAGTTGCAACACATCATCAATTGTCATCAGCACATCATCATCAATGGTTTTGCAGTAGTTCCTTCGCTAATTAAGAAATTATGGTCTATTGAGAACCATAATTGCAAAAGCGCCGCAAACTTGTTTCAAAAGTCTTGGGCAGGGAACCAGTGCATATCGAGGCCTAAACTGTTGCAACAACCATTGCCATCTCAAGTTTTAGTTGCAAATACATTGCAAATCGAGTTTCATACAAAACCATTGCAAAATTGTTATTAGACTAGTGGCGGTCATTGCAAAACCGCTACAAAAAGTATCGCAATATCAACCGTCCGTACTGGTGAACGTGCCTTGCAATTGAGTATGAATCACTAGCTCACTCTCAACTCCAATCGATAAAAAAAAACCCGTCTAATTAGCATCTAGCAAGCATCGCATTGAGAGCCGGCATCCTTCAGATTTGCAGCTTTGCAATTGTTCCTGGCTATGGCTCTTCAGAATTAATTCTAGCTCGGGGATGGGGAGATGGCGCTACCGGAACTGCACGTACCGAAGAAATCATTTGGTTTTTATATTGTCTCGTATATTGTGCGTTGCGCTTCAGGGTGCCTTGGATTGAAACCATATGCTCTTCGGATATGCTAGATTCGTAATTATCCATGCATTTGTCCCCAAATTCTCAACGCTTATCGATATCGTCGATCTGGCAGATGGAAGAGAATTACAGACTGTGAATCCAAACCCATCTGTCGAATTAAAGCGGATACTTGACCCATATTTTTAGAGTGTGCGGATTGAATTATAGAACAAATTGTTCCAATGCCTTCTTATCAAGTTATCAAAGGGAGTTTTTGAAACGTCGTCGAATATTCTCCTCCTTTCACGAATCACGAGAGATAGCAGATTCTTCCGTGAATTTCAATATCTCATTCAATCCTGAATTTGCACCACAAGTTAAGGTGGATTTCCATGCTGAGTGAAGAAAAATTTCAAGTTTTCTAGGATTGATGATGGAATTGCTTTGGCCAAGTTTTGGGCAATGCTTTCACTTCTACGTGAGTACTTAAAGACAAACTACATTGTAGAGTAGTTTTGCCTTCAGACTAAAAACAACCTAAAAGTTCAAGTCTAGTGTTAAAAATAATCTTCTAGAAGTTGAAAACTTGTTTCCTTGCTTTTTTCTGAGCCTTCTCTAAGAATTTTGCCGGTAATAATTCTTATTCTTCTTTTGTAAATGTTGCACACTTCTACATGAAATTTTGGAATTCTTTTTGTCTTTTTTGCAAAGATTGACTAATTTTTGTAAATCTTCATGCAAGCTTAATATTCTCTTGGTCCACTAATGTCACCAAGAGTAGCCACCTCATATTAAAAAGTAAGCACCTTGTGTTTGCTCTTCATGGAAGACCAATTAATTACACAAAGATTGCATATGGATAACAAAATAAATATGATACTAAGTTGAAAGTATAAAGACTCATAACATTCAAGAAACTTGCCACATATATTCTTGATACAAAGGAATTTTACTTATCTTTGGTGTACATCCCTTTTAGTAAGTCCTTGATTAAAAATCAATCTAAAAACAAACCCTTAACTTTTGTGCAAATCTAATTTATATTGATTCCAAATTTTCCTCCTAATATCTATAATTCTATATTCTTTTACAAAAGACTCACTTTTGTTTTTATATATATTTTTTGATGAATATCACTATCTTTTATTTTTTAGTTATTAACCAATATTTTTAAATCATGATGTCGATTTTGTCACTTAAAGCACTAGCCCATCCTCCCCTCCCCTGTTTTTTCCTTTTCTTGATTTTTGATGCCACAAATCATTTCATTCAAGGTCTTAATTCCATAACTTCAAAAAATAAACAAGTTCTTAGGCCATTTTCAATATTCCATTTTATAATTTTATAGAGGTTCCTTTTCACTATTATTGTAAAGTGATTTTAAATATTGTAGATTGATGGGCAATTTCGTTAAAATGGCATATGAAATCCGCCACTTCCAGAACAATTGGTTTGAACATCTAGGACAGGTATAGATATAAAACCACCAAAGTTCTGGAATGCCGCCATTTTAATGAAATTCATCATATTGCTAAAATAAAATAAGGATTTTATAGAGGGTGAATTTTCCATAATCTACAACTAAATCATACTAAGTCACCTTGTTTTAATCTTTTTTGAAGATGAATGTTTGGATATTCATGGATCACAATGAAAAACAAATTGTCTAAAATTTTTATCTTCTCTACTAATGTCACCCTCCTACATTCATTACCATATAATCCAAGTTCATCTATTATAAAAAGGGGTCTAAGAACCAAGTTTTTTTTTTCACTTTCCATAAGCATCATATGAATACTTTTACCTTGTAAGCACTTAACCCCTTCTATTACACTATGAACATTTTTTAGTTGTTGTGTTATTTCAAATGTTGTTTTTAAGTAGATTTATTATTTTCAAATGATCTAGTTTCATAATATATTAAATTTGACTATATTATTAGTGAGATAATCACTAATTTGATTATAATCATTAATTATTTATAATCATTAATTTGCTAAAAGTGTTAATTAATATTCTAGAAAGCCACCCTAAATTTGGGAATGAGAAAAGGAAGGCCAACCCCACATTAATTGACCTTGTTATACTTATAACAATTTTTTTTTAATACAAACTTCCAAAAAAGATGAAAAAATGGTATTTCATAACACATCTAAGTTTTGTTCCATTCCCTTCAATCAATTGTATGTTTGTTATGTATCCCCCAATCTATGTCTTCAATAGAGGTCAATTGTCCAATCGAGTAGTATGTACATGAATGTTGAGAATGAGTATGGACACTACAAGAAAACGAGGGGTTTTGCAACTACACTGTGCAACTCATTTGTAGTTGCATAGGTCGTTTGCAACTAGGTGACAATTTAGAGTCCGCAGTTGTAGTGGACAAGTTGCATTAGTTGCAAAGCAGTTGCAAAAAATTTCAAAGTTGTTTATCATTTAAAAGTATACTTGAAAGTTCATTGATGAACTTTTCTGACGTGGTTGCTTATGTGGAAGTCATTTGTGTGCAACTTGTTTGCAACTAGTTTGCGATTGGTGTGCAACTAGTTTGCGTCTTTGTGACTTGTAGATTTGAAATTTGAATTTCAAAGATTTGTAGATTCTAAATTTCAGATCTATCTTTTTTTTTAGATTGCCAAATCTAGAAATATCTTAAACTTTAAATATTTATAGATTTTTTGTAGATTATAAAAATCTACAATTTATAGAAATCTACAAGTTGTAGAAATATACAAAGTGTAAAAATCTACAAAATATATAAATATTAGAATTTCATTATCAAAATTCATTACACAATATTGCTATAACTTACAATTCTTATATGTTCAACCTAATGGTACTCTTGACAATTGATGTGGGACAGTTAATAAAAGACTTAATAGTAGTTGCATTTTGGTTGTTTTCTAGTTGCATGCTAGCTTTTTCAAGTTAAAGTCTAGTTGTTTTTAAGTCAAACACTAGCCGAATTGTAATTGCAATGTAGTTGTAGTCTAGTTGCACTATAGTTGCAATCCAATTGCAGTTCAGTTGCAATCTAGTTGCATTCTACTTAAATTGCTGTCAAATTTAAATTACATGCAACTGTAGATAGACACATTGGACTTTACAGAACGTAAAATTGTCCACATTGACAATTGTGATGAAGATTGGATGTAAAGTATCTCACATCAACTCTTTTGTTACATTCCCGTATGCGTAACTATATGTTGCGACTACTTTGCAACTACAGTGTAACTATGTCAAAGTTGGTGCAAATATAGAGGATTGTAGTTGCAGGGCAGTTGCATAGGACATGTAGTTGCATTTCAGTCGGTTGTAGCGGACACGTTTTTCTTCTAGTGGGATGACTTGTAACTAAGATAAGACTCTAAACTTGTAGCATTTTTTCTCTAAGTTCTTCTTTGCAAAATATTACCTTTTTAGGTCATAGAGTTATTATGGTCAAAGTAATGAAGACAATTTTTTTGGCAAATGTAGAATTATTGAAGATAAAGGAGCCAAAGTGAAGAAAATTCATTATTGATATTGTGAGAAATTAGAGTTTTGGGACTATATATACAACACTGTTGACATCAATATGTGAGAACTGTGCAAATACAGGTCTGCAACACTTATAGAAGGTTCACTTTGAGGACCTTTGGATTTTGAAAACAATGCTTTCATTCACATAAAGCAATCAATACTAAAAAATATATATTCAATGTGTGACAATACATGCTCAATAGATGAAACACTCGACATGGGCATATACAAACTCTTTTATGCAAAATGGACACAAGTTTAGTTGTGCTTCTTTTGTAATTGATCAACACTTACATAGGGTAGTTGAAGCCAATGTCTACAATAGAAGATGGAAAAAGACTCGAAGAAGGCATGTTGTTGACCATAATACATAAAAGTATTGAAAAACATTGCTATATACAATATTATGTGTCATAATTCTTTACAACAACCTTCTTTTACGACCAAATGACCTTCTTTTTCTTGGTATTTATTTTGCCCCCAAATGAACGCCTATGCTAATAAAGACAAAGAAGGGATATATCTTTAGAAAAAAATTCCCATGTATTACACGGAGATTGAGAGACATACTACTGTGCAAATAAGTGTTGCATGCAATTGTATTTTCTAGATCAATTTGTTGCAATTCACCCTCTATCAAATTATTTTAGTGCCCTCCATTTTCTAACTCACTTCAAATTCCTCTCAGATTATGACTTATTTCTATCTTTCACATTGCAGAAAAAAAGTGTCATTCAGTTGAGCCCTATTGGGACTTAAAATTCTTCTCTCATTGTAGTTGGCTCATACAAATACCAATAATTTAGTGTACCAGTCATTATTACCTAGCCCTTGGTGTCTTTTTTTTTCTTTTTTTTTCTTTTTTTTTTAAACATACAACCTTCAAGGGCCACCACACCTTGGTGGGTTTTCACTCAGTGCAGTGGGCAGGGCACTCGATTTTCCAAACAGTTGATTTATCAAGTGGCCCTGCCTGCCTGTCAAGATAACGTCACTACGTCAGCCTCAGCTTCTTCAAGCATCATACCTTCTCATCACAACCTTCGGTATCGGTATCAACCAATCTAGATAATTACAACCCTAGATAGAGATGCAATCAGAATGTTTCCCCCCAGCAAGCTAAACACTTGCTACCATGTCTATTTCAGGTACACAGGGTGCCCTATTTCAGCAATCGAAATGAACTCAACAGGTAGGGAATGAGACAGTGACTACGTGTAAAACTAAAGGACTAAACCATGGTTAGTACATGCACAAAACTGAGCCTAGAAATGAACCCCACACATAGTCTTCATATCATATGTAAAATTAAAGACACCGAGGTCGTAGATTAGTGTCCTCACCTGAGAGCATGAATGCAGGACTTTGAAGACTGACTCGTAATGCACGTCGGTTCCTCCACGGAACCAGAGTTCGTTCTTTTGGGTCCTTCACCAGCCAAATGCAGTCGATCCATGAGCTCGGAACCTTGAATCCACAATGGTGAATGTCCCACTCAGTCGTAACTATGGCCCATTTGCTTGCATCGGAAGACTATGGTTGGCTAAGAGAGGTGATGTGAAGTTACCGAAGTAGTGAACATTCACACAAGCCTCTCAGCGAACCATAGGCTCACAATGCAGGCAGTCAGCAATGTCGTTTGCGGCAGACTCTTGTCAACGCCTGGTCCAGACGTTGGTTCAGACTAGGGAGGGACTGGCTGAGCACTGCAATTCTTTGTTTCTTCTCTGCTCGGTCGGTCCCTGGTGCCACGACATGAGCACACCACGTATTGAGCAAATGACATACCACATGATCGAGAATGTTGACAATGTGGCCAGTCTGCCGGAAGAACAAGTCAGGCAACAGCTGTTGGCAGGGGTCCATAAGTCCCTTGAGGAAATTACACCACTTTGCATTCGATCAAGACGTACCTCTCAATAGTTTCAGCAAATGCGGTGACTTACGATCATAGCTAGAAGGAAGAAGAAGAAGGGTAACCAGAGGAAGACGTGAACTAAGCGTCCGATGGGAATGCCTCAGCTACCTAAACCTCATGGACTTAGATGGCGAATTCCATCCCACATGCCTTGGTTAGGAGGTAGACCCTACAATAAAGAACCAGCATGTTCCTTGCTCCAAGAAACTATTGTCCCCATATAACGACAATTGAAGGTAGTTGTTGTAACCGCACCATAGTTGGGTGGACTAGACCCCACCGTCACCGCCCAGGTTTGAACTCATGACAACCTCGTGACCAATGAGCCAAGGCCAAAAGCCTACGAAGGCTGCAGGTGCGTGGATCATGACCACTTATGTTTCATCATTCCTGTGAGTGAAGGTATAACCTAAAAAGCATCACTCAAAATACACCAGCACAACCTCTGGAGTTATATATGTCACCCACATCCAGTCATGTGCAATGCCTGCTCATAAGCAATATAATGTGTTTTGTTGCAAATTAATGTGCTCTATTCCTATTCTGCGCACCTAGTTGCATTTGGGACAAATTGTGTATTAGATCTCACATGAAAGCATTTTTGGCAGCTTCTCCATTGATAGTGTATCTCTCGGTTTCTACAGCAGTCGACAGTACATAACGTGAATTTCATTAAAATGGCGGCATTCCAGAATTTTGGCGGGTTTACATCTATACCTGTCCTAGATGTTCAGACAAAGTGGCGGATTTCATATGCCATTTTAACGAAATTGACGTTACATTCTTCCAATCCAGCACAACATTGATAATAGTGGGCGTGAAGACGGACCGGATGCTGGAATGGATTTCAAATTCCGGTTATGACGTATGGCGCTTCAGTTGAAGCTTTGACATCCCCAAACTCTTAGAAGACTCAATCCTCAAGTTACACAAGATGTAGAAGACGGCGGAAGAATAAGGAAAGTCAAAAGTTGAAGCTTTGACACCCCCAAACCTCTAGAAAACACCTACAAGGTTTCCTGAATTCACATTCACTAATGATTCATTTTCACTTAGCGAAAGCTCTCCAAAGATTCAGCACTCGCTGCTCAGGAGAAATCCTACTTCAATCGGTGCAAAACTGCTATCCAATGCATGTACATTATACAAAGTAGTTCACCTAAATCGACAAAATTTGACTTAACACGAGCTGATCTCCTCTATAGTTTCAATGCAAGGAGTTCTACTAATCCAACAAACTTGTCATCTTAAAACTTTGACATCATAGTTGGAATGATCGATGGTCAGTGTTGATAAGGTTGCATCTTCTCTAGGGGAAATCAGGGGAATCAGCGGCGACTGTGCCATTGGCGCCGGAAGAATCGCCAGGTGACCCTTCCGGGAGAGATGAAGTTCATCGGGGGTAACTTCGTTTGTTGGACGGAAAGGAGGGGCGGGAAGGAACTCACCCTAAACCCTAAACCCTAAAACCCGGCCATTCTTCCGGCAATGGCGACCAACGTCGCCGCTGCTACAGGTGTCCCGTCTCTTCTATTCGGGCTTCTATCAATGAACTCGGGGATGTTCAGATCTCGCATTGCTTGGACTTCTAAAAACGGTTGCATTGGATCATTCCTAGATCGAAATGGACTTAAATAAGAGGACCGTTAAATCGGGCATTCAAGCCAAAGAATGGGAGTCAACGAAAAATTCGCATAGTGAAGGCAAACCGGACTGCACTAGAACTTGTTAGTTGTTACCGAACGCTCTTGAGGAAGCCCAGCCCTTTCATTGAAATGTGGAGAATTGGGAATTGCGTCTTGTCTTACAAGGAAAATTTCCTGAAAAATATTTCAAGATGTTTTACCTCCCCAAAATTCAGTTTCAACGATGAGATGATCACTTTATGGACCTCCTACCTTAGTTCTCATTCTCGTGAAAACAAGCACCTTCATTACATGCTTCCAACGTAACCATTGGGGACGTTCCAGGAATGTCCTCATTTGTCTCCATTGACCCACCAAGAATATTCTAAAATTGAGAAGTACTCACTCCTAGTTGAGTCTAGTAAGCTGGTGTGTGATACACCTTGAGGGTTTACCTTCTTGTAATCCTCTATAACTTTTGAAGCATAGACCTCAACTTAGAATTTCTATTGGAGATGTATAATTTGATGGTAATTAGATCCTTTCTTTTTTTTACATTAAAAAAAAAAAATATTTAAACATCATTTTTGTCACACTATGAGGTTTAGGTTGTTTTTTTACTACATTATGAGTCCCCAAATTTAATGATGTGGAGCTGAAATTTTCATAGTACGCAATTTCTAAACAATGAAGATGGTTTTATGATCAATCTTTGGGTGAAATCTCATCACTATAAATTCTTTCCAAATGGAAAATTTTTAGGTTTTTTCTAAAATTGGTTTTCCTATTTTTTAGAAATTAAAATGTGAAACTATAGTGACGGTACCTATTTTCATGAGATTTTATACTTTTTTAGTTCTCCTACTTAGAGAATTTTTCTATGCTTTTCTTTCCTAGAATACTTTCTTCTTTAAGGTGTATACATGAGTGAAAGTACATTGCACCCCCCTAAGAAGTACATCAAAAAAGTACTTTGGAGGGATGTACTAAGGTTTGACTACTTCATAAGTTAGATTAAAAAACTAAATCCTTTTAGCTGCATTCAAATAAAGTAGGTGAGTAACTTTATAAAGATTTTCTTTTTATTGGCCATATTATTGTCAAAAATATTCTTTCCAAGCTACAAAAAGTACTTTTATGAGAATTGGAAGTACATCAAATTTGTTCAAAAAATATAAAGTACTTTGTGGAGAAAAAACAAACAATTAACTTTGCTTAATTTACTAATATTTTGATAGATTATTTGCTATGCAAGGGATTCCTATCGATAGACAAGATATAGTTGCAGTTAATTCTAGAATTTAGGAGTTTTTGTGGCATTCCCTTCTACAACTAAAAGTGGATAGAAAACAAAATGTTTTGGTTGATCCCTTGGTGCTTGAAGCAACATGTATATAGACTTTTAGGATGGCTAACGGTCAAATCCCAAAAAATATGTGTATTTTTGAAGAAATAAAATTTTCTATGGCTAGTGATAAAAAATTTATGTTAGTATATGGAAAATATATCTAAGGTAATCTTTGATGTTCATTCCAAAATTCATACATAGATCTTGACCATACATTTTCCAACATTTTCAGACTACATCTTGTTATTGTCAACCATTGTCTTTGTCTTTGTTGTCTCTTCCTTTTGTCAAATCAAACAAGAAATATACAGTCTATATAAAGCACAAAAAATGTACACTTAAGGTACTATGGAATATTGCCGAAAACCATGACCAAAACAACATAAAATCAACTAATTTATGTTATTTGGAGCACTGGAATGACCATTTTCACTGATTTTTGAAGTTTCTGTGAAAATCAACAAAATGGTACTTATTTTTCTGTTGATTTAAGTAGTGCAATGACCAAATGAACAAAATTTAATAGAATATGGAATCTTTTTAGAATCTTTTTAGAATCTTTTTAGAATCTTTTTGGGATCTTTAGAATCTTTTTGGAATCTTTTTGGAATCTTTAGGAATCTTTGAGAATCTTTACATAGAAAGAGATTTTTGGCTGCCAGAACTAATAGATGTAATCAACTTGAAATTTGTCTTACACGTTTTCAACAAGATTGTTAACAAAATCTCTATAGTTAAGTAAAAGGCATATAAGCATGCCATTTTTCTCCAAGATCTACTATATTTGACACTCCGCTTTCTAATAGTACAAATGAACATTAGTAATGGATACCTTTGCACACAATCTTAAATAGAAAAATCATAATCATTCATTTTCAAAATCAGATTTTAATGCTAAAACTAGATTTGAAAAGGATTTTTTCATAAATTAAAACTATCAAAAATCAGAACTTGACAACTTTTAATTGAACTTTAAAATATTGTTGGCATCGACATTTGGTGCCTTAATTAATGCATGGCTCACCATTTGTTATAAATAAAAAATAAAAAAATGGTGCCTTAAGCATTTAGGAGTTAAAACATAATTCTAATATAATGATTTTTTCATAAGACTTAATCATTCAAAATTCAGTGTTTTTTCAATTCAGCAAGCTTTGAAGGTCATTTTGGCATAGTAGAACACCTTTTCTCAAAAAACTTGGAACTAAGAAAAGTTGTAAATTCAAGCTAACTTTCACCTCCAAAAATCCGTTTGTGATTTTGAGACTCTAATCAATAGTTATGGACAGAAATCAGAGAGAGGTAATAAAGAAAATATTTTTTGATATTTTCAAACACCTTCTCTGAATTCTGTCCATAACTTTTGATTGGAGGATCAAAATCACAAACAGATTTTTGGAGGTGAAAGTTGGATTTATTAGCAACTTTTCTTAGTTCAAAGTTTTTTGAAAAAAGTTGTTTTATTGTGCCTAAAACGACTCTGAAGTCTGCTGCGTTGAAAATAAAATGAAAAACAATGTCAAAAACAAACTAAATAAAAACTAAAACCCTAGTTCCTCACTAGAAGCAATGCATGGTGCAATGGTTTGAACCTTGGACCTCACACACGAGGTCCAAGGTTCAAACCCTTGGACCGGCACCCTTGCCCCCATGGCGGGGCTTTGCCCGCGTGGCACCCCTGCCCCCGTGGCGGGGCCTGCCCGCGTGGCACCCCTGCCCCGTGGCGGGGCTTGCCCGCGTGGCATCCCTGTCCACGTGGCGGGGCCTGCCCGCATGAGAGGTGGAATTTTATTTCTATTGCCCAGAAAAACCGGGCAGCTGAAAAAAAAAGTTCAAATTCAAAATAAAACATCCAAAATTTAAAAAATAAATAAATTCAAAATAATAATGTTTTTGAATTTGTTCAAAACAACAAAATTAAACAACACTTTTTAGTTTGATTTTGTCCGAAACAACGCGTCCAAAATGACTGAAAAAACAACAGTTTTCAGTTGGATTTTTGTTGTTTCGGTCATGGCCTTTCTAGTAGAGCTAGTGTAGTCGACTTCCATCTACATTAAACATATTTTTTTTCACATTTAAAAAAAATTGTTTTTCTAATTTTAAAGTATTCCCAAAGGAAAAAAATGAGTATAGTTGAAAAACGCTACGTTTTTTTGAATGGTCTTTCTTGCAATGACCCATTAGCTTAGGTATTAATGTAGGAATCTTTTGGAAGACTTGCTTGAAGGTGTTTGTTTGACAATCGAAAAGACATGAGAGAGTCAACGAACGACTTGCCTCCGGGTCACTAATTTCAAATCAAAATCCACTTTCTACAAAACACATTTAACGTGAATTTCATTAAAATGGCGGCATTCCAGAACTTTGGCGGGTTACATCTATACCTGTCCTAGATGTTTAGACAAAGTGGCGGATTTCATATGCCATTTTAACGAAATTGACGTTATTTGCAGAAGATGGACCCTGATCAACCCGCAGTCAGCGAAGGGGATCAACTGCTTACCTCTGTAGATGTTTCAGCTCCATCCGTCATGTTCGAAACACGTTCCAACTCACCCAATGATCGACAGCCAGCGCTTCACGTCAGTTGTCCCGTGTTCGAGGAGAGAGAGTTATGGGATGATAATTTGTAAGCGCGAATTTCAAACCTGCCACCTCCTCATTGCACAACGTGATTACTGATTGGCATCACAACCAATTAATTAACTAGCTAGAAGAGAAAGTGAAGTGCCTTGCATTGGTAACCGATCGAGAGACGCAAGGGTTCACAGGATTTTTCTGTCCTCGGCGTGTGCTGTCTCCATTCTGCAGAACCCAGTTGGTGATTTTTTCCCGACAGGATCACGATCTCAATACACATCTTCAGTAAGATATACTGTTGGTAACCATGGTGCAGTCCACATAAAAGGGTCTCCTCTCCAAAGAAAATCAAATCAGAGAGGGTCTAGATAGTACATCACGATGCGGCGTGAAAGACATTGTTTTGCTCTCCTACAAAGGAAATCAAGGGATGAAGGGAAACCTGGAGCACTTCGGACGCACGCAGATTTTGGGACTTCAACATATGTAACTCTCCGATCCGTGCTGCGGAGAAATCGAGCCCCAGTCCAGTAATTAATTGCTATATACTTGCAAGTCCGCCACAACAACGGAACAATGAAATCCAATAAATACAGATTAGTGACTAAGTGAATGAATGGGATCGAAGTTCTTTATATCTGCGATTGAAGAATGGATGGACGGAAGATCATTCCTCCGTTGATCAGTTCGGAGGCCTCAGCACAAGAGAAATCCAAAATGTCTATAGATCTACGGAATTTTTGAAGAATTCCATACCCAATGTCCAGCAGCGATGCTAGAATACACAAGGATACAATTTTGTTAAAATGGCGGTATTCCATATGCCATTTTCAGAGCGGCCACTTTGAACTGCAAAAGTGACATCTAAGAGGGGTATAGATTACGTAAATCTTAATCTTATATAGATTTCAGAAATCTAGCACCAGTGTACATTTCAAATTGTGCGGTCTGAACTTTGAAAGCAACATCTATGACTATTGTAGATTTCAGACATCTAGAAAAGGTTTAGATTTCATAAACCTAGGACAGGGGAACATTTCAGAGCGGCTGCTCTGAACTGTGAAAACTGCCAAAGTTACTGAATTTTGCCATTTTAACGAAATTGCCCTTACATACATTAGGAATGGAATGGAATGGAATGGAAATGAAATGAGACACAGTAGTAAGGACATGCACTTACAGTCCGATTTCCATAATGCATTTCTCCTGTTCAGTCAGTCTGCTTGAGCTTCGCAATTGAACTGGACCTGCAATGCACTCCCAAGTTGTTAGCTAGCGCCTCCCGTTGAGCCTGCAACCTTCACCTAGCTCTAGAGCATTCAGTCAGAGCCTTTAATTTGTGGGCGTGTCAACGCAAATGGACGAGAGGGCCTGAGTGAGCAATTCTAGTATGCGAGCAGTGCAAGGCGGCATTGGCAATCCATGGACAGAAGTAAGTGATTGCTCTCACTGTTTTCTAGTGAAGTGAGTGAGGCAGACTAGACTGCTCGTCCTTATATTCAGGAAATTCATGCATTGATTGCGCAATAATTTCAACTGATAGTCTCTATCAGCCCTTTTTTTTTTTACTTTTTGAGAATGGCAATCCCTTTAAATTTGGTTTAAATTTGGTGAAGCATTGTATTTCTACATTCATTCATCCATCTTCTGGACCAAACAAGACTTTTCAATTATATTCATGCAATTTTTCATCCAAATTTGGCGGCTTCATCCACGTTTTTAGTGTAAATAGGAAAATTTCTGACAAGAAAAAGATCACTTTTTTCATGCAGAAAGTATAAATTTATTTTGAAACTGTGCAATGTGGCCCCTATGGTGCCAAAATCAAAACAGACTGGTCTGCGCTATGGTGAGATCATGTCAGAAGTAACCGCCGACCTGATGGACGGTGCGGTACACAGCCCAGGGCAACCATTGAATATTTCATCTCTAGTAAGGTACTAGGGGGGTGAGCGCCCATTTAATGGGTGGAAATTAATTTTGGGGGAGGTTAAACTTCTTGAAATTACTTTTCAGTAAGTTCTTCTTGAAAGACAAAATGAAATTGGCATGAAACCCAACTCGTTTCATATTTTTTGGAGCTTCGTGGAATTAGTTATGAATTTTTGAAGTTGAAATGCAGCAATCACTAAGAAAGTGTCCACCTCCTGAAATGTACACCATTTGAACATTTCTAAAGCAATAGAAAAAAAATGTACAAATAATGTACATTTCAAGGGGTGGACCTTGTTTAGAACCCTAGTGCTTTATGGACCTCCTACCTTAATAAATGACATATTACATAGAACTACATCATCATTATGGGCTCACATTGTTGCTCATTAACTTAGTGTAAATTTTTTGTCCTACAAAATCATGAAAATGCCACTACTGCCATAGCCAGAGGTCACCTTCGGCGCAAAACAATTAAAAATTTCTAAGCCCAAGAAGTTTGAAAATTAACAAATCACTTTGTAGATGGCAAAGAAAATTAAATGTAAAGAAAGTCAAAAAGTTGGGAATGTTGTCAGTTCAACTTGACATGTTGAAATGTGTGGAAAGGTCTTTTGTATAATGAAATCCATCATCCATCATGAACCTTCAAAGGGTATGGGACAATGTGAAAATGAGAGCTTGACTACTCACTATCAAAAATGTAGGAATTGTATTCAATGTGTAACTTCAGACCTCGTTTTGGCATAATAGAATTATTTTTTTCAAGAGAATTTAACTAGAAAAATTTGTTAATTGAAGATAAATTTCATCTTCAAAATCCTTTTGTGATTTTGCGCCTCTTTTAAAAAAAAATTATAGACAAAATTCAAAGAAGATGTCAAAGAAAATGTCCCTTCCAACCCTTCTTTGAATTTTGTCCATAACTTTTTATTGGAGGACTTGGAATATCAAACGGATTTTTGGAGATGAAATTTAGATCGATTTATCATCTTTTAATAGTTAAAATAATTTTTTTTTAAATTGATCAACTATGCCAAAATGAAGCCTGAAGTTATACATTGAACACAATTCATGCTTAAAGTTTTGACTTAACTAGGTATGAGCCATTGAGCTTCTACTACTCTTAACTTACATACCCTACATGGGTTGTTTTACCTCCTATCACCCACTTGTATAAAGAGACTATTTGTACATCTTCATTCACTTACAATGCGATTGAATTTTGAATCTATAGTAGGTGCTTGTTGAAGAATTTCAATATTTTTTTAATTTAGTGCTGAATTTTTTTTTAAATGATATTTTCAAGTGCGGAAGTTCATTTCGGACTTAATTAATTATTCACAAAAATGTGACAAAAGTGACCTCTTGCTATGGTATGTTTGAAGTGAAGCACTGAATGATCTTCCTAGCACTCTTAGTTGAAACAAATAAAAAAACAAAAACACTTTTACTCTTTACTTGTGTGCCCCCTCCATCTATTGTTTTGAGTGCTATTGCTACTCATGCTCTAAAGGGGGACTCCCACACACCTTTTGACACCCTTGCGTCATTTTTTTGTTGCATTAAAGAAAATTTTGGGCCTCTACAGGGCTACCACACTTTGAATCGACATCCCAAAAAATGCAAATAAAAAAATTTAATTTACTTTTAAAAAATAAATTTATAATCAAAATTAGATGTAACTACTCACTGCGTCAAATTTTATACTTTTGTATTTTTATAATATTTTTTTAATGCATTTTTGGGATGTTGGTCTAGAGTCTTACAAACTTGTAGAGGCCCAAAATTTTCTCTAATGCTTGTCCTCAAGAAAGTCACATCCATGTACTAAAAATTGTCTAAATTCACCAACAAAAAATTTCAATGTGATAACAATAGCTTGTGAATGTAGTTGAGAGGAGCATTGAACTTCTTATAAAAGCAAAGGTCTATGAATGTGAATGAGATACAATGAGAAATAGAAGAAGGATGAGGGAAAATTTAGACCCAAAAATGGTGGATCTTAACTTGGTGCTTAGTCACCTTGAAACAACTTCAATTGTACATGCAAACCGTGCATGGCGACAAAGTAGATGTCAAGTTGCCATTTACAAATGTCAAAGTTGCACATTGAAAATGTAAGATTGATAGAAATAGATAAATGTTGACAAAATTAGAAGAAAGTTGGATGGGAATTAATGCATAATTTTTATATAGCTAGAAAATAATATATGGATCACCGGATGATTCCGGCACCATCGGCAACCTTGGTGATGCTATAGAGTACCTGAATTGAACAAACCATATAAGTAGGCATTTCAAAAAGCAAGATGCTAATCAGAATAGCTAGCAAAAACTAATTGTCGATCAATGAGGATAGGTGGTTGGCTTTTCCATAGACCCATTGGAGCAGATCAAAAGTTTAAGTTATAGAATCTTTAAAAGGACTAGCTTATTGTATTGAACTGCAAAATCCTCGCACTTTGTATAAAGTAAACCTGCATATGACAAACATAATGATTGTTTTGCCCTATTATAATTGGCAAAAAAATTATGATTTCTTTCCATACAAAGAGAATTGTGAAAAATAAAGAGCAATTCAAAATTTTAGTTTTTTTGATAAAGTATAAAATTATTATGAATTTTGAAGTGTGCTATTCAATTGACTTAAACGAGTCTATAGACTACCCCTAAATCAGGAAAAAGTGTATGCATGATGGCCATCTTACACCAATTACAAAATTTCTTAACATAGCTAGAATATGAAGGAATAAAAAAATCACTTACTTTGATGAATTTACACTGAAAAGGTATAAGTTTCTAAAGCAATCTCTAATAATTCCATCACCATCACCCAAAGCATTGATTTTGGCCACTGGCCAACCTAATAAACTCCTAATTTCATTTAAAAAAAAGAATTTGCTATAAGTTCATATAAGACTCTAATGGATCATTTCCTAGGTACTTGTCATAGGTGGTTTGTGTTATAGGCAAATTTACCTTATATGTTCTTGTGGTATGACTAATTATCTTGAAATTTTCCATTTTTATTTGAAGAAATAAAGTAAACATGTCATCTACACAGTTATAGAAAGCTACATATTTTCTATAGAAAATTGAAATTACTATGTGACTTTTCTACATAGGATGGTGTTGAAGAATTGACATTACTATGTGATTTTAAAAGAAAAAAATGAAGAAAAATAAAATCAAATACAAAATTAGCTCAAAACATCTGAATTTTTTTCTATGATTGCGTACAATAAATTGTAATATTCTAGAGTAAAAATATATGCGCTTTATGTCTAAGCCAAAAATCAATAGACTATAGTTATTATCTCAAAGTTCAAATTGCAATCAAATATTCAATTTTAGGAATACTTCAAATTTTTCAACTTTGGTACTTCACTTCATTAGCTCCATTTCATTAGTTGTTCTCAAATTTTTTTTAAAATCATTTCTATGTCTCAAATTCACATTAAGAGCAACGAGCTTGCTTATATGGTGATTCACGGATTGAACACCTTCCTATGTAGAAAAAGTCAACAATACTACAAAGATAGGATTTTCAACACCATCTTCTTGCAAAAGTGTTCAACCAAGTCCCCCCAAATTGAGATGGAATTTTTTTTTTCATCTCCTAAAATTGGACTAGACTCCTAAAAGTACTAAATGTCATCCAAAGACCATTTTTTGATTTTCCTCATAAAAGATCTATCCCATCGATTAGTATATAGCATTCATTCCTCTTTCCATGTTAAGCAATGAATATTAGTTCAAATAATGAACATACCAAATAATAATAAACCTCTGCTGGGTGAAAGGTTGAGCATTTAGATATTCATTAGTATAAGATTAGAGATTCCCTATTATTCAAACTAGACAGAGTTTTCAGAGTAGGAGCTCGAACTAACTTGCCTAAGAAAAAAATCTGAAAATACCACAGAACGCTTACGGCAGGGACGACGCTGAACTCACTGCCAAGGAAACCGGACAAGGACTTACCGACCATGAATACTCATTATTTGCTTGAAAATACTGCTTCAAATACGTCTGGATCCAGCTTCGACGCCTCATTACTATTACCAGTTGAATTAGGGTCATGACACGAGTCCTTGTCATTGACGGTACCTGCTTACAGGCAGGTCCACATGTTAAACCCAAACTGGATTGCTAACACCAAGAAACATCCTCAACGATGTGAGCCACGAGCTAAACGGGAATCGTTTCTTTCTCTGAGTGGTGGCTCAAGCAAATCACTCTGGTCAATATGAGCCCGAATACTTACCAAAGGAAAGTCCCTCTGTTGCACGCTCAGCAGCGACACTCACCCCAGAGGGTGTAGCCAGAGCAGAAGAAGACCAAGTGCCGTCATGCACAAGTGTCATGGGTCGTGCAGCTCCACGAATTCTAATTTAATTACTCCTCCCAGATCGAAAATCCCACGCTCCAGATCATTTCCGCTTCTAGTTTCTGGGATGCTTTGTAGAGTTTCACCAGAACGTTAGAGATACCTCACACGCTCCAAAAACTTTACAATCACATCCTAAGCATTCCTTGGAGCTAAAAATGGTCTGACCATATTTACACAACCGGAAAATGGTGCCCAAGCTGAAACAGGATGTCCTATAGTCGACTGCAGTGACTCGCAAAACATATGTCTAATGTTCAAGCATGTAGAGTTTGATTCCTTCTTTCTCTAGAAATAGGGTTTGTCGTAAAGTACCTCTGTCTTATTCCTAACCCTAAGAGCTAAGCCCTAAAGTCTAAATGGCCACAAAATGGCCACAAAATGGCCACAAGGTAATGAAATGTAACAATAGGCAGCCGAATTCACACCCCATCATACTTGAACGATAAAAAGAATCCTTGAGACTGTGCTATGTGAAATGAACATGGAGAGGATTCAATCTGAATCACATAACAAACAAGAAAACAATGGAAAGACAAATAGGTGAGGTTTGTTGACAAAAGGTGAATGGTCAAATTAGCTCACACAAAAGTTCTGCAACACAAGGTCTATTGTAATGCTCGCTGAGCTAAACTCCTTGAGACAGCTTCACGGGAAAGTATGCCCAACATTTGTGTTCATGAAAACAACTTTCTGTGCTTTGCAAAGACGAGAGAATGTCACTGAAACCTTTTCTCACAGAAGTCATGAACGAGAGCACACAGAGATGTAGATGAATTTTAGTAGAGCCTGAGAGTCCTATGTCCTAACTCAACTGCAACACTCATTGAGTGGAAGAAGGAAAATTCATTATCCCTCAGCAAGGCAACACTTGCATTCTCTAGCTACAAAAAGAGAAAGTAGAACAGATCAAAAAGACATGTGTACGCTATCAAAGTCACACCACTACACCACGCTATGTACACTACACTGTAGCTAAGATGAAGCTGAACTAGGAGGACCAACTTACTTAGTGCATTTTACTTAGTGCATTTGAACATACACTGAATCCACTATGGTACAACATTCCAAGAAGCCCGAATCATGGAAGCTCTATGAGGTTGCGCCCTGAAGCAGTTTGGAAGGCTACTCCACTCTCCCGTAGACAAGTCCAGAAACCAAAATAGCATAGAAGAATAGCTTAACACCATCAAAAAGCCTTCACATGCTTTTAGGGTCATCGAGCCATGGTACTCCTCCAAAAGGTCTTCAAAAGGACAGCACAAGTATGACCTCTCTTGTACCCAATCCTTGAAATTATTTTGCATACGATACTTAGTGATCCAACTTTCACCATTAGAAGTGTTCCGGTGCAGCACAAACATGCAGTCCTTCCGAAGCGCATACGACGTCACTAATGCTCCTCGGGAAGGACCCCTTTCATCACAACGCTTTAATTTGCCTTCAGCAAAGTCATACACACTTTGAATTGTGCTTGTGTTTCTGAAAGACTTGCCATAGTTATAGTACTTCCATCTGGAGTAAGCAACACCAAAAATGAAACCAAGTGGCGGTGTTGCTTTGGTCCATTGTTTTGCACCAGAATGATATATCTCTACTGTGGGACGGCCTCTTCTGTTTTTGCCAATCACCACCACCCTATAACACTTGGTTTCAGAGTCCACTTCGATGTGCATCATTTTGGGAGGGGTTAAGTAAACATACTGCAGAGGCGGGAGTTTACGCCGAACTCGTGTCAAGAGATTCAGTGATTCACCACAACAAGGCACAGGGGATTGGCTTTGGTGGGTTTCCATGTGGAGACAAAACAGACCAATCCACCATTACGTGCGCCCATATCATCCCATCGATTTTCATGACTATTGGGATCTCCCGGATGCAAACGATAGATATATAGCGACCTGTGAGTGCTCAGATCACATATTGTTACACGAAAATCTGAATTAGAATAAAAATCACTGAATGAAAAACCTGCAACCATGGTGGGACTAGCTTCGTCAAGTGCTCGGTTGATTTCCGAGTTCACAGTAACCATGTCTCGGTTCCATTCCTTCGAGAGAATGCGCAGTCGAGTGATATCGAACAAGGGCAGTCGTGCCAACACAAGTAACAGCAACTCCTTCGGAAGAGTTCTCCAAAGAACAGGACTCATCTTCTTTGAATCCACGGAAACAATCTTGCGTGAAGCAGCCATGTCGAGTAAGCTTCGTAACTCCAAGCCTGGTGATCCTCCCTTACCACCTTCGACGAAGTCATTCAGCTTCTCTCGCAAGAGCCATGCTACTTCAAGGTAATGCAGCTGTTCTTCATCTTTGTCCAAGTCAACAACACTTGTTCCAACGTGGTCCATCGTCACCATCTCTCCCACCACCACGGCATCGTTCCAAGGGACGGTAGAATATTTCTGGTTCGAGTTTGTGGCCCGACTGCCACTAGCTTTGCGTTTTTTTCTGTTCGTCTTCAACACCCTGTCTGACCTCTTGTGCAGTAACCTCTCAGATATGGATGATAATTGATGGATAATTGATCAAGTTGTCGCTGACCTAGAACGAGAAAACTTTCTCAAACGCCCTTCCGCAGACTAGGCTCCATGGCCATTTCCAGTTCTGAATTCACAGAACAATAATTAAAGACTGGGATTCGAATGCAGACTAATAAATATACATCAAGAACATGGGACTTTGAATCTAAGTACCTGCACGAAGTAGTCAGCCGCAGGCTCGGCACAAGACTGTGGTCGAGTCAGCACTACGCCATGTCCAGATTGATTCACGTCAAGAACACCCTCCGCCACCTTCCATGCAGCACCCATTCCATCCCACACAAATGAAAATTAGCGAGCGTCGCACAAATTAATGCTTCACAACATACCCTAATGCACTGAACGTCATAAGATGCACCGAACCTCTGTCACAAGATGCACCGAACCTCACAAGTCGGCATGCTCTCCTTTCCAACCTTCAAGAGCTATGCATTTCATCTCTGAATTGAAAGACGTCTCCGAGAAGATGGTATCATCCCCGGCCATTTGTCAAGCACTTCAATTCGCAGCAAAACATCTTCTGATCCATCCATCAACAAGAGCTCAGAAGAAGATCGTTTCAAGGGCAAGCACTTCCAAGATTCCGAGTGTTGATATCAGAATATCTGAATTATACCTTCCAGAACATTCATAGCTTCTTTCGATGTTCGATTGGTGCCAGCCCTTCCTCGAGCTCTCAGCATCCAGAAGGTTCACATCTCTTGGTCCAAGCAGACATGAAGAGCTGATGAAGCCCAAAAGCTTTGAGAGAATCAAGACTCGCACTCGTCTTTCACATCGAATAGCTTGCTGATGACGCTATTTCTAAACAAGACGTGCTTGATAAATGGCGAGGATGGGTTACGATATGATCAGGGCTTGTGTGTGGCAACTGCTTTAAAAATTTCAAGTTGAAATACAAAAGCAACCACCTCTCGAAATGCAAACTATCGGTATATTGAAGAAAGCAAAATCTACTTCCAAGTCAAAATTGTTTTTAGAGCACGGGCGCTTTTAGAGCAAACTACTTTAGTGCTTATGCTTGTTCAACAATTTTTTTATTTTTTTATTTTACATTATTAGAGTCTCTAAGAATTTTGACATAAATTGCATATCATTTCAACAATTGTAATATTCAATTTTTTGAAAAATTGGCAACAAATCATTGTTGAAATTTGGTCCCAAAAAATACATTGTCACCTTTACAATTTCTAGGCTTTTAGTTAAACCCAAAAGTTGAAGTAATAGAGGTACTTAACACCTACAGGACCATTGTTCCTTTGGGGAACAAAATGGATTTGGGGCAAGTTCCTATAACCTCAATATTAGTGAACTTTTTTGAAACTTTTTTATAAGATAGAAAAAATATTTAGCTTCGTGGAAGTATAATTATCTATCATACGAAAACTATTAAGGTGTGGTTGGTAGCATAAGTTATGCCATCCTATTAGGAAAATTTTGGCCTCAAAGAGTCTGCAAGTTTTGGATGGCACCGATGTAATTAGAGAAAAAAATGATGATTTTAAATTTTTTTTTAAATTCTTCTAATTGATGTGCCACATCAATGCCACATCAGATTGACTATTTTTTTAATATTTATTTTATTTATTTATTAATTGCACTACAAAGGGGCTAAAAATTAAAAATTTGTGGCCCTTTGCAAAAATCAAAATTTTCCTAATGTGTATAATCAAGGGAATCATTTATGATATGTATAAAAAATTAGTGGCACATCATTTCATGGCAAAGTTGTTCATCATGAACCTCATTTCCACCTCAAAACAATGTCATTAACGCCTAAGCGTCCCCTCATTCCAACACTGGATGCGCCTTGGTCAAACTTCATTATAACTATCAAAGTATTCATTTTAGGTTTTAATTTAAGCTTAAAAATGAAACTAAAAGAGTTATCTTTCTAACCCTTTTCAAAACTTTAAGAAAATCCAAAATTTTAATATATTAACGGAACTAGAAGGTCATATGTACAAAAATCCAAACAACACGATATGGTATGTAACTATGTATTTGATTTGTATATTCTCCTTTAAAAATGATCTTGATGTTTAAATCACAAAATATTGATTTTGATTCTAGCTTATACTTTTGGTAAAAATCCCAAATTATTTTATTATATATTTTGATTGATATTATTTTTAAGTGTATATTACACTTTATGAAATCACAATAAATTATTTTTTTAAAGAGCATTTTTTTTGAAGCACATGGACAATTTCCATTGATATGGGGGAAAAATGCACAAAATTAGAGAAAAAAGTCCTTGGTGGAAATATTTTTAATTTTAAAAAATCTAAAAAAACACCCAATTCACACTAGCAACTTCAAGGAAACCCGAGAACAAACAACAAAACAAGAGAGTAGGCCAAAGCCAAGCACCCAAAAACGGCAGTATACATGTCAAATAATATAGTCACTGACACAAAGTCTACAACCTAGACCCTGGAAGAAGTCGTCACTTTAGTTGAATGTACCCATCTTAGGGTGAGCTAGTTTCCAACTTAAACCCTAAACCGCCCCAAAAACTTAAACAAGTCTGGTTTGTTATAGATACACTATGTGATCTCGTTGGGTTTCCAACTCATTGTGAGGTGGGTTCTTTTGTTAAAAAAATCTGATTGTAGCCATACACTATCAAAGTGTCAAAGGAAGGTGTCCTCTTTGTCTAGATATAGTCTGCATAGCTTTATGGTTTTGAACCATGCCACCCTCACATGATCAACAAAGGCTCCCAATGGACTTGTTTAAGTTTTTGGGGCAGCGAAGGATTGTTGTTAAAGCATATTGCGTTGTGGTCTAACCAAGTGGTCCATATCACCAAGCCCCAAGGAGAGACCACATTGAAGTCCTCTGCTTCAATCTCCTAGGCAATTTTGATCTAAGGATACATTATTGACATGTAAATGAAGGCCAACACCCAGAGATAAAAGGAATTTGTAAGGCAGAATATAGAACCAAGAGAGCAAAGTTCCATGCATGACGGATTTTTTCACAATGGTGAAACCGGTGCAAAATAGATTCTTCAATCCCGATATGATAACTGGTGGAGAGTGTGGGGATGTTTGGATTGGCAATTTTGCGATGACTATGAACCATCCTTGCACAATAATAGATTGATCAGGGGCGAATGCAAGAAACACTTGTATTATTTTGTGTCACATCTTCAAATCGAAAGTCGTTGTGTGGTATAAGTTTTAGGGAAATGATGCAAACAACTTGAAACTCATATCAAAGTTGGGCGTACATGTGCCCAACGCGCTGCAATTTTTTGGATTTTTCCAAAAATTCATTGTGGAGGAGAAAGTGAATTTCAAAAAAATGTCACAAATTCACTTTTGGAGGTTTCTAGTACTATGGAGTACCTTTTTTGAAGTCATTGAAGTTGTAACTTGGCATGCTTGTTTATATGAGTAAATTCCAACTTCTCAGGGAAGGGATTTTGAAAATATTGCTTCTAGTGCCGTGTGAAAGGCCCTAAAGTGTCATGACTTCCATTGTAATTTCGGAGAAACTGAGAAATCAAATTCAGTTTGTCATTGTGCGGATGCCCTCTTCAATGACTTAGGAGAAATGGCCATTTTTTTCCTTAACTTTTTAAAGTCATTCAGTATTTATGAAAAATCTAAATCTAAATTGGCATTTTCTACGAATTATGGCAGCCTGTGGCAGAACATAGTACTGGAGCGTAGTGAGTAGTAGTGCATAATACTGGTGAGGGCCCACTTCAGATGGAAATCACCGACGTGTACAGTACACCGATAGTTACTAATTTAATGAGAACCACTGTCATCGCCAATTCAATGCCGTCATTCACAGATCCATGCATAATCGCCGCCACTGCCTGATCGGATTATCTCTTAGGGTTCTTGGAATTTTGAACGGAATTGCTGCGTTTTGCTCGCAAGGAGGCCTCCGGGATTGTCACCGCTCTCATGGCCGGATTTGAAGTCGTCTTTCTTGAAATTCTAATCGAGAATTCGTGCGCCGATCGTGGATGCTGGTCGATCTGTAGGCCGGGCAGGTCCACGGAGGAGAGCAGAAGCTGCTGCAATCAAAGACCAACGTCAAGAATGGAGGGAACGACAAAGTCGTCGTCGTGCTGCACACAGAATGGCCACTGAGGCAACGCCAACTCAGGCAGTGCGGGCAGTAGACGAGAACGTGCGAGATGGAAATGCCAGACTTCAGTGGGGTAGTATGAGGCACCGAAGTACTGTTTGGCGATCTTCTCAACGCATTGCAAATTCCCTGTACCAATTGTTAGTAAGAATTGGAGATCCTACTTTGCGGGCTGATGTTTTGGACAAGGTCTTCACGAATCCGCGTGTGCGCCCGTTGCTGCGGAGTACTACCCGAGTCCAGAAGAAGCCAGAGCACAACGACAGATCCTGCAAAACATTGGAGCCGACTTGTGAGCATTGAAGGTGCCACACTCGTCCGGTATACTGGCACGCAAGCGCGCAATCCTCGAAGCAATAATCTCTGAACTGGACACAGACATATCGAACTTCCACAACATACTGGGTACGAGGAAGGAGAATTTGTTGGCCGCCGTGGAGCGGCTCCGATCTATCAATACTGAGGCCTCCTATCGCTATCCAGTTCCAGCGCGCAAGAAAAGGGAAGGCAGGATTTTTGAGGAAGTGAAGGCCGTTGTTCTGCTGTAGTGGACTGAACAAACTAGAGTGAGCCCGCGGCGAAGGGACGTCAAACAAAAGCGCTTGGGACGTAATCTCTACGATACCCATGCTGCGCATTTGCTTCTTGAAGGGCAGGTGTGTTCCGATCTTCCTTTCTAGCTTCATTGTTTCCGTTTGGGTTTTGGGTTCTTCCTTTACGGCAAGTTCTCTATGGATTCTCTTCTCCAGTCATTCCGCTCCTATCGTCGAAGAAAAGTCTGAACGACAATACAGACTCAAAAATGTACTTTTTGCCCATTTCGGAGGGATAACCTCCTTGTTCGTCCACATTCACACCTTCCTCTCTTGGAGGATACAAGTCCAATAGTAAGATAGTTTCTGGCAGCTTCCATTGAGGGATTGTTGTTCCCGTCTACTCGTGATCCAGTTTGTCACTTCCACTTTGTTGCATTCCGTTCCATTTAGATATAATTTCGCAGCTTTTGAAAGTTCCATTGACATCTGATTCTCACATACCCTGCAGACGAGTACCGTTATTGTCGTGTACAATGCCTTGTACAATTTCATAGTCCTCATTGTCAGCTCTTCGTAGACGTCTGTATTGTTCACCTTCTTCGTGCATACAACTAATTCCTTACTGCAATTTGCTTACCACTCTCATTATATTGTGGGAGCTACAAGGTCATACTCCTTTTGCATTGATCTCATGGGTATACATTGGTCCCAAATAGTGCTGTTCAGAAAATCGGTGCAATGTACTATTCAAGTACTGTACCGGGCTTCGCTCGGCACGTCAGTGCATCTGACTACAAAATGCATACATTCTAGTGTGCAGTTGTGTACTTCCAATATTATAAAATACTTCATCCCTGCAGTCCATGAATGCGGCATGCCATGCATGATACTCCAAGAGTATTATGCCTTCCTGGCTGTTGTCTATAGTACCTCGTGTTTCTTGTTCTCAGGTCCTACGTATGTGTCTGTAGGCAGTGCACAATTCATCAGTGCCCTCTGCATTGGGCTGTGGCTTCATAGTACTATTCGTTTGCTTCACGCATTGAGGCAACAACTACAACATATTGTTCCTGCATTGGGCTTCACTATAGAGTACTACGTCCGCGTCCTCTATACTTCATTGAATGCTCAGGGCACTCGCTCTATACTATGCGCAAGTCGAAGTGCGTGGTCTAGACTTCCGAACTCCTCAGAGTCCTCAGAAGGACTGAACTGTACTTTAGGTATCCTGAAGGCACATGCCAATATCTTCGTGCCTACAGTAGCAACAGAAGAGTACTATGGCCACTGTTAGCTACGTCCAGTCTTCTCCGCACTTGCTTCTCGTGCAAATAGGTTGGTACACTATAATTCTCTTGAGTACTATGAAGTACTTCATGAGTCCCATTCAGTACTATGAGCTTCTACAAAGTATTATGAGTCAGGAGCAGTACTACTATTCACCCTCGATTGTCCTATACTGTGTACTAGTGGTCCTATACTGCTCTTTAGTAGTACTATGTACGTCGAGTGCAAAGCTCCATCTTCAGGCTACACAAATTGTTGTTCACTATGGTTGACATTTTTCTACATGATGCAGATGCAGCTGTATGTTCGTTTTGTTGATGCACATCCACATTGCTCCATCCAGTGCCGATCTTTCTTCAAGCTCCGCCCTTTTTTCGTCATCAGATGTAGGGAGAGAAATGTGTGCTGCTGCAGATACCATGTTCAAGTTATTTTCCTCCTTGAGGCCTTGAATGCATTCCGTGACCCTCATGGAGGTGCTCATGTTCTTTTCCTCTATGATTGTCAGTGCATTGTCTGCAACGTTGACAATAGGGGAGTCTGCAACGTTGGTAGCAACCGTTATGCAGGGGTGACAGCCTTGTGTGAAGACTTGCTATGTCCCAAATCTGAGGGTGAAGAATTTCACCATCCAAAGTGCTTGCTGGGAACTTGTAGTAAGTGTGGTGTGCGTTTTTTCAAGGTATGCCCTTGTGAACGGGTGACTGATGTTGCTCGAATGATTAAGTGGAAGCAGTTCCAGTACGAAGTTGTTGGAGTGTCAGCTGATGGTCGGCCAAAGAAGCGTATCAAAGAGGTTGAAATGATGACATCCTTTGACGAGTTCCTTGACTTCTTCTCGCCAACAGTGCAACACTTCATTCGACATAATTTTATTGCTAAGTGGCAAAGTGACCAGGCAAAGCTTTTGCAGTCTTGCTTGCAAAGAAGGACCATTCTAACACACATTGATTTCTCTGAGAATTACACGTTCGAGGTTCAAAATGAAATACAGTCAATGTTTTACCACTCTGACCAGATTTCGATTTTGGTTCAAGTTACTTACTCTCCTCATGCTGGGGATGATGGAGAAGAGGATGCTGTGGAGTTGAGGAGAGAGACGCATTTCTTCATCTCCGATGACAAGACTCATGATAGCTCCTTCGCCCAGCATTGCCTCATGCTGCATTGGCGGTGGATGGTATCTAGGGGCCATTCTCCAAAAACTCATTATGTATACAGCGATGGATGTGCTGCGCAGTTTAAAGGTTCCAAAGCTATGTACTTCGTTGCTAGGTGATGCTTCTTTTACTGTGCTCGTCACCACTCTTTGTACTGTCCTCTGCATGTAAGTACTCCTTAGTGATGGCTAGTACATATGCGGACTCTCACGTACTGAGCTGCCCTATATTACATGAGACCAATGGATGTGGCCTTGCATGGACAAGGCCAGAGTCAGGTCTGCCCACCCCTTTTTCCACAGTCACATATGATGAACATGTCTACTGACTTTGTGATAAATGCTTCTGTACAGGTACCCGTCACTTACCACAAGTTGCAAGATGCTATGGAGTTATTACGGTACAGGGCATGGAAAAGGTGAATGGGATGGGGCAGGAGTAGTCATCAAAAGGACACTCCGGACGGAGCAATTGTCCAACCTACACCGACGGCTTCAAAACGCAGCTGATTGTGTCTTATTTCTGGATGCAACCATGGCTGGACAAGTTCCCAGCCGCAATGGTGGAATACGGTCTACTCCTCTAAAATCCCCCATACTTCTCTTGGTTGCACAGAGTTTTTCTGTGATCCACGTGTGCAATTGGTGATGCGCTCGTGCTTGTGTTTGCAAATTCTATTAAAATATATCATTGTTGTCTTAATTGAATTGCCAAATATGCAGGTCCTATCGATATTTCCATCACATAGGACCTACTGATGTTGACCATGCTACTACGGATGCATGTGACGCGATTCATGGCTCCTCAAAGTTCCACTCCATTTTTGCACCTGATCAGCGTGACCCGACGAAGTTGCTGGTTAGGCACTTGGCTTGTTTCTGTGGTCCCTGCTTGGAGGAAGACTTTGTGTGTTGTGAGAAGAAGGCCTACGTGAAGGCTTGGACTGCCATAAAAATTCAGCCACAAAATGCAAGACTTGCAGCCTTGCACATGATCGATGAGGAGGAGGATGACAATTGGGAGTATGAGTACGATGGTGACTCCATGGCAGACTTAGTCCAACCGGGCGACAATTTTGCAGTTGCTGCGACAGACAATAATGATGAGGGTGTCCCCTTCTATATTTTGCAATGCCAAGCTGCAAAACATGTGGTAGAAGAAGATTTTGACTATGTCTGGGGAGGGCACTTTCAAGCTGGGGACCATGTTATTTCTGGCACGTACTATCAAAAATGGAGACGCAATGACTCCAACAACTATGTATACTTGCGACGCTCCAGGCTAGCATACATAGATTGCAGTGCTGTTTTGGCGTACAAATTCCAAATGGTTCCACGCCAGCATAGGGTGAAAGGTGGAGACGCGGTGTACAACCTTTCAGAGGAGGCTGTTGACGTTATTAACACAGCTCTAGAGGAACTACAAACAAACATTTAGACATTCGGATGGCAAATTGTCACTTCCTTGTACTTCTACATGTAAATAGCTCTTCATTTTGGTATATATTAAACATGCCTTTCAAAGCTGAACATGCATCACTGTATGCCATCATCACTAAAGTGGGCCACCTGTTTTGTGCACACCCTTGCACTACCGTCATATGCAGTGTCGCTGTCACCATACGTTTGAACTTCATTCAGTAGGCTTGCATTGGAACAGTAGTAAAGTAATGTGTAAACTGTTTGAAGTACCCCAGCTCAAACACTTACAAAGAAAGGAACATCTGAAAAACCTCTTCATTTTCAATGGCAAAATCCTTTCATTCCAACAAAAATATGTTGAACAAACCAATTCTAATTATTTCCTTCCACATACCACAAGAAATGTGTGCACTGTACCAGCTATAGGTAAAGCAAATTTAAATTCACGAATGCGTTGAACTTTACATTAATTATCATTGTCTTCAGCAATACATGGCATACGGATGCACATATTACAATATGTACTACATACAAATAAAAATTCGTGTACTTCTAACACTGGAAGAAAAAGCGTACTTTCACAACCGACTCATATGCAACTACGTGTCCTATTCAACTACTCTGCGACTACATCCCTCTGTATTTGCACCAAATTTTTCGACTATGCTGTTATAGTCGCTAAGTAGTCGTAGAATGAAAAGTAGGATTACGGAAGTGTAACTGAGAATTTACCGTGAGGTATTTTACATCCGGCATTCATCGTAGTTGCTGATGTGGACAACTGTACGCTAGGGTTCGGCTAAAAACTGATTCGAATTCAACTAAAGAAGGACTACAATGCAACTGGAAAGAACAACCGACATGCAACTAGAGAATGACCCCCATGCAACTATAAATTGACTCTCATGCAACTATACAGTGACTCGTATGCAACTAGAGAAGTGACTGTGAGGTTTTAGGCATCCGACATTCACCATAGTTGCTGATGTGGACACGTGTACGCTAGGATTGGACTATGAACTGATTGGATTGCAACTAAAGAAGGACTAGAATGCAACTGGAAAGAACAACCAACATGCAATTATAAAATGACTCGCATGCAACTAGTATTTGACTCTCATGCAACTATAGAGTGACTCGTATGCAACTAGAGAACAACTATCATGCAACTATAGAACAATTGACATCCTTCTATAACAGAACAACTATCATGCAGGTACAGAACAACTGCCATGCAACTACTAAATAACTAGCATGCGACTATAGAACAACTGGAATGCAACTAGAAAACAATTAGAGTTTGTTTAGAAAATGAATATTTTCCATGAATGCTCTTAATATCTTGCAGATGCCAAGAGATTGTCCTCTACAGATAACTCTATAGCTCCAACCAGAGACGGGACAGTAGGTAGAGGAGGCACATTCTCTAGAGCAGCGAGACCAGAACTTTGAACAGTGGTGCTAACGAATACATCTGATGTGTCTACGAATTCTCGTCGAGCACGAGGTTGCTTGTGTAATACTACTTTCCAATCTTCTTTCCTAAGCACATCAGATGCAAAGAACACTTGGGTTGCTTGGCTTGGAAAAATAAAAGGATCAAGCATCTTTCGCATTTTGTGACGAAAGTTCACTACAAGGAAACCATCATTGTCCCTGATGTATGTTGGGTTTCCTCGATTGTCTGATTTTTTCACCCATTCACACCGCAGTAGTATTACGGGATTGCTAAGACATCCATAATCTAGGTTGAATATATCTTTCAATACTCCGACGTAGTGCACTGACACGTCTCGAAGATCAGGAGCTGGAATTTCGAATACAGATGCAACACCGCAATCATATGTTTGCAATTGGTTAGAAGAGTTATTGTCAACCCTGAAGTGATTTCCAAAAGCTCTCATACGAGAATATCGAAGTGTCTTCTGCGATGGTCTGTTGGATAATAACATCCTATCTCTGTCCTCCGGAGTGTGAGCATCAGCACTACTATTGCAAAGAGCCGTTCTTATCCACGCATCAAGTGGTGCTGTGCTTGGATCAATTTCACGTTCTTCCTTCCACTTCCTGTACACACAAGATATAAGTTCAAAATCATAAATGTAAAGATTTCCTAGTAGCAAATACTACAGATGGTCAGTTCCATCCACCTACCTCAGACATTAATTTTGAAGTGACGATACTTGCATTGTAGTTGCATGTTAGTTGCACTTTAATTGCATTTTAGTTGCATGGCAGTTGCTTTTCAGTTGCATTGTAGTTGCACTTTAATTGCATTTTAGTTGCATGGCAGTTGCTTTTCAGTTGCATTGTAGTTGCATGTTAGTTGCACTTTAATTGCATTTTAGTGACATGGCAGTTGCTTTTCAGTTGCATTTTAGTTGCTTTTCAGTTGCATGTAGTCAGTACTTTGCTATTCACACTAATTTCATATCAATATATTGCAACCTATCCCTGTTTTATTAAATGGATTCTACAAGTGGAAGAAGAAGCTAATACAATTTACTTGACAAGTGGCTCCAAAATAGCAACATTATTCAGCACATAGTTATGCGCTGCATCACGCAATGCAGGAGACATTACAAGTGGTCGACCCGCTCCCTCAAGCACCTCCTCAGCATCGCCAAATTCCTCCTCTGCGTCCCATATACGCCTCTTGAGAACTTCAAATCTTTGTAGATACTCTGTTACAAAGCCAAGACCTTCTTCCTTCACGTACCCTTCTGCCATACACGCCTCTGGTCTAGCCATGTTTCGAACATAATTCTTCAATGTTTTCATGTATCTTTCAATTGGATACATCCACCTTGTGCTCACTGGTCCACACAAGTCAAGTTCCTGTACTAGATGATACGACAGATGTGTCATCATGTCAAAAAAGGACGGTGGAAATTCCATCTCCAATAGAGCCATACTTTCAGCCACATCTAGTTGAAGTGACTCAAACTCCGCTGGATTATAAACTTTTGTGCATATTCTTTGAAATATCTTGCACATCCGCATGACGGCCATACGAGGTCTAGGCTTCAGTAGACCCCTCAATGCCAATGGCATCAACTGCTGCATTAACACATGATAATCGTGTGATTTGAGGCTCCCAAATTTTTTGGCCTTCATATGTTTTCCAAATGATGAGGAGTACCTTGAAGGAAGCTTCACAGAAGCCAGAATGTCTGCAAATTGTTCATACTCTTTATCAGAGAGAACGTATCCTGCAGCTGGTTTCAGCATCTTACCAGCTCTCCGAGGGCTTGGTGTCAACCACAAGTGCTTCCGTATACCTCTTCTTTGTAGATCCCGACGCACTTTCACTGTATCCTTTTTTCCACTTACTGTTTTCAAAAAATTCTTGGCCAGATTCATCTCACAATGCATGACATCCAGTGTATAGCGGATAAGAAGTCTCTGGCCACATGAACATTCTTCTCAAATTAGTATGAAATTGACAAGGAACAAAGACTGATGCTATATATATAGACACATTCACTTGGACATCTCCCTCCCCAATGCTTTTATTATCATTTCATCTCTCTCAAAAGTATATATACAGATGATTTTAGTCGAAAATTAGGGTTAGTAGTAGTACAATACAGGTACTTCAGAGTCCATTGTAGGCACTCATTAGAAATGCAATGCTACTACATTTTGAAAACAAATACGGCTTTATATGCAAATACGATACTATTGATATGCAACTACGGCACAACTGATATGCAGCTATGACACAACTGATATTCGACTATGATACAACTGGTATGCAACTAAGGCACAACTGATATATAACTATGGCACAACTGTTTTGCAACTATAGCACAACTGTTTTGCAACTATGGCACAACTGGTTTGCAACTATGGAACAACTACTATGCGACTAAGGCACAACTGATATGCAACTATGGCACAACTACTATGCGACTATGGCACAACTACTATGCGACTACAGCACAACTAATATGCGACTAAGGGGCAACTGTTATGCAACTATGTCACAACTGATATGCGACTATAGCACAACTATGGCACAACTGTTACGCAACTATTGACTATCATTTTTTTAACGATTGTGTTGTATAGCTATTCTACTTATCAGTCATCGTTGCTTCTTACTTGTTTTAGTGGATGGATTGCTACAACTCACCTTCCAGTATGGCAACTTGAAAAGAATACTAGCTCACTTTACTCCATGCAACTTAGATGGATCTCCTGGAGCACCGTCTTTGTTCCCTGCTGCTTTCCAAGCCTTATATTGCTCCGCGTATTCCAATTGTTCTTCAACAGACACTATCTTGGGCCTTCCACGTGTTTCCAACTGGCCATCAAAGTAATCCTTCATGCGCTCTGAGCGATAAGGATGATTCGTGGGCAAACATCTGCGAGCCCCTTGATAGATTTCTTTACATAGCTCCGTTGAATGCTCTGCTCTTAAATCAACACCGCACCATGCACACCCTGCATATCCTTGATGTGCAAATCCACCTACTGTACCATATCCAGGATAGTCATGGATTGTCCACATAAGAACTGCTCTGAGGTTGAAAGAACGAGCACCAATTTCTTGGACAACATCATGTGCAGGTACCCCCTTCCACAGTTCCAACAATTCATCCACCAAGGGCTCTAGATACACGTCAAACACTTCAGCAGTTACGGATTGCTTTCCAGGAATCAACAAAGCCAACATCATAAAGAATTTTTTGGTGCACAACCAAGGGGGCAAATTATAATTCAGCAAAGTCACTGGCCAAGTAGACCAACTTGAGCGGTTTTGCTTGAAAGGATTCACTCCATCTGCAGCAAGAGCAAAATGGACATTTCTGGAGTCTTCACCAAAATTTGGGTCCACATTTTCATGGAAGTGGTGCCACGCTTTTGAATCGCATGGATGTCGCACTAAATTGTCTCCTCCAGGAAGATTGCTTGCATTCTCTGAATGCCACAACAACAACTTCGACAATACTGGGCTACGAAACATGCGCTGCAGTCTTGGGATGATGGAAAAATGCCTCAAAACTTTTACTGGAAACTTCTTCCTCATCTCATCCCTGTACCTTGGACGATTACATTTTGGACAATTTGTAGCATCCTGGAGTTCACCTCTAAACAAGACACATCCTTGCTCGCATGCATGGATGCTATTGTAAGCCAATCCTAGTTTGCCTGTTAGTCTTCGAGCTGCATAAAAATTCTTTGGCAACGTATTCCCTTGTGGTAGAATGTGTCCTTGCAAAAGAGTAAACAATTCATCTGCAAAATTGTTACTAACTCCATGGACTGTGCACAGATTCATGAGAAGAATTGTGGCTGCCAACTTTGTACACTGAGCACCTTCATACAATTCATGTAGAGCTTCCTCCAAAATTTGAGCATCAAAATTGCTTGGACCTTGAAGTTCTGGTTGCTCATTTGTATCACCTACCGGTTCTTCTTGCGGCATAGCATTTTGCACCTCCAATGCAGCATCTACGCTTGGTCTAGAATTGCATTCGCTGTTAACGTTGTCTGCTATAGTAAAAGCCTCTACTACTGTATCATGTAGTCGTTCTTCCATGGCCTCCACGTCATGGAGTTGTGCTTCGATGGCCTCTGAGTCTTCGACTCCTTGGAACAAGTTGTCGAGCATATTCCTAGTGTCCACTTCATTATCGACAGGTACTTCTTCACCTCCTACAGACTCGCCTGTAGACCTCCAGAATTCAGTCTCCCATTCCTCATCTGATGTCTCCCTACTCCCAGGTCCTCGCCACACACGAAATTTTGAATCCCTCCCATTTTTGATTAGATGATCCTTCACTGTCGAAACAAGCCACTTCCTGCCACCCTTACATTTACAACATGGACAACTCATTCTTTGTAAATTATGAAACCTAGCACGGCGATACTCTCTCACCCATAGTTTGTCATCACGAAGTTGCTGTCGCCGCTCCTCTGTGACTAGTACTCGATCATTCTCTGTACCCATCCTACCTTGGCTCCGTTCCAATCTCACTGCAATTTAAATTGCAACCACTGCAATTGCCTTTTGAATATGCTTGTACCTTAGAAAGGAAATACTAAACTAACAAAAGAAGGCGTTCAACTTAGCCAATCTTCTATGCATAAACCCTAAACCTTCTCCCATACAGCCGAAACGATGAAGAGAAAGAACAATGACATGTAACTTTCATCACAGAACGGTAATATATCACTAGAAGAAAAATAGGGGTTCTGTTGCAACTACGAGTTTTTGAGTTGCAGTGGCCACAGTTGCACTGTAGTTGCATTATAGTTGCACTATAGTTGCACTATAGTTGCAATATAGTTGCACTATAGTTGCACTATAGTTGCACTGTAGTTGCACTGTAGTTGCACTCAACTACAGTGCAACTATAGTGCAACTATAGTGCAACTATAATGCAACTATAATGCAACTACAGTGCAACTGTGGCCACTGCAACTCAAAAACTCGTAGTTGCAACAGAACCCCTATTTTTCTTTAATCTTAATGCCAAAAGAGTGACATCCATCCTATATGAATTCAATCTTTTCTCTATTCAGTTGACCATTACGTGTCAACTCCTTCATCCTCTCTTCTCCTAAGATTTGAAGCTTTCCATTTTCTAGGAATTGAGAGGAGCAAAACTATGGCAGATTATGGCGCTAGAGTTTCCCATGAGAGATCATGTGTTTGTCAGGAACGTCCTTTAAGTACAGCCGATTTGATGTTGTTGCTGCTGTGGGCGTTTTTGGCTTCTCTGCACAAAATCGTGGCGCATTGTTTTGTCATGGTGAGCGATATTCTTTGTGCACGATTGTGGCGTCGACTTCAAGATGAATTGTCGGATTTGCCTCTCTCTGTTGTTGCGGTTCAAGAAGTGAAGGCTGCTGCGGAGTCTTCTGCAGTCCGCGAGCCAAATATTGTACATTCCCTTCCTGTCGACGCATATTCTGTTGCCGGAAGAATTGAGCCAAAGAAATTCTATGCAGTGAAAAGGGGGTTCCGACCTAGAGTGTATGATAGTTGGGAGACGTGTAAGCGGCAAGTAAATGGTTATAAGGGTCAGGAGTTCAGAAGTTTTAAAACTTTGAAAGAGGCACAGAGTTATCTAGCAAAACTACAGTACTAGGGTTCTCCATGAAAGTTCGTCGTAGAGGCGTCGGGGAGATTGAGTAACTTTTTGCATTCAATAAACTGGAATTTTTTGAATTTTGGGGTCTCATAGATTATATTTTTGGCTACATGTAAAGCTTTGGTTCGTTTTTGTTTGGATAAATAATGTAAAGGTTATGGACAATCTTGAATTTGCCATTTGTGGGACTTTTGTGTGCATCTGATTTGTGCTGAACGTGGATCACATTCGTCTGTGAGTGGTGAGTTCAGTGCCCGTGTACTGCTGCCACTTGCAGCAAGACAATCAACTGCAAACAATGAATTGGAAGCCTTTTTTTGTAAGCACACTTACACAATGGAACCGACATGAAACTCACAAGGCAAGATTCCCTCATTAGGAGCTTGCATGAAGAATGGAAGTTCACAAGAAGCTCTTAAGTAAAAAAATCAGTACTTCCCCACCACACTGGATTGCAGTGTAAAGGTATCGTAGTATATTTCATCACCTACTCTAAATTCGACAATGCCATATGTTTTAATCTCATCCCTCAACTGAGCGCATGTTGCGTCAATCTCACAAGCTTTGCCTTGAGCTTGATTTTTAGGGTTGCAATGCAGTGAATTATGTGCGAGATGAAATTCACGAATGAGGACACTAAGTTAGTAATAGATTTGAGAGAGTTCTGATGTGATTTCTGACTTCATTTGGTGGTGGCCGAAAGCAAAGTGGAGGAGCTAGTTAAGGTTCGGTGACTGAGGCAGAATTAGGGCGTACAGAAGACCGAGTGCAGAAGGTTGTAGCGTAACTGGGACAGAAGTGTTGACCACCATGGCCACGCTCAAGAACTCTGCAGGGACGGAGGTGGATTCCTTGCGGCAGCAAAAGAAAGCGCTCCGCACCATTGTGCGCCGGGAGCTTTGCAATTTCTCATTTCCACATGATTTATATGACCTAAGTTGCTAGTTTCATGGGTTGATTGAAACAGAACCGTAGGTTGGCTTCTCGTGAGTTCCATGGTAGCTCCGTATCAGATGTAACTATCCCGAGAAAATGAGTCTTCTGACAAAAGAAGATGATTCCTTGTCTTTGATTCTCGCAATTGTCTGCCATTTTAGGTTCTGGAGATGGCAGCTTTCAAGATGCACTATTCGACTGCGATAGTGGGAACTAATCTCGGGACGAGTTTTGAGGGGCGAACGAAAAATGGGGCTACAATAATTCCTTCGGAGAATTTTGTGGGTCTGAAGATGATGCCATCGTTGCAAGCAGCGTCGTTCTGCACCCGATCCTTGCCTGTGAATACAGCACCAGTGATGCAGCTGGCCAAGTAAGCTAATTCTCTGATCTACTTTCAAGCTTGAAATATATTCGTGTGCTTATTATCATAATCCTCTTTCGAGAATGAGGAGACTATTTGGTCCATTTTCAATATAAAGGAGCTTCCAACTCCTTGTATACGCCTTCTAATTCAAGGAAGAATTAGGGTATCCTCTGACATCTTCTTTCTTTGACACAAAATCTTGAGTTTTGAGAAGGAAGTCCTTGACATCTATTAGTTTCAGACCTCCCGGATTGACACTTGTGAGCAAGCAGAAGTAGTGCACTATTCGTAGCCATATTGATTGTGCCCAAATGATCTTTTGGTTTTTTATATGTTAGATGAACAGTATGGTGGTTGCAATCTTTTAGAACAAGTTAAGAATGCTATGAATGAAGTCTCATGTTTGTTAAGGAATTTTTGAACAGTGTGGCTAGGTTTGGAAATGGTGATCCTGACCCTTTGCTTTTCGTTTTATCTCCTGTTTATGTGCAGATGTTGGAACACTCTCTCCATGGAGAAGAAGACGCTTCTGCATGACATGTATGACCAACAGAAGCAGAGCCCGTGGTATGATAACCTTCGTCGCCCTGTGACCATGTTGGAGCCTTTCATCAAGAGTGGTGTTTGTGGAGTCACCAGTAACCCAACGGTAGTGTGCTTGCGGACCTGGTCTACTAGCTGCAAGACTTTACGAAAATATGTTATGAATCAGAATTATATTGCTTGAAGTGGGCTTTGCATGCGTTTAAGTCTTATCACTCTCCGTTCTGCTTTACAGATCTTTGAGAAGGCAATCACAGGGTCCGCAGAGTACGATGATCAGTTCAGGTAATTCTATGTCTCTTCAATCGTCACCTAATTGAGAGAATTTCATCCCAGAAAACAATGTTTCCAGTTAAAATTGGACTATTCCAGGAAGTTTTGAGAATATCAAGCATTGCATCTTCTTCATGCTTTATGGAGGATTCTCCCTATGGCCTCAGTGATCGTATAGAGGCTCTCCATAGTAGGGATCATAGTAAGACCTCCCCTATGAGGAAAATTCTATTTTTTCGATGTTGTCTTAAAGCTTCCAAAAGAATCTAATGTGTCTGAAAAAACATATAAATCGGAAAAAAAAAAGCATTGGGTTTCACACTTTGAGTAGAGAAACAACAACAACCTTACAATGGCTTGGAAATCGTGTTATTGTCCTCATTCTATTCGTACAACGTCACTGCTGAAGCTTTCAACGTTACTGCTGCATTTATACCTTCCTTGTGGTTTGGTGACAGGCATTGCATTAGAGAAGGGAAGAACGTGGAGGAAGCATACTGGGAACTGGTGATTAAAGACATTCAGGATGCGTGTGATTTGTTTTTACCTCTTTACGAAAAGAGTAGTGGCGGCGATGGTTACATTTCTGTTGAAGTTTCTCCTCTATTGGCTAACGAGACTTGAGCCACCATTGATTCTGCGAAGTATCTGCGCCAAAGAGTAAATCGAGCCAACGTTCTTATCAAGATCCCTGCAACACTTGAGTGCATCGAGTCTATCAAGCAAGTTATTGCTTCGTCTATCAGTGTAAATGTGACGGTGAGTTCTGTAATGAATTTCAAGCATTGGCATGAAGATTTAACTTCAAAAGGGTCAAATGGGGCTTCATGTAATTTTTTTGCAGTTTTTGAGTAGAGGTCGAATGGAGATTTTCTCTTGGCTAAATTATTTTAGTTTCTGGACCAACACATGCAATGTCCTTCACTAATTCTGATGATAGAAAATTTGGTACCCCTCTAAATTGTGTTTTGTGTTTCACAATATGGTCAATTGAATTAAGAAAACCATGGGTCCTTTGTTCTTTAGTGATTAAGAAACTTCTGCTCAGGCTTATCACTGACGCAATCACTCTCTCCCTCGCAGCTTATATTTTCTCTAGTGAGGTATGAAGCAGTCATTGATGCATACCTAGATGGTCTTGAGGCTGTTCAAGGAGACCTGTCGAAGATTGCAAGTGTTGCATCGTTTTTTGTCAGCCGCGTGGATGCATTGGTTGACAAAAAGCTGAATGCAATCGGCACAAAGGAGGCACTTGAGCTTAAGGGCAAGGTATTTATCTTCTATTTGATGAATACAGAACAACTGTACCCATGAATTGATTGAACTCTCTCAGTAGAGCATGCAATTTGTCTGTCGTTAGTTCATGACACCTTCATTTTTAAATATATATGATAAACTGTGCACATTTTGTAGTGTGTGTCATCTATAGGACAGAGATGTTGAGAACTCGAATCTCAATGTGGATTGTAAATACGTGGAACTCGTCTTCGGTCAATTTTTGTGAATTGTGACTATGCTACGAAAGTTGTATTTGACTGCATTGGTAGAAATCCCAGTCCCCAGAGGTATTCTAGAAAACCTACCAATTGGAAGACTTTATGTTTCATACCGCGTTAAATGACCTTCTAGTAGACAGAGTTTTAAAGCAGTTATATATTATAGAATACTCTCGCAGGAATTTCTGCTAGTGTTAGGGATTTTTGAGCAAAAGTCTGGTTTGGGGATGAATCGTTGATGCTCAAGCAGCCATAACATGTACTGGTGAGAATCACTTGATTTTCAGTCTCGTGATTTAGTGATACTTTGCATGGTTCAGGCTGCAAATGCACAAGCTGCTTTAGCGTTCAAGCTCTACGAGGGAAAATTCTCAGGTCCGCGTTGGGAGGCCTTGGCAAAACGTGGTGCACAGAAGCAGAGAGCGCTTTGGGCTTCAACTGGTGTGAAGGACCCCTCATACCCGGATACTCTCTACGTCAATCCTCTTATCGGCCCTGACACTGTGAGTTTGCCCAAGTCAAGAACTTGCAATTTACCTTAATAGACACCACAGTTTGTTGCTAAGTAATTCAGGTTCAGCATAACTGAATAATTGGAAAAAGTAGAAAATTTATTGATGAATATCATTAAAATTTAACGTGAGACCTCATGATATTCTTCCATCGATCGATTGCTTAACTCTACATTAGCTCGAAACAAGTTGAATATTCTCCCAATTTTTCACGATTGATGAATTTTTTATATAACCTTATTCTAAATCGATTTGATGAAATCAATTTGGCCCAAAAATAATTATGTTTCCTTGCTCTTTACAATTGTACTCCTGGACATAATCTCTATTGCTCACGTTTGAAGAGCAGAATCTTGTGTACTGCACTTCCTGCTCTGATTATGATGCTATCCATACTGTGTAGGTTACTACCATGCCTGATGTGGCACTGAACGCCTTTGTCGACCACGGAGTTGTGGCGAGAACAATTGATGCGGATTTGCCCGCGGCGAAAAGGGTTTATGACAAGGTGGAAGAGTTGGGCATTCGTTGGGAGGATGTTGGCCTCCAGTTGGAGCATGAGGGCGTTGCATCATTCAAGAAGAGCTTTGTTGATCTGGTCCAAAACCTCACTGGCAAAGCGGACGCTCTTGCTAAGAGTAAGATTCTCCTAATCCTGACAACTTTAGTCCATGTGGGATGAACTTCATTTTATTTCCTAAACGACTATGAAAGTTGAATGACTTCATTATCAGTTTCTAACCTCTGTGGTCAGATTCAACTCGGTTTCAAATTTCTCATCAATTCAAACGTTAAATACCTTCAATGCTTGAACTGATTTAAAAATTAGTTTGTAGGGGTTCAAAATTAGTCTATAATGGTAGGTGTACTCCATTAAGTTATCAAGCAAAGTTATCACTAATATGAAAACAAAAGTAAAAGAAAGATGAAAACTAGGGGTGGGGGATGACATCATCGCTCCTTTTTTGCTGATGAAGTGATGTGTTTTATCCTTTTGCAGGTATTTAAGTAGTTATCTAGTTTGATTCAGTACCCAGCCGAGAAAGAATACGTTAAACAGCTGGCACTTCTGGGGCCAAACATGTTGGTACTGACTTTAGAATCCCCGAATTTTAACAAGCCTTGGTCGTTTCACAATGCAGGACAACGTCGAATAATAGAAATGAGCTATTGTGTAAGCAATGACAGGGTTTTGATTGCTGCAAAGAGATCCTACTGGGAATTTTCATTTAATTTTTTTGTGTGGATTTTGGGTACCCCTATTTTCAGCACTTTGGAAATTCATTTTGTGTCCCAAAATTGCTTTCAACTTATTCAAAACACGAACTTTACAACAGGCCAGAGACTGCAGAGTTCTTCGGAATTCTTTGTCCTCAATTGCAGAAGTATCCTTGATTTCTTGGAAGGTAAGAGACTGGGCGTCGTTAAAGAGCATCAGGACAACAGTCTGTAGATGACCAAAGTTGATAAAATTAGATGAAGCATCCAAAACGCTAAATGCTCAAGCATAACAAATCTAATAAGTCATCAACACTCTTTAAAAGTAAAAACTAACAGGAGCGAAGATCTTCACCTGGAAAAGAGAAACAAAAAGCTCTTTCTTTCATTTCGGTAAGTTGGACTTTAGCACACAGTGACCCAAGGAGTTTTGCCACATCAGACGTCGTCCACTGTGCTTACTCAGAGACCGTTGCAAGAAAAAATCGTTCAACTTGGTACCGGTTAGTACTACCGTCATCTTCCTGGATAGCCCAAGTTTTGATCAAGAAGCGCAAGGAGCAGCATCGCAAGCGTAGCAGAGTTTCATCCCTCCATCCATCCAAAGTGCGTTCCAACTCTCATCCCTCTCGCATCCACCCTGCTAGGTTTTGCGAGCTTTTTGCGAGCGGGAGGGTTTTGCGATCGGAGCTTTCGGTGCGAGCTTGTGGACAGAGATTCGCGGAGGGTTTGTGTGACGGAAGCGCGGAGGGTTCTGCACAAGCGTATTAGCGAAGGGTCTGTGCGACCGGAGGAGCGGAGACCGGAGGAGCGGAGGGTCTCTGCGACGGATTCGCAGAGGGCGCGAGCGGAGTCGCGGAGGGTCTGTGCCGCGACCGGAGCCGCGGAGGAGCGGCTGGTTCAAGGTAATGACGAATTGCTGTTTTGAGGGAGATTGCACAAGGTTTTGTAGTCTGTCAGTATTCCAAGCGTGTATGCTTTGTTCTACTTGTGGGTGAAGCCACCTGATTGCCAAGTTTGAAAATAATAATTCAAGAAAGCTACCTGGGATCCGGGAAACTTTTAGTTCAAGACTCTTTGGTGTTCACAGCAGTATGTGGGAGCTAAGTGTTCGAGCGCATCTGTGGTAATTTAAATTCTAGGCCTCTGATACGAACTTGGAATGGTGCGTTTGGTCAGCAGAGTGAGTTTGAATAGAACAGTAGTTTTCTTTATGCATTCTTTTGTGCTGGCGATAGAAAGAGTTGTGTGCTTTGTAACAGTTCATTGAACCATTATCTTGACTTCTTAGGTAGGTGAATGAGAATCACTTGGCATGGATTGTAGTGACAGTGAGAAAATGGAGAGGGAATTGCGTCGTCGCGATGTTGGAGTGGTGGAGCGAGCAGTACAAGTACAACCTATCAAAGCAACATCAAAAGAACTGTAAGGGCCTCTCATCGCACAACTTGTGTCAATAGTTTTTGTAAGAAGTTCCTCTAGCATTCTAGAGGTAATTGAAGTTGCAAACGAGTTGCCATGTAGTTGTCAATTAGTTGCAAATTAGTTGTCATGTAGTTGCCATACAGTTGCAAATTAGTTGCCATGCAGTTGCAAGCTAGTTGCTATGCAGTTGCAAGCTAGTTGCCATGCAGTTGCAAGCTAGTTGCCAGGCAGTTGCAAATTAGTTGCCATGAAGTTGCAAGCTAGTCGGCATGCACTTGCTACTTGACATGTAGTTGCAGAACACATAACGTAGCATAGTATCCGAAGTGATGTCAGAAATCTTCATGTACTGTATGGCTTCAAAAATAGATGATTGTTCTTATATCCTTTTCCTTTAAAGCTATAATGTTGGTCGTGTTGCAGGGGAGCTTCAATTGCAAAGCGCAAAAGTGTGCAGGAACAGCATACTCGAGTTCCAACATTGCCCACACGTAAGAGTGCCAGAGTTAGTAGTGAAGACCCAGAAGCTGTCAGTGAAGATGCAAGTGCTGAAGATGACATGTCGGCTTCAGAAGACTCTCACAGCACTGAAGAAGGTGAGTTGAATTTTTTTTATGGAAATGAACTTCTTTTAAAGAAAATAAAGGTTCAATGATAAGAATTTTTTCTTTTGTACATTACTTCTAATACTACTAATGTTGTAGTATTCTTTCAGGGAATGAAGACAATCAACTTGAAGAGGATGATCCTCGCATACATGGAGCAGCCAGTGGTAGCAGAAAGAGATCCTCGCCTTCTCATCATGGTGGACTCGCAAGACAAACAACGCACCAAAGTCCAGCTGGACAGTGGCAATGGCAATGGACACCACCACAGTCCATACCACCACCACCTACCGAACCTCCACAACGGGCAATGGTTGAACCTCATGTCCCCCTTCATTCAACTTTGTGGCAAGGGCGTGTACAATCAAAAGAAGTGGTGTGTCAGTTACCGAGTGGTGGACGCTCTACTAGGCGCAAGAGGTATAGAGAGTTAGAGAAGGAAGCAGACGTGAGAAGCAATAATGGCAAAAGACCGAATGAACTACATGTGAAGTCAAATGGTGAAATTGATGCCTCTTCTTCTGGGAAGACTACTTGGGACCGAACTATGAGGGCCTTTGCCCCTTTGATCCTTGATATGAGTGTTATTCATTGGGACAAACACAGGCCACAAACTTTGAAGAAGCTCAGAGATACTATGGATCTTGAGTTTGAATATGTTCCTAATTCCCTTAGCAGCAAGGGTTTTCGGAATGCAGTGCAGAAGTTTTTGAAGGGTGAGCGATGTAGACTGAAGAAATTATCTGATCCTATGAAAGACGATGACTGTCCTATGAACATTGATCCTCAGCAGTGGAAGCGGTTAAAGGTTTATTGGGGCACATGTGACCAAGTGAAGAAATCAGAGATGATGTCTAATGTTCGAAAACAAGTGCAGAATGTATCAAAGCGTGGACGACAAGGGAAGGCAGGTGAAGAAGCAAATGTGGTGAGTTAATTTTTGAAGTTGTTTTTGGCTTATTCTCATCCTTCCGAATGAATTTGTTACAAGTACTTTGTATTATTCCTCTAAATCATTTTGATAATGCTGTGGTAATGTTGGCCTTCTATTAGGCGAATGAGAGGGAAAGGAGTCCAAGGCTTAGTGAACTTGCAGAGGGGCTACAAGTATCAGGGTCATCGGTAAGTGTTCTTGATCTTCTTTTCATTTCAAAACATGCATCATAAATTTTGATACAATTGTGTGTAGGTTGACTTTGTTAGTTTACAAATTCAATGTGTATAAGTTCTTTTATTTGTAGAGCGGTCCAATATCAAAACTTTGTTGTAAAAGAGTTGTACTGTGGTTATAGAAGTGGTACTCCTTGCAATAGCATAGGAGTTGCATAGGAGTTGCATAACAGTCATATAGTGCTATTGCAAGTGTTCGGTTCAAAAATAAAATTGTACCATGCATTTTGAATCATACAAGTATGTGTAGTCATTGTTTCTAATGTTCTTGTGTGTAATACAGGCCGTATCTTCAGGACTTCATGCAAAAATTGTTACATTGGAACGTAAACAAGATGAATTTGAAAAGTTCAGGGTCGAGGTACTTGCGAGCACAGATCGTAATACAAAAGCTGTCGAATCGTTGCAGGCAACATTATTGAAATTTTTACAGAAGGAGAGCATCCTTGAAGGCGAAAATGTTGTTTTAACTACTAAAACAACAAGTCCTTCTCTAGCTACTGATGAAGCAGGCCCTTCTACGTTTGTTGAACCTATGGAAGATACGAATGTCGTCCACGATCCGTATGAATTTGAGATGGACTAGAGCTTGGAGCCTATTGACAACCCCAGTTTGGAGCCTCTAAGTGAACAACCGTCATTACAAGAGACTGACAAGGGTAGTATAGAGAAGAACAACCAGAAGATTGACGGAATGGAAGAACAATCCATTGAGGCTTCAAAAAAGAATGATGGTGGCCACCTTGATGGGAGTGATGAGCCATTAACGAAAGGGAAGGAAGTTGAAGGCGAAGCTGGAATTGATGTAGTAGTGCTTGAAAACTCTAGTGGTATTGATGAAGTACCTAGGAATTCAAGCAAAGGCACAGGATTTTCTATGCAGCTAAGGAAAGGGAAGGATCGACAGGTGAGCAAGCATCATGGATCATGGGATTTACATTTGAGAAAGTGACTACAAATTTTCACATAGATGAAATATTAACCATGATTGTGATGTATGGGTGCAGAAGCCTGCAGCTAAGAAGGAAATCTTGAGGACTCGTATACAACCTACCGAAAGTGAGAAGGTGGACTGTCCTACACAGAGTGAGAAGATGGGATCTCCAAAAAAATGTAGAGTGAGTAACTTATTTGTCTAATTCTTTTGCAAATGTCTTTGTTGGCATTGTTCCTTCACTCTTTACAAATTTCAAGTGTATGTGTGATCTTTATGTATCAATTTTTTTTTATTATGTGTGCAGTTTTCAAATGGACAACAAGTTTCACTTGTAAACCCATCTGCTCCAAAGCAAGTAGTGGCCTCAGCAACCATTTCTGCGATTGGTGGTGGACCTGGCTCACAACTATATCATGAACAGCCTATTCCTAAAGGATGGTGCAGGCTTGACATTGAACATGCACCAGGGGGGTTTGTTGACTTGATGCATCCGAATCCAGCTGGAGATGAATTAAAGTTGAAAGATGTGGTGGGAGGAAATACCATTTGGAATGAACAATACCTAGTCATCATCCCCCGTATTTCAAGTTTGAAAGGAAAACTTGGAGGGAAATAATTGTTGTGATCTACAAAGTACATGAGGGAGGTACTAATATTAATATTGTACATACTGACCGTGACCGTGGAAGTAGTGTGTGCTTCTTCTAGTACGTAGTAGTAGTGCATGCGACATAGGATGCCTGTACAGATGTGGCTAATAACTATTTTATAAATTTGTGATGTTTTGTGAAAAATGATCTTCAGCGTAAGGTAGTTGCGTAAGGTAGTTAGTGATGTACAGGAATCGACTGTGAGTCACAAATTACTTGTATGTGAGTCAGTTCACTGTTGCAAACTAGTTGTATGTGAGTCAGATTCCAGTTGCAAATTAGTTGTATGTGAGTCAGTTCACCGTTGCAAACTAGTTGTATGTGAGTCAGATTCCAGTTGCAAATTAGTTGTATGTGAGTCAGTTCACTGTTGCAAACTAGTTGTATGTGAGTCAGATTCCAGTTGCAAATTAGTTGTATGTGAGTCAGAGTCCAGTTGCAAACTAGTTGTATGTGAGTCAAAATCCAGTTGCAAACTAGTTGTACGAGCGTTGGCTTTGAGTTACAAACTAGTTGTACTAGAGTTGGCTTTGAGTTGCAAATTAGTTGTACGAGAGTTGGCTTTGAGTTGCAAAATAGCATATCAGTTTACAATTGCAAATTAGTTGTATGTGAGTCAGTTCTTAGTTGCAAAATAGTTGTAGGTGAGTGAGTCTTTAGTTGCAAAATAGTTGTAGGTGAGTGAGTCTTTAGTTGCAAACTAGTTGTATGTGAGTCAGCCTTTAATTGCAAACCAGTTGTATGGGAGTCAGCCTTTAGTTGCAAACCAGTTGTATGTCACTTGGCCTTGAGTTGGCTTTGAGTTGCGAATTAGATGTATGTGAGTCAGTTCTCAGTTGTAAACTAATTGTATTTGAGTTGGCTTCCAATTGCAACGTAGTTGCTTTTGAGTTGGCTCTGAGTTGCAATCTAGTTGCCTATGAATAGGCCTTCTTTTGCAAAAGAGTTGCATTGTAGCTGCATTTGAGTTGCAAACTAGTTGTATGTTAGTTGGTATAGAGTTGCCAACTATTTCTAGGTGAGTTGGCTTGAAGTGGAAAACTAGTTGCATCTGAGTTGGCTTCGAGTTGGAAATCAGTAGTGTAGAATTTGGGTATGAGTTGCAAAATAGTTGCATTTAAGTTGCACAGGAGTGGTAAACTAGTTTCATGTAAGTTGGCTTTGAATTGCAAATGAGTCGCCCGAGGCAAGTTTTTTTTAGCAAATGAGTTGCATGGGAGTTGGTATTGAGTTTCAAACTAGTTGTGTATGAGTTGGCATCGAGTTCCAAGTAAGTTGCATGTGAGTTGGTGTTGAGTTGCAAATTAGTTGTACGTGAGTCGGTTTTTAGTTGCAAATGAGTTCTACCTGAGCAAACGTTGAGTTGCAATTTAATTGCATAAGAGTTGACGATCAGTTGCATAGGAGTTAGCACATGAGTAGCACATGAGTAGCACATGAGTTGAAAACTTGTCACATAGAAGTCGCATACTTGATGAGTAGCTGGACACATCAGAAACTAGTCGCAGATCCCTCTGTAGTTGCATAGTAGTGGCAAAGAAGTCATACATCAACAGAATCTAGTTGCAAAAAAGTTGTGAACAAGTTGCATATGATCCGTCATGAGCGAGTGTATGCTAGTTGCAAAGAAGTCGCCTACAAGTGCCTGAAGTATCGAATGCAGGACCTGACCTTACGTGGCAGTAAACTCCACGTCAGAACAATTCGTCGATGAAGTTTTTTGAATACTGTCCGATGACATGAACCCCCTGCGACTACACTGCAACTCATGCAACTTGTCCACTGCAACTGCGGGCTCCAGATTATCACCTAGTTGCAAATGACGTTTGCAACTACAAAATGAGTTGCACAGTGCAGTCGCAGAACCCCTCGTTTTCTTGTAGTGTAATTGTTTATCTGAATAATTAATACCAATTAAATGGATAGTCTCTTTCGAAGAACTGAACAATATACATAATGATATCTCTAGAGGATATGTACCATACAGACTAGAGATTTGCCACATACTCAATATACAGAGTCTGCCCTACTTACCAACTCCTGTTCATAGTACAAGAGAACAATGGACAGTACAAGAGGCTGCTACTTTGTAACCAACTAGTACTGGAGCTTGCAGCGAAGTATTGGGAGAGTACAGTGAGCTCCCTGTGCACATCCAAGATACAGTAGGGGTCCGGCTTCCATCAGACCATCACTGTCCTCTGCACAAAGTGCTGCCACAATTGCATTGAAATGGCAGACGAGCATTTTTTGTAGTAGAGAACGTGCATCCATAATCCCATGTGAGCTCCTCACCCGTCGCCACCTCTGTGGTTGTGAAGAACGCTACCTGGAGAAGAAGTACTTAGTCAGCCCAAAGAAGTCATCCAGAAAAATTAATTATTGTCCTTGGATTCCCAATTCACTAGCGACATGACAGAAGTGCACAGAGGATACTTACATGGTACAAAGTTGGAATTCGTTGCTCAATCCACACAGGAATATCCATCAAATTTGCATCCCCGCATCTGCCGCATAATTGCACACATTGCATCAAAGAGTGAGTTGAAATCTCCAGGGATTCATTGAGAAGGCAGACTTCCAAAAGAAAATTTTGGAAAAAAGAAGTGTGTGCGATACTTGTTTCTAACCTGTGATTCAGCCACCGAGAAACATTTGTGATGGCTGATGCATCTATGGAAAGCAGCACGTCATCCTCAAGAACCATTTTGGACTGCCAGTGCACATCAAGAGCTAGACAGTACTTGAGAGGCGTCTTACGTCGTACCAACTCAGCATTAGTAAGAATTTCTCCTCCGTTTTCAAAGACAAAGCACCCTTGTTCAAGCCTCTCTAACGTCCGAATGCCCCATCCCTTGAGCCCGTTCACGTGAAAAACCTGAAGAAAACAGTTGAAGGCATGAGTCTTAAAATTAATTGAAAATCAAGAACCACTTCTAGAGACACAGTAGTACTGCTGAACAGTGCTGACCAGTACTTTCAGATGATTGTGCCAGTACTTGGTGGATTGCAAACAGTTCAGATGGCTCCGAGTTACAGTACCTGTAATTGTTTCTGTAAACCACCCTGCACCACTCTATTTGTAAAAAATGGAGCACATTGGCAACGCTCATAGCACTCCCGAATGTATTGTCGCTGAACATGGCCTATACAATTGCCATTCTTGAACTCAAAGCAGGAGCTTTTTCCGAGGCAGCGAATAAGACCTGAGATACTGTGAAGGCGGGGACAACGTCATCAGAAATATGCAAGGCTTGAAAGTTGACATTTTACCCAAACAACCTTGTGCTATACGGAAAAAAAGAAAGACATTGTTAAAATACTAAATAATGGATTAAGAAAAGAAGACCTCACGTAGTCTGATGTACAAATTTACCTGCGTTATAAATTGGGGAAGTAGGCAATTAGCCACTGTATAGGCTGTGCTTCCACTATTGTAGACGGAAGAGGAGTCTCCAACACTATCAGAGAGAGTCACGTCTATTGTGCACAAGCAAAACATGTCCATATCACGTGCAGAAGCCAATGCTTCTGCAGTTGTGGACTCATGCAAGAGAGGAGTGCATACATAACTGTAGCACATATCCAATGACGACAAGGCTTTTGGTGAAGCATCCTCAGCCAATAGAATAGGAACATTTTCCATACCCCTTGCCATGTCATATGAAGACCACAACTGCTCACCCTGTTCATAACAACAATTCACACATCTGACAAAATATCCAACTGAATTGCGGTTTTAACAAGTGGGTAGTACCAATATATAATGGAGCTCTTTGTATCGGAGCAACTGTACAGGACTGTGGGAAGTCCTCTGGACTGCCACCCTTTTTCCGTGACTTAGGGCCTGAGATCTCTCAAAGAGGGGCCCAATTTTTTGGGCCCTGTGAGCCCTCAAATTAGCACTTGAAGCTCTGGATTTATTTTTCGCAATTTACTATTAGTTTTTAGTGTTAATTCACGCAAAATAGCATGAATTAGTAGTTGAGAGGAGTTTGGTAGAAGTCCCTACCATATTAGTGAGGAACCTTTCTAATTCATGGAAAGCACAAAATACTATGCTTTTCTATGTTTATGTCTTAAGTTTAGTGTCTTAGAGTCCGTATTAACATATTAGAGAGATGTGATGAAGTGAGAGTTAGCCAGTTCTAGTGTCTTGTCCATGTAACACTTGACGTGTGAATACATGTGACATCCTGGCTAAAGTGCAAGAGTCTATATCAAGGTTTAGAAGTATCTCGATCCAATTCATGTAGAATATGGATTAGTTACGTGAAGACCTATAAATGTTGAAGAATATGAATCAGAATGCAAAGTAGAAGAAGGGCGAGGTGATTGGAGCTTACAGAAAGGTGCTTTTAGGGTAAAAGCATGCCAAGAGATCAACAACAGAGCTAATCATCCGCAACAACCCCGGTACCAGAATAATTTTCCCCCCGGGCAAAAATTATTAAGGAATTGCTAAAATTAGCATCCTTATTGGAGGTTTGGTTTTGCCCTTGGCCTTTGGACACTTCCCAAAAGATTGCCCAAAAGTTTCGGGATTTTACAAAACTCCACGATGACTCCATGGGAAGTCAACCGCCTTTAAAACTGATGGTAATTTCTTAGAAATTATCCAAAGTGCGGTAAAATCTCACTAAAAATTAGATTAGAGTTTTATGTATTAGATGAGCGACCTGTCAAGTTTGAAGACTTTCTGATAGTCAGAAGTATCCGAATCGGCATCGACATCAAATTTAACAAGAATTTACAACACGACGGCGAATTGACCGGCGAGCCAGGAGCTAGCGGTGTCCGAATGTCGCAAACAAGGAATGTTTTCTTACTATCACAAACCTTCCAAGCAACCCTAGCCAGTTAGTTTTCTCGGAAAACTCAGATTCCATTAGTTGGGATTTTGACTTTTCTTTAGAATTATCGTTAGTGGTTTTAACGAATATTTACAGCCTGGAAGAAGGGGTAAGGGGGTCCTCAAGACTAATTGGGGTCTTCTGAACGCGATGGCGCAATCGGTTTTCAAATTGGAGTTTTTCCCTAAAAGATAGATAGGGTCAGCTCTTAATGTGACTTTTTTAGAGTAATTTGTAGTAATTCGAGGTTAATTAACAAAATATCTTGGTGAAAATCGAAGATTGGATTTAGTTAAGATGTCAAATCTTTCCTTTAAAAGCCAATTTAGATTAAACTAAGAATATTTGGGATTGACCTAGGATTAAATTGCAAAATATCTAGGTTAGTTAGGGTTATTTTCATAAAATCTTTGGGGACAATCAAGGATTTGATTTAGGCAAGATTTCAAGGCTAATTAAAGCCTCCAAGGAACTTGCTTGAGGACCTTCCTTCCTATTAAACAAAGATTATTTGCAAAATATCTTGTAGTAATTTAGAATTTAGTTAGGTAGTTAGTTAAACGTTTTTTAACCGACAACTTATCGGGGAGGGCTTGGCTCGAGTATAAAAGGCCTCCCCTCGAGGTTGTCGGTACCCTCATTCTTATTTCCAAACCCTCATTTTTCTTGGTACTGACACGTTGTCAGACCAACCCTCATTCTTATTTCCAAACTCTCATTTTCTTTTCTCTTTGGTACTGATACGTTGTCAGACCAAACCTTATTTCCATTTCCTTATTGTTGCTCTGCTGTGCTACCAACACGTTGTTGGAGCACTTTAAGCCAAAAATTGGCTAATTCCTTCTATTTCTTTGCATTTTCCGCTAATTCTCTTGTGTTTTGAAGGACTAGAGGGTCCCTTCAAAACCTATTGCTTTCTTGTTTGAATTTGGAGGTCGAAAACCCCAAAACTTGATTCTTTACCTAAATTACTTGAATACTAACAAATTGTGAGACGTGAACTGTACTTGGTACTAAAATACTTAAAGCGGCGAAGCTTGACTTTGCCAAAAGTATTTTAGACTAATTTCCCACTCAAAGTTCGTTGTATAACGGAATTTGAGAATTTGGTCGCTAATGTTCGATTAAACACTTTCATGTGTACCTCCTTTAGCGATTAAACGTTAACTGTGACTTGAAATTTTGGAAGATTTGGTTTCTAATGTTCGGTTAAACACTGTCATGTGTACCTCCTTTAGAATCTAACTTTCAAAATACTTAAATTGGCTTAAGAAGCTCCGGTTGTCCTAGGGTTGCTCCCACACGGCGGAGCTTTGACTTTTGAAACTTGAAAACGGGTACTTGACACTTGAAATTATTCAATTTGACCTGGGGTTGCCCCCGCACGGCGAAGCTTTCACCTCAACAAAAGTTTACCTTGAAACTTGAAAGAATACTTGGGAAAAACCCTCGGGGTGCTGGCTATTTAAGCCAAAAACCTTCATCAAATGGCTCCCTTTCTTCCGCTAGAATTTGCTCATTTGCTTTCTGCTTTCCTTGCCAAAGTTATGGATTTTATTTGATTGTTTAGCTTTTAGTTTAGTCGCTTTGCTAGTTATTAACCCAAAAAACTCAATACATTTAGTTTAGTTGCTTTTCTTAGTTATTACCCCCAAGATCCATTAGTTAGAATTTGCTTGCTAGTTGCTTTAGAAAAACCATCCAAAAAGCCTCAAATTATTAGTTAGATCCTATAGAATTGCTTGCTTTAGTCATTATCCCCCAAAACCCAAAAAACAATTAGTTAAGAGTTGCTTTGTTTTAGAAGTAGTCAAATCCCAAAAATTAGCTTAGTTGATCTCTTTCATTTTAATTAGTTTAGTTTTGTTGTTTTTCTTTTTTTCCAGTTAATCAGTTAGTTAATAGAAATTAGAACCAGTCCAAAGATCAGAAAAGTAGCCAGATCACATCAGAACAAGGAGCCAACAAGGAGCCAAACCACATCAGAAGAAGACGAACTAATCGAGAACCTTAAAGTACTAATCGAGGTCCCAAGGTGCTGATCGAGGTCTCAAACGTATGAGTGAAGTCCCGATTGAATTTGGGTCGAAATTGGACCATCGAGACTGAAAATTGGCCATTTGGTCTGTGTTTTTAATGCTTTGGGGTTTGGTTCGGTTGGCCAGGTCCTAACCAATAACATCGCGCCACGTGGCAACAAGAAGTAGTGACTGGGCAGTACCCGAGGGAGCCAGGCAGTGAGTGGAGGTGTTGGGAGAGTCCAGGCAAGGTGGGAACAGAAGACGATTAAGCCATCAAAGTCAACTTGGAAACAATTTGGTGAAGTCCAGGCCATCAAATCATTCAACTGTTGAACTGGAAAACTAAAATTATAATTTGCCATGTTCGCATACTAACTTGTGATTTTCTACATGCTAAGGTCCACAGCCATCTAACAACTAAACTGAATTAACTTTGATCTAATTTGATTGATTAGACATACACTACCAACTCATCAACCAAACTTTGAAGGAGACAAGTGAAGTGAAGAAAACAAGTGAAGTTGGAAGTTGAAGAGACTTAGAAGTGACAATTAAGAAGAAGGAGGAGGTTAGATACTCTCGGAAGGAAGGTCGGAATTAAAAATCATTAAGGTAGTATCTCACTATTCATTTACTATTCAATTGGCATTGTTCTTTGTTTTGTTTGTTTTCCCTATTCATCTAACTATTCACGTGGGCCTTGGTTTTGTTTTGTTGTGCTTTTACTATTCATCGATAGATTTGTTTTGATTATTTTAGCTTATTTTATTAGATTACTATTCATTCGGTTGGTTCTAGTTATTAATTAGGATTCCAAAGCCAAATTAGTTGTTTGTTTGTAGTTTGGGAATTTGTTTTATTAGGCCTAATAAGCCAAAACAATAAAAACAAACAACAACTAATATCTTGGAATATTTAACACAATAACTATTAAACAACTGACAATCGAATAAAACTACTATTCATTGAAAACTTGGGAAAAATGAATTAAATTTATCATTTAATTTAATTTCCTAAAATCCAAGGATTAGTTTTAAATTGCCAAAACTAACAAACTTGGACTTTTAGATAGGTTTAGAAACAATAATACTAAGATTTCTTTCAAATTCATGAAAGACAATGGAGAATTTTGAGGAGGCAATTATGATGGTGTTTTGCGATGATGGGACGATCGACATTCTCGATACTGAGGTATGAATTTCAAAACTTGTCTTTTGTCTTTCTTTTTGCTTTCATTCTTTAAAAATTAGATTAGAAAACTAAAACTAACAAAATTAACAATTAGGAATCCGATAGCTAGTTAGAATTTAAAATCATTAGAAAACCTTAAAAAACTCAACTATAACCGTGAAAGTAATAATTAGATTAACTTTGAGTTAATTTGGAAACCAAAATAGTAATTTCATCCAAAGGAATTTCAAAAGGAATCTACCGTAATTTAGGAATCTAGGGAATATTAGAATAATTGGGGAGATTAAACCCTAATTTATCCCTTAAATTCTACATAAAACTTATTGAAACCGAATTCCATCCAACTAAGGGGAATTTTCATTCATTCATAAGTTTTTACCTAGAAGTCCAAAATTCTTACTTTTTACCATTATAAGAAAGTAATTTATCACTTTACCCATAAAAAAACATAAAACTATAAAAAATCACTAAATTTAGAATAATAACTTAGAATTAGGCTTAATTAAAGAACAATTAGGAATATTCTCAAGGAACAACTAGGGGATCTTTGGAAACCATAATCTTTTAGAGAATCTTTTGAAGATTCCAAATCCACCTTTTACTTTTAAAATTACTTTAATTTGAAAAGATAAAAGTGTGGATGAAGATTTGACCTAAATTTGGATGAAAATTCCAAAAATAGGTTAAAATTAGGTTTTTTCCAAAATTCCATTAGTTAACTTAATCAACCTTTTAATCCTGAAATTTAGATTTATTTCACATTATTTTGCTATTTTTAATTGACGGATGAAGTTTTTAGGATAGAATTAGGGCCGGATTTCATCCACGCATAACTTTTGCTAGGAATATCAGAATCCAGCTTGCTTTACCATTTCGGAAAGGACAAATTGTATTCTTTGATTTAGATTAGGTAGAATTTTAGTTTAGCTAGAAGTTTAATCGCATTTAATTAACCCTTAACAACCTTTATTTCTTAACTATTAGTGTATTTTGAAGCATTTAAATTAGGTAAAATCAACATAACAAAGTGTCCATTGCTTGGAAGGCCAAAGAACACTACATTTGATTCATCCCCTAGAAATTACTTTTCATGCCGCTAGAATCCGTGTGCACGTTTTACCTTTGAAGGAGGGAGATTAAAACACTCACAGGCCCCACAGCCCCTCTCAGGCCCACCATCTTTCTCATGTGTATGAGGCAACCCTCCACGTGGACCAGACGCCCAATGCTTCGTGGCCAACTCGCAGGTCCTGCCTAGTACTACTTTCTACCCACCTCCTTCTCAGGTAAAAGTCCTGCATCATTCGGGACTGTGAGAATGTTTGGAGTTCGAGCTCCGGCGCCAGCTCCAGACGGCCGTGGTCGCAACTGCCTTGTATTGCCTTCAGGTGGGCTCACTGACTTTGCTGCAGGTCTCGGGGAAACTTTCATTGCAAACCAATTGACAAGGCATAGTCCAACAGGTGCAAGTTAGTCTTACGGCACATGTCAGTAAGAGTTGGACATGGAAAACTACAAATTACGTAGTGGGTGTGACAACTGCCTTGTACAACAATCTGAAATGCAAGTGTAGGATGTTCAAAGTGGCTGCCTAACACAACTGAGGGTGGCACTAGCACAACACCTTTCACAACACTCGAATTCTGACGTCCCACACCTCGTGCATCGCAAATGATTGTGGGAGTCGTGATGTCCCACGGATCTTCCAAAGTCTCCTGTCCGTCCTGAAAACTCAGAGTAGCTCCATCAGCAATTAATTCAAAGGATACCAAAAGTATATAGCAGTTGCAAAACATTGGACAGCTTCAGTAACTGAGATGCAAGATGTGTATGCCAAGTGCATAGAAATGACGACAAGTACATAGAGGGATGGACAGTAAAGCACAGTACTCTTCGAAAAGTAGATTCAGTGGAGGAGGCAATTCAAGTGATTCAAACCTGAACTTGAGGAGAGGGCTCCATGTCTTCAACAGCAACTTTGTCAGGGCAGTCCACGAAATCTAGTGAGCGGGCGTCCAACTCCCTTAGAATTTCATTTGTGTCATCTAGAGTTGTTTCATTGTCATCAGCCTTTGCTGAAGAGAAGTCCAATGTATTAGTCTCTAGAGTATCCGCAGGTCCCAACGAATCCACCACAGCTGTTGACTTCTGAGTGGATGAGGGACACTGGAGAGGTACTGGAGATGCTGATGATGGAGTGGCACTCGTGCAAGAGTGGTGCATGCTTGCAGCCATTGTGGAGCACCTTGACGCAAAAGGGTTGGACGTCTCCTCACCACCAATACTATTTTGCAATGGGACGACATCATGGAGGCCTTCGGTCTGTACCACTACATGGACTAGTGGATGCGCTTGTCCTTGACTGATGCACTTAGAGAGGGTGCTGTCCGAGGGGGATACACTAGGTGCCCTAGTCCCAGCGGAGGCCAGACCTGTTGATTTCCAGAGAAATACCAAAATGTTAGCATAATACACCAATATAGTAAGAAATTCTTGTTGATGTCATAGCACAGGCAAACAGTTATTGAACTACTACGTATCAGTCATCAAAGTGGCTGCCTACAGCATGAAGAGTACATGATAGTAAAATTGTTCTGACATGCTATACTAGGAGTAGTTCTTGCAGTACGCTGACAGTATTGCAGGTGAATAGCTGAGTACTACTACAGGAGTACTATAGTACTATATTACTACTAACCAGTGAAATGAAGTCATGTAGGAGCCTGAGCAGCCGGAGTTTGTGTATGCAAATGTCGTGGAGCTGCCATTGCAAGATCATCCACAGTCTGCCCATGGTTTCCTGCACCGTCTTCGAAGCCCCAACTGCTGGACCACCTAGGAATCCGGGATGCACCGGGCCACAGTATCCAATGGCGCATTGGCTGTGACTTTTAAACCAATGTGCGGCACACCATGGGTGGTAAACATGCTCACAACTGCAGAATAAGATATCTCGATGAGGAAAACCATCAAAACACAGAGAGCAACGGAGGGTGTGAAGCACAATGACCGAGGTCACATCCATACAGTTGCCTCCAACTCATTCAACTGTGGATGAGGGTGCAGCACCAGCCCTTCACCTCCTTGCATCAAGTCATTCATATGCTCTTGAAGAGCTGCTTCCCGGGAGAGAAGTCTTTCCACCTTTGCAGTAACGTCATCCACACTTTTTTGGAGTTGTTCCTTTGTATTACTAAATTCCTTCACCTTCTTCACGTGCCCATCCATTACCTTCTGTAGCAATGCTAATCCATTGTCGTCGTCCATTTCCGTCATAGTTTCCTGCAGCTGCTGAATTCCCAGAAGTCTCGCTCTATGCTGGTCAGCCGTTGCATCTGCTTTCTCTTTCAGCATCACAGAATTGGCCTGCATCCTCTCCAGTTCTTCATGTACAGCATCTAGGAGACCTTTAACAACATCCTTCCTGGAAACAATGGCATCCAAAGTGTCATGGACTGACCAAAGAGCATGCCAAAGAAGTAAACAAATTCCGCGCTAGTGTTCTTCAAAACATAAAAGCTATGTAACCCCCTAGTGCAAAGCCTGAATAAAAAAATCTCCAATATATAAACTGAAAATACACTTGAAGAGAAAGCCAATGATGTGGATAACGTATTTGTCATCATTCTCAGTGATTGTGGTTAGTTTCAATTGCTGAAGAGACTGAATTTAAACATAAATAAAGGAAAGAAGACAAGAGGAGCAGAGGAGAACTGGCAGCTAACGTTGTTGTGCTAAGGTTTCCAGTACGTGTCAGTAGCCCAAAAGGCTTCCCATCACGTGTGCCGCTACTATTGTCATTCACACTCTGGAACAGCTGCACTGTGGATTGCTTGGGGTCTTCAACCTCCAAGTACTTCGTGAAGCCCTCCTTGGCTGCCAGCTCTGCAAATGGTACGTCCAACACATCTGCAAGGCGACTAAGCCACGTCCTCACTCGCCTAGCATATGATTTTCGCTGCCTCAAGTTAGTCTCAGCAGCAAAACCAGCCCAATTGATTTTCACCCCTTTCTTTGACAAAGTCCATCCTATAGCCAATTCCTTACCAATGTGAGTGCTGCTGTGGGGCTTTTGGTAGCATTGGCAGTAGAGTTTCTCCACCTCCTTCCGCAAAGTGGCAGTGAGCTTCTCACCAAGGAGGAAGCCATTTCGTCCTTTCTCCAACCCAAATAGCGCTTCAACATCTGCTAGCGGTACATCCTTCTCTATGCGAAGCCTATGTGGATTTAGACCATTCCAATCCAATTTATAGGAGGTGGCAAAAATGTCCTCTGACATTGGTGTAGGAGGCCGCTTGGATGCTTGGTTCAGCAAATACAGTTGCTTGCGGCAGTCCTCCTCACTGAATTGCCGTGCTTCTGCAGCAGTCTTTTTCCCCTTTGTCGAGGTGGTAACACAGATGTCTTCAATGCTGTCATTGTCTGAGTCATCGCCGCTTCTGGACTATCCTTGAACATCTTCATCATCCGATTCTTCTTGTGCCTTCTTCTTCTGTGTCCTCTTCACGGTAGATACTGCCTTCTTCTTGTTCGGGCTGTTGGAGACGCGCAACAATGAGGCTGCTGGTTTGGTTGGTCTCCTTTTCTTCTTGCTGCCACCTTCCCCAACAGTTCCTTCTGAGTCTAAACCACCTCTGTCTGCAGTGGACTGCACTTGCTGCTGGGCTGCACGTTTCTTCCCCTTCCTTTCGTAAGTTCGTTCTTGCAACTCCATGTCTTCGTCATCTCCAGCGGCAGCCTCATCAGCAAAAGCACTTACCATAGGAGCAGGAGGTCATCTTTTTTCTGGGATTGTACTCTTCATCTTTGCCATGTGGAACAGGAAGATAACCTGCAGACATGGAGATTATATTATACAATGAGGACGAGGTAATGTAGTACAACTTTAGTACAACTCATAGTACTACACAATAGTAAATAGTACTTCCGAGGACTGTAATAGTACACGAGCCTAAGTAAACAATACTTCTAATGACAACAGTAGTACTGCTAATGTAGTACTACTGCTAATAGAAGCATTAGTACAACTCAGAAAAGCAAACAAACTCCTAAAGAAACGAACAAGTACTCATAGAGGAGGCTCAAGTATCGCGAGTAATACCTTTCAGCAAATGGGACTGCTAAGGTAAACAGTAGTACTGCTATAAAGAAGAAATACAACTCCTAAACAAGGGAACAATACTGTAACTAATTGTATGTGCAAATGGTATTGCTGAGTGCATGAATAGTACTACGCAGTAAAGAACAGAACTGCTAGATATAGGAATAGTGCATACGAATTAGCATGTGGAAAACGAACCCAATCCGGAAGCCTAGCAAAGCAAAATGGCAACAACATAGTACACAGCAGACATGTAGCCAGTACAAGTTGCGAGAATAAGTACCGCAAATGTAGTGCGTTTTAGGAGAACGTAGTGTACAGCAGTGCTCTGGCGTTTCCTGAGGACTCCAAATACTATCCCTGTGTCTCTTCAAATCTGAACACACGGAATGCCAATGGATGAGGATGCGGCATTACTAGTTGTGTGCGGCAAGGGAAGCAGACAGTGCAACCAACAGAAGCATCATGCTGAGAAGAAGTTGGCAAGTATTGCTGACTAACTATGTAGGCCAGAGGTAGTACTAATCTGTAAACATCCCTGACAAACGGCTTGTATAGGACATTGCCGTGTATTTCTGACCCAAAACCGACTGAAAGTTTGCAATACATTTACCCTAAACCATGTACAATTCGGCCACGACAATGAAATTGGATAATGACACCTTGTACACAAATGAAAACCTAACTAAACTGCATTGAGATGTAAGTTCTTTCAAGTGCACCGGTATCATAAGCATCACATCCACATGGAACAGGGACTATGTTTCTATGACTCCAAATGTTCTGAGAATTTCCTATTACAGAGATCACGTGCCTGCTAGACGATTTTAAAGAAAGGAACAGTTGTCACACTTCTAATCAGGGACGACGCCGTGTAGAAGTCAAAAGTTGGAAGGGTGTGGCCTGCGCTTACCTCTTCAAGGCCTGGAAGTAGTTTCCACTAAGAGAAATGGCCGCCACTGCCTGAACGACGCTCCACTGCTTTGATGCATGCATCCGTCGCCCTATACAGCCCTGTCAGACCCGACGATTTTACACCCAAAGCTCAGTTTTCAGACCTAGACAACAAGACGGTCATTAAGCAACGTACAGAACATGGCGAACTGTCACGACGTGAAAGTAAGTACGTGAAATGTTGAAAGTACCACTGTTTTGCCCTCCTACAACAAGAAAGAGAGCAATCCCTTTCACAAAAGAGGCAATGTTCTAGTTCACTTCATTCAGAAATCAGTCACCGAACTTGAATCCGTCGCTCCTGCACACTATTGCCTTCGGATTCCTCGATTCTAATCCTCTAAGCCACCCTTGCAAACATTTCCGCAAATACTGGTCCTAAACCCTAGAAATTAAAACAAAGGCTCAGTTCCACAGCTTACCGCAAGCCCGGTGACGCAAGCGCAATCGCCTCGCAAGAACTGAATTCTCCTACCGCTTCAAGCTCCACCCTTGCCACACCTCCACAGGTCGCTACGCCGTCGGTCGCTCAATTCCTCCAAAATCGTCTGGCAGTACCCAAAATTGCTCGTCACATTTCTAACACCCAAATCGCAGGAGTGCACCCTCCTTCCCGCGCCGCCCTCACCAGCCTCTTAGACTACAGTTTTCTTCAACGTACACTTGCCGCGCAACAAAAACAAAGCAAAGTGTTTGAAAAAATTGGCGCAATGGGTGCCATGAATCCACGCCAACCAAACGAGAGAGACAATGGGTGGATGGATGATGAAAACTTCATCCATAAACCATCACCGCCATTATGAACGCCGATGACGAGGCGGTCAAATTGTCAGTTCAGTTTTTGAACGAATGAAAAGCAAACACGTGCCGTCCAGGCATTGCATCCCACATTAGATCAACGGTTCAGATTTCCTCTGCTGTGACGTTCCTAGTACTCACAGTACTTGTAGTACACGTAGTACTGGTCATGAAAAACACCAAAACGCAACAAATAGTACAAGTGTTTCTTGCATTCACCCGTTGCCTCGAAATTTCCATTTAATACAGGACCTGATTCTTCATCTAGCCACCTTCTTGATTTCCACGTCTAAGAGATGGATATGAGTTGCACTTTGTGTGTTTTGTTTGAGGTAATTATTTGGATCTACTTGCAAAGTTGTCGTGGCACTAGTGAGGTCTTTTCTAGCATCTCCCTCCTCTGCTTGAAACTTCGAGGCCTTTCAACAACAATATAAGCGATGAGCTTTAGAGACAAGTTTCATTTTAGAGAAAAAAAGAGGTTGAGGGTGGATGACCATACCAAGCCTGCTCAATGACTGGCTGAGCTTTGTCCAACCATCATCTTCCATCTAGTGGAGTTCACTATAGTAGTATTAAATTCCAGCGAGGCAAAAATTGGTGAGTGATTTGACCATGCATTATCATTGTGGATCATGTAGTCAAGTAATTTGCAATTTGAAGAGCCCGCATCATTTTTGAAGAGATACACCTATCCAATTGGGCTAGGATGTGATGTCCATCATCCCTAAAATTATCCTAAGAGTATTGGATACTGCCATCTAAGGATTTCAAGCATACAATACAATAGCTTTTCAAACATTTAATCTTTACTTTGGTTCACAAGCTACGCTCATTTTGTAAAAATGAGAGAGAGGAGGTCTATAAGGTGGAGATAGACTAGTGCATGGGCAAAGGGTACAAATGTCAAATGTATCTTTGACTAGTCAATGTGGCTGAAGTTATGAAATTGGTGGAGGTGCACCTAATATAACCTAAAATATGAGATTTTCAAAATCCATAGTAACAAAGTTTTTCACAAACGGTGGTCAAAGCCATCTTTAATTATCAGATAAGGTCAAAATACATATTATTTTATTTCAAATGCTAATATGTTGTAATTTATATGGTCAAACATCACAAAGCTTTTACCATATGTTCACATTAAGGTCTATTGCAAGATCTTAGATTTTTCTAGAGATTATATTTTTATTTCAATATGTCAAGAGAATAGAAGAGGTAGTTTGAGTGGTTAATGAGAAAAAAAGCATTGGATCTTTAATCAAGTTCCAATACTACATTGCTTTGCTTTCATTTTTTAAGTTAGTTTTAATTTTGATACTCTTGTCTTTTACTATGGTATTGTACAAAAAAACGAGAAGATTTAATGATACATAATAACCTTGTAGCCTTGCAGGCTTGTAAATTCAAAGTTGAAAGTGAAGGCTAGAGCTCATTTAATCTTGTGGTTATTTTCACTACATGGAGATAAATAGAGGACAAACATAAAAAAAATTGTTAGTATTTTGTAGTGCTTAATTGTGTGTTTTGTGATCTTTCCTCTCTAATTTAGGATCTTAGATCCCCCAATAAGAGTTGAACTTTCCCAAATTTGATCACTCAGTATTAAATAATATTTTTTTAAAATTCCCCATAGATTTCTTAACCTCTAAAGGAATGTGACTATGTTTTCACCAAAAACGCTCTAAAACCATCATTTCTAGTACAAGTACCACATTTTAGGACACATGTAACTCACTACAAGATGAAGGGGTGTTTTAAGTGAGTTTTAAAGTATAGTCCTAGAAATAAGATTATAACTTAATAAGTAATGACCTTTAAGGAGATTTTTAGTAAAATTTTACTAGAAACACATGTAAAACTTTTTATAACTTTTGATACATTGATAAGAATGGAATGATTCAAAGCTTTCCACATATATATAACCCTAGAAAACCAATTTCAAATTATTTTTTGTGAAATTTTTTTTTTTCTCTTATTTACCCGCATTGCCTATTTATGAAAAAAAGTAACATTATAGGCCATAACTTTAACTCATATTTTCAAATGTCATGAAATTCAGTGCATATAAAAATATTTCTTGTTCCCACCTTCTATCAAAATTTCAACCTGAAATCTAAAACTCTCCAATCATAGGTACTTGCCCAAAATTTCTGTTACCAAAAAATGTAAGTTGGTCATATAGGGTTAACAAAAAATGTTTGCAATCTCTCCACCAAAGACTTCTAGATTGTGTATTAAAAGTATTTCAATATTCACAGAAAAATGGTTTGAGACTTTGACAGTCTAAAAGAGAAATACTTCACTTAATGAGTGATTTTAGAAAGTAAGTAGGGACACCCAATTTGGTTGCTTTCCATTTAGTGCCACCTTGATAGGTCTCTTGGAAGGAACAGAGAAGGGTGGCAAAAGACTTCTTACATCTTCGAAAACCAATGGGAGTTGAATAGTTGATTGAGACAACTTATGGGAGTTGAAGCATCTTGTGCTGGAAAGATGGTTGTTTAGAAGGAGTAATTGTTTAGTGGCATGAATAGGTACCTCATGCTTTCAACTTTGAAAATTCATAGAATATTGCGTGATATTGAAAAAATGAAAAAACAAGTAGAATTGAATTTTTTCCAAGGCGGCTAACATTTTTATTTTTTTTAGATCATCATTTAGACCACCTACCTAGTTGGAGCAAAAAATTGACAATTTTGAGTGTTTCTACTTTAGAATATTTTTGTTGGTAAGTAACTACATATTTAACAATATTTTAGAATGATGGACACTCATAAATGAAAAGAAGGATAAAAAATTATCTACATCTAATATCAATTCTTCTATACAAAATGATCAAAGACAGATTAGAGTATAAAATATCTTGAAGACTATGACTATGAAGTTGTGATGTTTTTGAGGAAAAAGAAAAGATAAAGTTAAAAAGATCCTCCAAAATTCAATAATACAATTGGGAACCTCTTAACTAAAGGACAAAAAGTAGTCCAAATTTCCAAAATTGTAAAGATGTATTATAAAATGCAGCTTAGAATAATAATTTAATGACATCTCTCAAACAATAGCTATAAAAACAATTTATAGATCCTATCCATGTAATTAGATCAACTATTTGACAAACCAATATTTTTCAACAAAATTTCAAGTCAAATATTGGAAATTCTTCCTATGATCAATTGTAGATTTGAATCTTTGTGATTTTCATTAGAATTTTTTGCTTTAAATTCAAATGATAAATTATAATCATAGTGATTTTTGAATATTTTTTTATTTTTTTAATCAAGTCATTTTGGAAGGGTCATTTTTTGAATTTAAAAAAGTATTTTTTTAGTCAATACCTTCTAGTATCTTTTGAACTATAGAGTAGTTGTAGAGCAAAGTTTTCATACTCTATACCATGGAACTTTTAATAAACCAATACAAGAATTCAAAAAATGGAATGAAAAAGCATATTTTGTATGTTTGGAATGTGTTTGCGTTCACGTGTTGTTTGAAATCTGAATGCTCGGTCTTAAAGGGGTTAATAAAAAAGCTCTATATTTTCATAAAGATAATGATGCAATTTCTAGTAGAAAGATCACAAGACCAAATGAAATGTATCCTTGCCGAAACTTATGCCTCCTAGATTAATTGAGGAAATGAACAACCTATGTTTTAGGTAAGAACATACATATGAATTAGAATTTATTTGCTTCAAAAATCAATTACTTGCTATTATAATATTTAATTCAAGCTCTTGGAATTGATGTTCATATTATCAATCAATCTCTTCATTCTTTCATCAATCTGTTCATTCTTTCATCAATCTTTTTTCATTTTTAGAAGGTAGATGGGTTAAAATTACAATCCAATAACTCTAGGCAAGCTTTTTATGCTCTCGAAATTGCACATTCAATGCCTACATTTGTCAAATTTTAAATTTTAAAATCTTTTAATCCCTCTTTAAGAAAATTGATCATTGCATTATTAAAAAAATTTAAAGGACCAAGTTTTAGAATTATGTATAAATAAATAGAAATTGAGATTAAATTTTAAATTTATCAAAATCAATGATTTTGAAGGAATAGAATTTTGAAAATTCTCATTTAATAATACTTTGACTAAACAATGACTAAGACTTTGAGGTTCAAGAAATCCCAATTTGAAATTTGAAATTTAATCAGAAATTTTACCTAAAGAATTGAACTCTAAAATACATGTCTTCAAAAACAAAATCATCAAATAGTTTTTGACTTAGAGATATGATGAATCATCTAAAGGTATCAATACAAATTCAAATCAAATATCTAAAAATAAAAATAAAAATATTCAACGATTTTAATTTACATAGAATTTCATTAACAACCTTCTTTTTTTGTCTTTTTTTAATTTTAGAGTGCACCAAGGAAAGATGTGTTACACTAGCAAATAAAACTATCAAATTTTATTCTTTTCAAATTTTAAATTTTTTCTCAAGCAAATGATAAGTTAGATGTTCTATGTACATAATTGCGTTTCTTGCAAAGTAGTCATTCACAATTTAATGGGTGATATTCCAAAATTGAGATTTCTAAGAAATAATGAAAAGTAGTGTGTTGAAATACAAAAACTAGTGCCCCATACCATGAAAATGCTAAAATTTGAGTTCTCTGTAGATTCATAGGTTAGCTTGCAATAAAAGCTATCATGCTACGTTAATGTCAATTTTGTTAAATTAGTAGTATTCCAATACGCCGATGCCTTTTACAACACACACAATAAAATACAAATCTAATCATACATAACCTAGATTTTAGACCTTTATGTACATATATATTACAATTTTTGTTGCCAAAATCATGCCCAATTAATGAAACTGACCATTGGCTCATTGCTTTGCATTCAACTATCCAACAATCATTTCAATTTGGTGAGAGACGACTATGATAAAAAGTTTTAAAAAAAAGACTATGCCTAGAATGTCTGCATGTGCTCAAGGCGGGAATATCTTGCTTTAGATGTCATAAACAACAAACTGTTGATAGTAAGTGCTCAAGTTCTAATTCTAGTCAGAAGATTGTTTCTAATAAGATTACATGATATGGTGTACACTAAGGTTTGCAACTTTTTCCATGAGAATTCAAATAGTGAAGACACAATATTGTGTTTTTTTTGTAAACCGGGTCAAAGTATGCTAATCATTGGGTCATGAATGTTTCTTTTCATGTATGTAGCTTAAATAGAAGCTATTCTTTCGTCCTTTCTTGGTAATTGGTTGCTAGTTTTAGTATCAACCACTATACAAACGGGTTTGTACATATTTTTTCTTGGTAGTGTGTGACCGAGTTCTTGTTGAAACGGAGGTCTAGGCTTAATTACAACCAATGTTGGGCAAATACTTGTGATTTTTTGAGTAGGAATCTTGGAACAACAAAACCAAGCACCTTGAGTTTTCTGTACCGGTAGTGATATGACAGTTCTATATACTCACTTAAGCTTAGTTTGCAATTTTTTTATAATTTCAACCAAGTGCATTCATTTGTAGAGCATTAATAGGATTTTTGTAGGAATGAGATGCAAAGCTCTTTTCCTTCTTCAGAGATCATTGCTCACATATCATGTCTTTTGTTTAGATTCTTCATCACAGAGTACGACTCTAATTTTTATATACGCAAATTCTTCTAATTTTGGCTAGGAGATTTTTTCTAATAGTGTGGACACTAGTTAAAAGGGAGCATTCTTCTTCTTCATTTCACTTTGAAATAGAGACGAATTTAGTGTCCACCACTTTGCAACAATTTTGTGCAGCAATGCAAAACCATAAACCTCCACTTCAATAACAATCAAATCCCCAAGTCCCAACTCATAAGGCAGCTCAAGCCAAGCCATTGATAGCATTTGAAAATGACTCTAAATTACAATTTCACAAAGAAATCAATTATGAGTAAGAATACACGCAAAATTTGGAAACTTTCATTGTCACTCTAGCTAACCAAAGTGCTTCAAGAAAACATGTGTTGCCACACCAGCAACCGGAGACTTCAAAGCATTGATGAGACCCGGGCTAGGGCAATTTCATGGTCTCCATATGCCACAAGTGTCCTTCAGCTTTAATATTGCCAAGTTGGCAAACATGTAAAATAAATTGCACTTCATAGGGACCTATTTTCAAAACCAAACCCTCAAGAAACTTACAAAAAAACAAGTACAAATAAGCAAGAAACTGTTAGTTGGACAATTTTAGGTTTAAAAGATCTGCCTTACCTAACAAATACTAAACGTGACTAATAAAAAAACCAAGCAAGTGACAATGAATTGCCACACACTTATCATGCTCATTGATAAACATTGAATTATCAATGCTAATATATTTGCTAAAAGTTCAACAGTACCAAGCTTAATTCTATAGCAATTTTCACAACTTTGAGAGAGCATAATGCACAAGTATGTCAGCAGTCGTGTTCACAAATAGCACTAATAGCATCAGCCACTTTAAAATATATTTAACTTAACAACTCAAGTCTGCATGTAGCTAAAGAAGTCTCTCAGGAAGGCCACTTCTACGAATCACGCATGAAACGTTCTCAGATACGTGCGCAATCAAAGAGTTCAGATGCTCAAAGTCAACTACAGTGCGAGCTCATGCGTTGGAAGAAAAAACAAAACGTCCAATCTCACCAAGACTAAAATTGCTTTCTCTACTCTAACAACTTCCAAAAACAACAAATACTTGCGCACTCACCATACCTGGAGCCTCTACATCTGTAAAGCTTGATGAAGTCTGAATTTGTGCATTCAACTTCCAAGGCAACTATGGAATAGCATTCCAGTAAGGCCTGCACAGTAAAGAGCCCTTCGTATACCACCCTTTCGAAATCTCTGGGAGTTTACTCCATTCACCTGTGGATAAATCCAAAAGCCAAAAATACTGTCTCCTCAGATCATGGTTCACAATTACCATGAGGAAACCATCACATGCGGAAAGACAGCTGACAGAAATCGAAGAAGGGCTCCCTTGCAAATGGCTCAGAAGCTCCTCAAAAGAAGGGCATTCGTATGATTTCCCCTGCACCCAAGCCTTCGTCTCATTTTCAACATGATACTCTACGATACAATAATCCAGATGAATTCCTCTTCGACGGGACTGCAATACGAACAAACGGTCCTTCTTCTCAAGCACCCAGTCAAGGAGCACCAAGTCAGAGTCATGCGCAGACCCCGTCGTATATAGCGTGTAAGGATTGCTTTCGTAGTAACTCTGTAGTTTTCTTTCAGTAAAGTCATATGCACCTGGAGCTGTAAACACCTTGCGACACCAACCATTCACACTAGTCCAGTCGTGTAGAGGACCGAAAATGGAACCACTTGGCGGCCTTGCTTTGGTCCACTGCCGGATACTAGAATCGTAGATCTCGACAGGGACTACGGGACGGCCTTTCACGGAGGATGCCACAACCACCTTATAACATTTTGTTTCCAAGTCCACTTTGATGTGCATCATTGCAGGCAAAGCGTAGTACCGATTGTGCAGAGGCGGGAGTTCATGTTGAACTCGTGTCAAGAGATTCACCACAACAATGCACAACCCGTTCTCCTTGGTGGGTTTCCGTAGCGAGATGAAGCACACTAGTCCGCCATCACACGCGCCCAGTGTGGTCCACAGCTCCCCATCATCATTCAAGGGACTTCGAAGATGGAGGTGGTAGGCATGTTGCCATCTGCGTTCTGTGAAATCATATATCGTTACAGAAACCGCAGCATCAGTAGAAGAATGCGAAAGAAGTGCGAGCATGGGGGGACGAACTTCGTGACAGGCTAGGTTGATTTCCGAGTTTGCAGTAGCCATGTCTCTCCTCCACTCCCTCGAGAGAGCACGCAGGCGAGTGATATCGGGCAAGGGCAGACGTGCGAAAACAAGAAGCAGGAGCTCCTTCGGAAGAGTTCTCCAAAGAACAGGATTCAACATCTTCGGATCCACGGAAACAATGTTGCGTGAAGTAGCCACGTCGAGTAAGCTTCGTAATGCTGATCTTGGAAACTCTCCCAGGTTATCACCGTCCACACCATCCAGAAGATCGTTCAGCTTCTCTCGCAAGAGCCAAGCCACTTGAAGATAATCCGTTCGCTCACCATCATCGTCCAGGCCGACACGTGTTCCACCATGCTCCATCGTCACCATCTCTCCCACCTCAACGACATGGTTATCAGGAACGGCAGAATACATCTGATTCGAGTTTTGGGGACAACTTTTGTCCTTACCAGCGCCGCGTTTCTTTTTGCTCCTCGTCAACATCTTGTGTGACCTCTTGTACTGTAACCTCTGAGAATCGCTGTAAACTTGTTCACGCTGTCGTTGAGCTAGGAAGCGAGGACTTTCTCAAACTCCACTCTGCAAAATAAGGTCCGTGAGCACTCATTTCCAATTCTGATATTACAGACCAACAATAAGGCTGGGATTCGAATGCATACTAATCAAAACACATCAAGAACATGGGGCTTTCAATCAATATACCTGTTCAAACAAAGTAGTCGCCAGCGCGCAAAGTCCAGTGAGCAGCACACCATGTCCTCATTAATTCAAGTCAAGACGCAGCGAGCTTGGCCACCGTAAGTTCTGGGTTGCACCAATTCCATCCCGTCCAATCCAAAGTTTCAATCTCACCGTGAAGGCAATCAACTAGCACTTCGACCAAGATCTTTCTACCAAACATTTGACATTGGCATTCATACTAAGCATTCTCAGAGTCATGTAAGTTGATTACATTCCAAAATTGCATCCATTCTTAAAGAACAAGTCTAGAAGTCTGTCTTCCACTTCTTTTTGTTTAGCCCTTCTAAACAATTTCAAAGAGAATGCAGCTCTTTGGGGAACTGCTTGCCCATTTTTCCCAAGGTTTTAGATAGTTTAGCTGCATTGCAGGGAAGAAAAAATTTGTTTCCCAAATTGCCTCCATTCTTGGAGTGCTCACAAGTCTTGAAGTCTGACACCCCATAATGTGCTTAGCTTTTCTTGGTTTAGCCCTTCCAGCATTTTCTAAGAGAATGCGACTTTTTTGGAAACTGCCCACTCATTTTTCGCCAAATTTAGGAGTAAATATTGCATCTTTTCTGTATTGCAGTGAAGAATTAAGGCGCTGTGATTGCATTTTTATGTGCATCTCGAGGGTTTCTTGCAGATGCTTTGCTTAATCTCAAGAGGGGTTTTAAGGTGCAGTTTACTGGAATATAACAGCTCTACATTCTTACATTTTTACACTTTAGATGAGAATGATCATTTAAGAATCAGAAGGTCTCCTGTTTGTAAAATAGAAACACTGGATTTGAAATAGCCTGAACAGGTAGTACCTACAGTTTGACATCCCGACACCCCGATTGGAAACTCTCCTCCTATAGTTTAGAATTTCTTGCTGCATTACAAGGAATAATTAACGAGCTGCAATTCAAGTTTGATGTGAATTTGGAAGCTTCTTGCAGATAATTACCGTTTGTTGATTGCATCCCAAATTCGTTCATTCTCTTCTTGTTCTTTAAGAATGGATGCAATGTAGGATCGACCGATACAGAGACCCATCCATGTAGTCATCTCAACTAGCCAAGTTAAGAACCTCAATTCAGAGAGGAAAACCATCTGATCCAAAAACTGAAGCTAAGAAGCTAAAAAGATGGAAGACTGTTACTTTCGCAAACAACTCGTTCGTGACTCAAGAAAATGAACTGATGCAAATATGTAGCAGACTGACCTCGAAGCCTCCATAACATTCGCGTTCTACAAAAACAAAAACACGCGCAGCATGTACACGTCCCGCCGATGCTCACGTAGGACCGGGCCCCTTGTTTCAAGAGGAATAAAGCAACTTAAGTGGCAGACGCTGTAACACATGAAACATGAAACATTAGTTGAAGTTGCAAAAGTGCACTAAGCAAGTTTATCTCTTCCAACACGCGGACCTACAACAAGCTAGCTTTCAGTAGACCCTTGATAAACAAGTAGGATGCAAAAGTGCACTAAGCAAGTTTAACTCTTCCAACACTCGGACCTACACCAAGCTAGCTTTCAATAGACTCTTGATAAACAAGCAAGATGCAAAAGTGCACTAAGCAAGTTTTACTCTTCCAATGCTCAACCTACACCAAGCTAGCTTTTTGTAGACCCTTGATAAACAAGTAGGATGCAAAAGTGCACTGAGCGAGTTTAACTCTTCCAACGCTCGGCCCTACACCAAGCTACCTTTCAGTAGATCCTTGATAAACAAGCATGATGCAATAGTTCCGTTTTGGAACACATTGAGAACCAAAGAAAGCAAGGGGGGCATACTATCTTGTACATTTAGATGAAGGTAGAGTCCCTGCCATTGCTACTGATAATGGCGTAAATAGGATGGCGCAAATAGGATGGCACAAATAGGGCGGCTTCTAAATTATGGCACAAATAGGTCTTGGTCTTACTTTCTCTACAAACAAATGGAAAAATAGGGACCCCGACACATCTCGGGAGGTAATGTCAAGGGGCACCGGCTATACATTGTCCCATAGTTTTTTTCACCCAACCCAACCAACACAATTGGAGACGACGGAGCCCGTGAAGCAAGAAAGCTTAAACCCTAAGAGGATGAGACTTATCACAAGGCGGAGACCACGAAGCACACAACACTTTAACCCTAAAAGGACAAGTCGACAATCACGAAAAGGAGCCCACAAAGCACGAATGCTTTAAATCTAAAATGACAAGACCTTTCACAACTAAACTCTTGCTAAAATGATGTTTCAAGATTTTTGGCTTTATAGATTGCAAGATATAGGATGAAAGTAAGAAAATATGTTGATCATGTTGCATTTAAGGGTAGTACTTTGACTACTATGAACTTTTGGAAATTTTTTTTTTTTAAAGAATAGTAGAATATTACAAATAAAATAGCCCCCAAATTAAGTCCTAAAATAAATTTATTCCAAAAGTTGTATAAAAAAAATTAATATTTTTGATATTTTTTGTTATAATTGCTAGAAAATAATGAAAACATTTACAAAAATCATAACAAAAAAATGTGTTTTCTAAAACTTCATAAAGGTAAGATTTCACTTAAAGTCTTACAAAAATACATTTTTAGATGTCTAGAAATGTGTGCACAACAAAGTCTTATTTGCATCTATGTAGAAGACAATGAATATATGTTTTTTTAAATCCCTTCTATTAATTCTTGATATTTTATAGAAGAAAACAAGGGGTTCAAATTTTGAATTGAAAATCATTATTTCAAAGTTATTACAATACTAAAAAATACTTGAATCTAAAGTTTGACAAATTAAAAAAAAAATGATTAAAAATAATCATTCCTTTTAGAAATTGCACAAAATTATTTGTTGGCTTTGGCAATGTATTTTTTTGTCTCTTATACAAATTTCAAGTATAAAGAAAAAAAGACCATGAAGTTATGCCCAATTTTGTAATATGTGCAAAACAAGTGATCATATGCAAAATAGTACAAGGTATTTTATGCTCCTACTATGTAGCATCTTAAATATTTTTTTTAAACTTTCATTTTTCATTTTCATGCACAATATAAGGCTTTTACTAATCCTTTTAAGTTGAAAATTTATACTACAAAGTTTTGAGGTTGTTGGAGAATTGAGATGAAATTCTTGGGGAAGAGAAAAACTTCAACTTGTATTTTTAGTTTTAAAAACAATTTATTTAAAAATATAGATAATTATAGATAAAATTGGAACATTTTTTTATTTTTTATGGAGTCATTAAATAGTGTTTTAGAGAAATGCATTTTGTTTTTATACTTTGATTTATCCAATTGATCCGAAACTTGTGAGTGATTGAAGCTCAATTTCAATTTTGATAATTCATTTTTAATTTTGTAAATTATACAAAATATTAATAGTTATTTTGAAAATTAAAATGCTTAAATACTTTACTTCATGATATTAAGCCCTTAAGGATGAAGAAATATAGTGTTTCCTCTTTAAACTTCTAAAGACAAACTCTCAATAGGGTAAAACAAATGTCAAAGTTTTGTACAATAGGATCTTGTAGATTAATAAGTTGATATACTTGTTGCATTTTCTTATTTTCAAAATTTCATGTGAGAAGTAATTTTAAGAATTTATTAAGGAATTATAGTCCAACAGAAAAAAAAAAAAAAAACATAATATTTTTCCAATGAAAGGAAAATAGGGATGGAAAAAAAAACATTTTCTTAGACATTTTTGGTTCTTATTCTGCACAAACAAACTGTGTCTAGAAAAAAAATTCAAATTTTTATTTTTAGCAATTTTGAAAATATAAGGTTCAATGACTTCAATCTAGCGTGAATAAAAATATAAATTAATTAGAATAATTCTAGATTTTTTTAATATATTTCAAATTATATGCTAAAAATATCAATTATTAAATTTCAAAAATTCACATATATAAATTTTTGTAGGATCTAATTTAGTCAGTTTTGGCTTTTGTTTGAAAATGTGTACAAATTTGACATAATTTTTTATTTTTCAAATTTTTAGATTAAAAAATACTACATTTGCCTAAGATTCCATTAGAATATTTTTTTGAGGATAAGAAAGCATTATTCATCTTCTTATAACTTTTTTTCCCCAAAGCTTTGTTTTTTGCCTATAAAGCTGATCAACTAAAATTGTTATAATCTACAATTTTAGAAACCCAATGGTCAATATTTTCTATAATTAATACTATGCATACTAGGCCAAAAAAATCTTTACCTTTGTATATTCAAAATTTAAAAATTTAAGCACATCCATGTGCAAAAAAGTATCAAAGTGGGACAATTCTCTGAAAACCTCCATTGTCAAAAAGTTGTTGGGCCTTGAGGGATTGAGCATTACTTTTACTAGTTATTTTCTTGATTTTATTTAAACCTTTTGAACATACATTTTTGAATAAATTACCATAGATTCTACATTGTTATTTTAAGATAATAAAAACTATGAACTATAATCACTTGCAAAGATTGGTGGGAGATTTAAAAAAAATAGACTACACTATTTTTTGTTATATGTTCAAAAAGATTTGAATCTTAGGCCTTCATAATTATTTTACATCTAATTTCATTTTTTATCCTTTCGATTTTTTTATTTTTTTATTTTTTATTTATAAACACACACTTTAGAATAAGATCACATTTTTTAAGTGTGTTAATAAGATTTCAATGTAGGAATTTTTTAAATTACTCCTTCTAGACAAAATGGATTGACTAGAAGTTCTTTACTTAAAAAAATGGAATATTTTATCAAAATCTTTAAATTTTTTAATATTTTCTAAAAGATACAAATTAAAATGACTTATTTTCGGAAAATTCTTTTACCTTATTATTCTACATTAGTTTTGGAGAATTTTTTATTTCTACCTCAATTTAGAGAATATTTTTTTTAGTATATTATAAATTTCAACTTTTAAATTTAATTTAAATTTGTTTGTTTGTTAGATTTCATAGTAAGCCCATTACAACTTTTAAATGAAATAAAATCAACAAATGTTATATGCGATTGCCCACGTGAATTTTTTATTTAATGTTTGCATAAGAGGATTTTTGAGACTCAAAAATTTCAATCCAAAATATTTTCTAGCTTTAATCACTAAATAATGATTTATGCAACCATTTTGTATTCTTTTGAAAAGATTTTTTAGATAGCAAATACTATAGATTAGTTAAATTATGTATAGAGAAAAATGGATTGTCTTTGAATAGGTCAAAGGTATAATTCACTTTGAAATTGCCATTAATTTATTTTGTTTTATGAAGAAATGAATACAAAATTTACAAGATCATTGTAGATTTAAAAGGTTCTAGTAGGAAAAAGTAATGATGTTTTCATGATCAAATCTTTAGAATTTTTACACTAATAAATGATAGACAAAATAATAATCATATAAATATCACTTTATAAAAACACAAGCAAAAAATTTGGTGAATTTTTAGAAAGAAACACTTGAAATTGATTTGAAAAAATATTTATATGATTTGAAAGTAGTAAATTGACCATATTCATGATACATGACATAATCTTTGTTGGTGAAAAAGAAATTGTACATGATATATGTTATAATACATCTAAGTTTTATTTGAGACCAATGGAATCATTGGGGATTAAAATTCAACATTATATAATTTGTAAGAAAACAAAATTCAAAATTGAGTTCTTTATTTGAGCTCAAATTAGTTGTTGTTGATTTGAAACATATTTTTAAAGTAAAATCTATATCTTAAATTAGGTTGTTTGTTTGGTTTTGTTTGATTTGTTGAAATCTAAGAAACCAGAAGGCATCCAGCAATGCTCTTTGTACCACTCAAAAGTTCTTGACAAGGAGGGGTGCACAAACTTTTTCTTGTGGTGTTTGGACAAACGGTATAAAAGTTATTGAATTTCAAAGTTTTTAATGAATCGGAAATTGTTTTAAATTATTTTTTATTTTCATTGAACTGTCATGAAACAAGTCAAAACGGGTCAAAGTGGGTCAGAAAAATAGATTATCTTTAAATTTGGAAAAATCATAACTTTCATGCCACATGTCATGATGTCAAAAATCCACAAAACAAAGCCTTTGCACTCTTTTGTGCAAAGTGCTTTCTATTCATGCCACTTTCATGGCGTTTGAATCTACAATGTGAAAGTTATTATTTTTTGAATTAGATATTTTATTTTATTTTATTTTTGAAAAAACATAACTTTCACATTGCATGTCCAAAGGCCACAAAACAAAACCCTTGCATTCCTTTGTACATAGAGTTTTCTATTTGTACCAATTTTTGTAGCATTTGGACCTTTGATGTGAAAGTTCAGATGTTTTTTATTTCAAAAATTAAATTAATTTATTTTTTATTTTGGAAAAAACATATCTTTCACATGGTATGTCCAAACACCTCAAAACAAAGCCTTTACACTCCATAAAGCATTCTATTCATACCAAGAATGCAACCTATCACACTATGGTGTTAAATTTATTGAATTACAAATTTTTTCTAAAGTAAAAAATTATAAAATTGTTTTTACTCTTATTTTGGTTGTGGCAACGAAACATGGCACACTAGTCTATACCTTAAGATAGGTTGTTTGTTTTGTTTTGTTTGATATGTTGAGATCTAACAAACCTTGAGGCGTCCAACAACGTTCTAGTACTGCTTGAAAGCTCTTGTCAAGGAGGGGTGCACATACTTTGTTTTGTGGCATTTGGACAAACAATGTGAAAGTTATTGAATTTCAAATTTTAATGAATTCAAAAATTAATTTTTATTTTATTTTATTTTGCAAAAATTTATAACTTTCAAGTTGCACGTCCAAACGCCACAAAACAAAGCCCTTACACTCCTTCAATCGTAAAGCTTTCTATTTGGGCCAAGAATGCAACTTCTCACACTACAATGTGAGGGTTATGGAATTTCAAAGTTTTAAAAAATCAAAAAATTAAAAATTATTTTTAGATTTTGGTTGTGGCAAGGGCACATGGCACACTAGAGATCAAATGCAACCTTTCACACTACGTCGTGAAAATATTGAATTTCAAAGTTTTTACAAATTACATAATTATTTTACTTTAATTTTGGTTGTGAAAATGGCATAAGGCACATTAGTCTATACCTTAAGAGAGGTTGTTTTGTTTTGTTTGATACACTGAGATCTAACAAACCGTAAAGCGTCTAACGACGCTCTTGGTACGGGCATACGGCTCAAAAGCTCTTGGCAAGAAAGGGTGCACGGACTTTGTTTTGTGGTATTTAGACAAACGGTGTGAAAATCATTGAATTTCAAAGTTTTTTATGAATCACAAATTGATTTGAATTATTTTTTATTTTCATCAAAACGGCATGAAACGGCATGAAACAAGGTCAAAGCCGGTTGAAACGGATCAAAATGGGTCGAAACGTTATTGAATTTTAAATTTTTTATGGATTTGAAAATTAAATTAGATGATCTTTTATTTTGGAAAAAACATAACTTTTACTTCACATGTCCATTGTCCAACTATCACAAAACAAAGCTCTTGCACTCCTCAATGCATAAAATTTTAAATTTGTATCAAGACACAACCTCTCACATTATAATGTAATGTGAAAGTTATTGAATTTCAAAGCTTTAATGAATTAAAAAAATAAAAAATAAATGTTTACTTTTATTTTTAATGTGGCAATGGCTACAGGCACACTAGTCTTTGTTAAAATGCACTAAAATCCTAAAGGACAACTAGAAGGATGGAGGGTGTTTTGGAAGAAGAAAAGTTCATAACTACCAATTTTGGGTGCATTGTCCAAAATCAATTTTTTGTTTTTATTTTTTGAATTTGAAATGTGTAGAGTTGTAAACCAAGTTAGGCAATATGTGGAATAAATTTCAACCCATTTGACCATGCGTATTGCAAGATTATAATGTTTGAAGTAAGAATGTTTTTTTTTTAATTCTTGTGAATTAGGGTTAGCAAATTTAATCCCTAAAGCCCCGAGGGTGTTTTTTTTGTCAAAAACCACTTAAAACTACCACTTCTGCTGCATTCACTTAAAGAAACCAAAAAAATACATTTTTTTGGAATTTAAACTATTGAATGGTAGGATCGTGTTCTTAACTTGTCTGAGATCATGTAGTAAGAATTTCATCAAATTTGACCATACGGATTGGAAGATATTAGCGTTCAAAGTTGGACAATAAGGTTTTTTTTAACCCCTCACCGCCGAAGTCCCATTTGGGTTCAAAAATAGTAGTGCTTTTGAAGTGATGTAGATCTCAATGTCACTAAGTTATAGAGATCTTAACCATACAATCTTGTAGTGAATATGTTGTAGATGATGTGGATAAAATTTGGAGTCATTCGACTGCATGGATTGCAAGATTATAATGTTTTAGTGTTGAAAAAAGATGCTGAAATTTTCCTTCTAACACACTTGGAGGTGAAATTCGATTCCTAAACCTACTCAAATGAAAAAACTTGAAACTATAAAGTGATTCAAAGCCAACATAAAAACACATTGGTGAAAAAAATATCATTCAATTGACTCAATATGTTTGCAAAATGGCTTGCAAATGTAAAAAAAAGGCAAGAAACACATATGAGGCTGAACCTCCCTCTACTAAAATGCTTCTCAGTCACTCATAACTTCTTGGATTGATATGAAATATTAGCCACACAAACTAGACTACTATGCGCAACTTTATCAAAAACATTTATTGGAAACGGAAACTGTATGAAGAAGATACAAGCCTCCAAAGTTCATTGTAATCCAAGAATGGCGGGATTTTGAACTTTGAATTGCTCCCAAGCATTCAAAACAACTTGGATTGACATGAAAACTTTACCACAATAACTAGACTTCAAGTGGAACGTAATCCAACAAATTTTATTGAAAACAAACATTGGATGAAGGAGGTACAAACCCCGAAGTTGCAGCCTTCAAATGCAGTTTGGTGAATTCAAATTGAACCTGTGAACTTGGATTGGCTTCCAAGAAATCAATACAACTTGGATCAATCTGAAAATTGTACCACAAAAACTAGAAAAGAGAGTGCAACTTTAAAAACAAATTTTATTGAATTCGGACATCAGATGCAAAAGTTACAGCACTTTGAATTTTCTTTCAGGACACTTTTCGTCCCCTGAGGCGATGAGGGGTTAAGAAGATGCTTAAATTGCCCGAGAAACTAAGATTGTCCATAACTTTCTCATCCCTAGTCCAAATAGAATGAATCAAAGCTTCATGTATAGATTAAAACATAATATTTTAGAAAAAAAATTCAAAAAATTATTTTGACTTTTTGTAATTTCTTTTGGACTGCCTGCCAATCTCTATTTCTTGCTTATTGTGCTATAACTTTTTCATCCAATATCCAATTGAAACAAAAATGATATATACACAAAGCTCTTGCAAATCTACACAACTTCAAAAAATCTCAAAAAATTTCACTTCAAATTGAGACAATAGGAACCTACCCGGACCCAAATTGTCCTCCAAAGGAACAAGTGGTCCTTTAGGGATTAAAGTGCTTTTGGAGTAAAAACTTTGATCTATAAAAATGTTATTTTAACTATTCACAAGTATATGATGTCACCATAACATTCAATAGCTTAGCTTGGTGCTTAGTCACCTTGAAATAGCTACAAAATGCAACCTATGTATGGCAATAAGGCAAATGCTAGAACTGCCATTTACAAATGTCAAAGTTTCACATTGAGGTTAGAAGTTTGATATAAATAGATGAATGCTCATAGAATTGGATGAAAGTTTGATGAAAATCAGTGCATAATCTTCAAGTATCTAGATAAAAATCAACATACTTATTGTTTGGATTATATTACAAAAAACTATTTTTCAAGGCTAAACTCACATTAACCCCTAAAAGACCAAATGGCATTTTTTTGGCAACACAACAATTTTGGATAGCTTATTGCAAATGAAATTTTTTATTTCTTTCTTTTGAAATTTTCACGTAACATGTGCCCAAAGAGTAGATTTAAGGCCCATTTTTTTTTTTATAACTTTTGACTACATATATTTTTTTAAATTGTATGATATGCAGTTTTCATTGCTCGTCATGTAGCAAAATAACTTCTTCAAAAATCATTTTCTTAAGAAATAAAATTTTGAAATTGGTTTAGATTTATTTATACATGAAAAACTTTGAATCACTCCATTTTGATTAATGAGATGACAGTTATGAGGAATTTTAGTTGTAGGTAGCTTGCGGGTAGTTATGGAATCTTTACCCTAAAATAAAGTTTGAAGTCCTTTATTTAACTCGATTTTCAATATTTTTGAAAAGAATAAGAACATTAGGTATAAATTATTTATTACAACATTACAACCATTGGGATTGGCATTTTTTTAATTCTATAAATAAATTGTTAGTAATTTTGAATTTTGAATCATTCCCTACTCTTTTCTATTTACTATTTTTTTCATGTATATTATACAATTTCAAATGATCTAAAAAAATTCAAGCATGTAGCCAATGTGCCTTGAAGAATGAACCCAAAGAATCACAACCATTTTGAACATTTTTTTTAATGATCTGACCTTGTGAAGTGCAAGCTAATCAATTTTTTGTAGGGCCTCAAAAAGAATTTTTGTCTTTCAAACGCTAATAGCTAGCAATCTACATAGTGGAGGTTTTTGAAATTTTTTCTACATCTTTTCAAAACAACCTTCTATAAGATCCTATAGATACGTGAGTCCAACAATGTTTTTTTTCTAAAATCTGGTACTTGTACTAGAAATGATAGTTTTGGAACGTTTTGGGTGAAAACATAGTAAAAAATCTACACGCATCCACTACTAAGACAAGAATTTGAAAGTGTTCAATCAAAAGATTTAACCACATTGAGGATGAAAGGACATTTGTAAAGAATAGGCTTAAAAGTTAAAATGGTAGGTCTTTAGTCTTTAGTCATGTTGAGTTCAATTGCATTGAGGATGAAAAGACATTTGTAAAGGACAATAAATTAGATTTTTCAAAATAGACATTGCTTTAATCAAGCCTCAAAATTCCATACTTTAGAAATTGGGCTTCAATGACTTGATCAATTGCACTTTATATTTTTCAATTCCAAAATCTCTAAGCGTCATCCCACTACTAAATATTAGCTAATGTAGTTCCAACCTAAAGGTCATCACTAAATTATATACAATTTTTTTAATGATGAAACTAGTTTTGTTCTAAAAAAAATAGAATAAATCAGTTTAGTGAGGTTTTGTAAAATAGTTTCTACTTCTCAATCTTTTCAATGTAATGAAATCAAATGAACAATAATAACCTTCACATTGTTGTATTGGAATCAAAACAAATAAATTTATATTTTTTAAAATAAAAAAATAATATTCTTTTGATGAAATAGCATGATTTTTCAAGTCCCAAAAAAAGGTGATTTAAAAATTCATTTCAACAAACTAAATGCCCAAATATGCTTTATGACAATAATATTATGGTCAATCTTTGTCTTCATGTCAATTTCTTGTGAATTTGTTATTATGGGAAGTTTGCTTAGAAGCTTGTATAAGAACAATGATATCCTTATCATATGTTTTATCTCCTCTTAGAATAACTATTCATTATTGAATGTGAAGAAGATTTCAATCACTACTATGATCATCAAAATGAATATGAAGATATCCAAGGAATTTCTAAAAGAAAAAATAGTCCCACAATTGAATGGCATATTGATCTACCCACCTAAATTGACATTGGATTGCTTCTAAGAGCAAACTATGAACATCTTTGAAAAATGTATTTGTAGCACCCTATATAAAAATTACAAGACCTACCCTAAAGCCCTATTTATACAAAGTAAAGAAGGCCGATTAGTTAGAGTGTGTTAGTTTTGTCTACATCAAACAAATAATTCCATTAAACTACTTGACCTCAATTGGATTAAAGGCATCTTTACAAGATTTTGAGGAGAACTAATCAAGTAACTTCTAAAGTTCTATGGTGTTTTGAAGCTCAACCCCTCATTGATTGTTAAATCATTATCCCTAAATTTAAAGAAGAAGGAAGATTAGCCCTTCAAAAAGGTGAAGTTCAATTTTCCAAACTTTTTAGTAGAAAACATGTGAATCCCGCAATGTGAATCTCACGACTTAGACAATTTGACATTAAGTCACTAGTAAAAACGTTGGCCGTATAGATGAGGAAAAAGTGACCTACAAAATAATAAAAAGACCCTAGATGGCAAACTTGAACCCAAATGGAACAAATTAGACACATTTGTTTGATCTACATAGGTAGCCATTGTTTCTACGAGTTAGTTGAAATTTGAGTATATATCAAATAAATAAAATAAAATAAATAAATTCAATCAACTTAAATTTTCACTACTTAATTTAATTCAATAAAGGGATCTTATCACTTGGCTTTAATTAAGACTCAAGTTTTTTAGTTAAGCATTGTACTATTGAATTGGTTGTCCGCATTCATACAAAAGGTGAAACGAGGTTTAAGAAGTCTTTCCACTGCTTAATTTAATTCAATTAAGAGGTTTTTGTATTTTACATAAGAAAATTTTTGGCCTCACATTCACAATGTACAACTCTTTTCTACTTTTTTGCCATCATTTATCAACTTGAGAATATTAGCCGTTCACATCTGCATTGTCGTAGTCACATTAGCAATGGTGGGATCCACTTCATTGATTACGGTTACTTCTTTCGGCCCCCTCTTTGTTGCAAAATGTTAGCTTTCACTTCCTTTACACTCAATTCCTGCAAAGCTTGCAGTTTTTAAGATTGTTTGGCATTCTCACTTTCATCACATTTCCCTCCTTCTTGCAATCCTCCTAGTAGTCGATCTTTTGCTTTTTTTCCTTGTGGCCTTACTATTTCTTGTCATGTCACTTCCTTTGATTCGGCCATTGTCTTGTATTTTTTGAATTGCACACTCCTTTTGCATTTTTTTTGTTTTACTCTGCTTCTGCGCGTTGTGGACATCGTTGCTGGCAACGATACTCAAAATTTTGGCATCTTTGTGATCACTAAGGGATATTGAGGTACGTCAATCCCCCACTTTCCAATTTGTTTTTTGGATGTTGCATTTTTCATTTCCATGTTCAATTGTTGGCAATTGGAACATGGTTTTCATCTCTTGTGCCATCATTTTTTTTACTCTACTGTTTTAGGGTTTAGGCCATTGAAAATTGTCAATCAATTTGATGGAGACAATTGTCATTGTGTCTAGCAACGAAGTCTTTTGAATTTTGCCCACATTCCCCGTAGCTCCCTCATACTTTCATGTAGTCATGTTGTACTTGCATTGTTCTATAGGTGCATTTTGTCAACATCCATCAATAGCATCCCTTCTTTTTTAAATTCTTGGATTTCCTTGAATTGTCAAGAATTCCGTGGCAATTTAATCAGAGGACTCATAGAACTTCCATTCAACATCCAAAACAACATCGCGCCCTTGACAATTTGGCCCTTGTCCTTGTTCCTCAATGGGAATGAGACAATACAGATCCTAGCGTTGTTGAAAAAAGAGGAGGGGTGTGAGGATCCATTCTCCACTTTTGTCCAAAGTGTTTTAGTCCCAATTATAGACATTGATGTCTTCATCCAATCTATACTTTACAATTACCAATTATGCACTATGTTCACGATGTTTGATGATGATGTGAGCTTTTGGATTAAGCCCTGATCCACAACTTAGTTTTCACAGTTCCTTTTGGAACAATATGACAACCACCGTTGGATTTCTATGTTTCCAATGACCAAAGCATCATTGTTTGTCCTATCAAAACTAATCAAGCCATATGTCAACAAAGAAAAAGAAAAAGGACATGCCTGCAATCTCAATGCTTATTCGTGTAGAATGCACTTTATTTAAATTGACTCATGGTGCAAACTTCACTATTTGCAATGAAATGTTTGCCATTGGATGCAGTACAATTTTGAAGGTGCTTCAAAAGATTGTGAACGCCATCAATAACCCAATGTATCACGAAATTAGTTGGCCAACAAGAGACAAAATGCAAGAAACTTAAGAAAAGTTTTCTAAACTTTGTGCTTTAGCTACTGTGGGTGCAATTGACGGCATGCAAGTGTCTGTACCAAAGTCCCAGTTTTGTGCCATAGATTTTTTTTACTTCAAAACAAGGGGGTACAATATGAATTGTCAAGTTGTCGTGGATAGTGACAAACGTTTTCTCAACCTATATGTTGGCATGTTTGGAAGCACAAATAACATTTGTATGCTAGGTTGTTCGTCTTTGGATATATTGTCCATGTAGGGCAATCTCATGGATGCTGCTTATGTTGTTCACATATTCACCCCTTATTTAATTGGCAATTTGGAGTATCCTTTACTTCCTTGGTTAATGGTTCCCAATAGAGTATGTGCGGACCTATCAGTCTTTAAGACTCTATTTAACAAGAAATTACGTAGGGGACGATATGTAGTGGAAAACGCATTTGGAATATTGAAACAATCTTTTAGGGAATTACTGAACAAGTCAAAGCTCACAATGACTTTCTTATCTAATGTGATACTTTGTTGTGGAATAATCCACAATATGTTACTCCATCTATTGCATGACAAGGTGGATGACCTTCTTTAAATTCTATGAAAGGAAGGTTTAAATGGCAAAATCATCGATGAAGATGGAGGTCTAGTAGATGCTAGAAGTGTTATCATAGAGGACATAGCCACTGCCCTTGGTATCTGTAGATGAATTTTTATTATGGATGAACCATTAACAAATTCCTATAGTTTAAGTTTGTTCTCAAGGAGGTATGGATGCACCATAGGTAATTCCTAAGGAAAACTAAATTGACCCCAAGTTGTATACAATTGAAGGATTGGGGAATATTTCACTCTGATTCATACAATGGATAAAACCATATTTATTATAATTATAACCAAGGCTGGAAACTTATCATGTGTGTGCAAATCTATCAATTCAACTTGGTCTGCTCGCTTCCTTGTCAGCCTCACCAACTAGCTAGTACCGTCTCTATTGATCTTCTTACTTCTCCGATCTTTCAGCATCTTCAATTGATAATTCCACATCGACCAATTGCTCATCACAGATCAAATGTTTCACCAACTATTGATTCTCCTTGGCATTGGTTAACTCCGATTTTACTCCAATTGGGCTTTTGATAATGTTTCTTTCTATAGCCGCTTACATCTTTCTTTTACACTCAGGCTTTAAATAATCCAATTGATTACAGAATTTACATTTCCTTTGATTCAATTAAGACAACTCTCAATTTGCTTTTAAATCACTCATTTTCCAGTTCTATTGATCTCATTCTATAGACTCACTCTCCATATATTTTTAATCACACTATTCCTATAGATTAATCTCCTAGTTCTCATTATAAAACACTCAATAGCATCATGCTCATGCACATTGACACATACCATGCAACCAGTCCATACACAATTGATAAAACAATCAAAACCAAATTCAACCAAGTATTCACAACAATAGAAATTCCTCACAGAATTAAATCCATAGACACAACACTCAGCACAACCATACAATTACAATAAACACACACACACAATTGAATACATCACACTCTTTTCATAATCTCCGCATTATATTTCATCATCAAATTTACAATTGTCTCTCATTCTTCACTGTCTCACTCTATTAAATCAATCGATCTAGCACACTCACAGAATTAAACACTAACACCAGCATAATAGAACTAACTCCTCACCACATTTAATCTTCAACACTAACACAACTATTGATTGCTCCCACACACACTGCCGGCCACTACCGCAAGAGCTATGGACTTTCTTCTAGATTGGATTTCACAATCAATCAAAAATGAACTTCAACTGCTTCACAAGGTAGTTTCCAACCACTACAATAGCTTACACCCCATTCATCCATTTCTATACATCTATAGATAAGATTCAATAGTAAAGTCCTTGCTAAATGGTAATAACCAGGTATTAACAACTTAAGTGCCATAGTTCTATAGAAAGTTGGAAAATTAACAAAATTAAAGCTATTGCACACTTCTTCCTAAAGATTCTAATACTACAGTATTGTAAAAAGAAACTAGTTGGGAGTGCACCTGATGTAAAGAAGACGTTAGTAGCAAGGGGCACAATTTTAGGTATATTTTTCGTTATGTTGTTGCCGTAGCTTCCTATTCAATTTTTTTGTACCCTTTTTTGCTGTTTTTCTATTTTCTTTTTTTTCTAAGTCACTTGCTCAAATGTAATAAAATAAAAATTTGTTAAAGAAAAAGAATACAATTGTGCATTGATTTAGTGTGCACCGTTAGCAACTTGGAATTGAAAGACAAACTTCATCATCAATTAGCAACATAATGAGCCGCTCTCTAGACAAAGAAATTATGATATTAGTTAGTAGGCAATAATTGAGTTCTATCCTCTACCTATAGCATTGTCGGTGTCGTAGTGTTTTTTTCTTGTAGTAACCATCTATTTAGTTGATTTCAGTTTGTTGAAGTGCCCTATCCAGCATTGTCAAGTATTGCTCCATTGGTAGGGTTGAATATGCTTATGCTTGCAATTGAAGGTGTGTGTGTGTAGGGGCAAGTGCAAAGTTAAAAGTGAATGTCGGTTTTAATGTAGTGAAGTTGTTTGGGGCAAGTTTGTTGATGTCTTGTACTCTTTGATCATTTAGTTTGGCCAAACCTTCACTCAATACAATGGAAAACTATGACAAGTAGCAAACCATTTTGGTTTGCTTCAAAATAGCTAGCATGGCATTCTCATTTGCCATCATGCTTATCTTGTACATTCTATGATTTTTTTCTCATTGGTATTCCATTTGTTCAAAAAAAACTTGAGTTGTAAATCGATCTATGTCTCTTCAAGTGAAAGTGATGGACTAGCTATTCTTTGCATGTATAATGCCATTATTGCCCATGTTGCCAAATATTTGATTTCTACAATCATTGGGAGCCTTGATATGTTTTTTCTACGCATTGAGTTGTTTTTTGTCTACCTGTAAATACTGTAAATAGTGTTTTCTAATGAACTAATGACTTGAGGGGTGATACTTGGTGGGAGGCTAGTGAATGACCTCGGAGCTACGTTGTTGGTATGCTCCATCACTATTGGACAAAAACCTATGGATGCAAAGAGCCCAGGTGACCAAGGAGTTGAGCTATTGTTAGTGGTATCCATTGGCAACTGCTAGGAAACCTTAATGGGATCTCCAATGTCTAGTTTGCTTTTGTTGTTATCCATGTCTTCTTGTTGTAGGTGTGTAGGTCCTCAATAATTAGCATCGGATGGAGAAAGCATGTCCTTGACATGGGAAGGATGGAATTGTGGGCAATTTTCCACCCACTTGTCAATGGCGTCAAAGAACTCATTGCGTGAACTAGCAAAAAACACCTTCAACTTTTCTTTCAACAAGGGAGAGATACTAATAATCAGGTGTATTTTGACCAGTGCAAGACAAGTAGTCTGAAATTTTCCTATAGTCTAGAAGCAACTAGTTCCACTTAGTCTTGTATGATGGTCCATCTCTCACACAAGGAAAAAAAACCCTGCACTCATTACTTGTTAAGAGATACTTGCTACTGTAATATAGTCATGTCATTAGTACTAGTAGGATGCAATAGACTTTAGCAGTACCATATCAAACATAAAAGGAACTAATGTCAATGGTCTTAAGTTCTGATCATGAGTACACTCTACTATGGTTGCCATAGGGTGCACCTCCTTTGGCCAAGTGAAAAGTAGAAATTTAGCAAAATGAATTGAACCATGGATAAAATAATTCCTTTTGTACACATAGCCTCTTTCATTGTGCTTGTTTGACTTGGACATTGAAGGCTTTCTATGTTTTTGCAAGGATACAAGTGATAGACTGCCGTATTTGTAGAGTTTACAAGGAGTATTAGAAATGTAGGATAATGTATAACTGGTAAAGGAGGAAGAAAATGACCATGATGACATGGACATAAATATATTCTTTTAGAATCTAGGAAGACACCCGGGGAGGTCACTCTATGCATTTATACAATCCACGTGTGGTGAGGATTTTGGACCCTCTATTTACTTTTTCAAATTTAAATAAAAGAAAAAGAAAAAATATGAGTAGATTTTCCTACTTTGAAAGTTTATGTTATGAATTATTGATAATTTTATACGTAAGTTATAATTAGATACAAATTTTTGAAGTAAAAAGATACACTGTAAAGCTGAAAATAACTTTCACACCTCTATATTAAATAAGAAAAAATTGTTTAAGAAATACACAAAAAATTCTCAAAAATGAGTCTCTATTGAAAGTTTATATTTCTTGAATATTGATGCAATGGTTGTCTAAATGTGTTTTCTGTAAATACTTGACTTGAAAAACATGTCATTTTAGTTCATTTTTCAACCTTCTCTACAAATCATTTCATATATTATTTGGATTGAAGATTTTGGCAATAGAATCTTATAGTCTTGATTAAATGATGCTCAGAATTGTAGGCTAAAATTATAGTTTATTAAAAAGTAAATAGGAGGTCAAAAGATCATTTAGCCGCACGTGGTATACTATAGATACACTAAGTGACCTCCCTGAGGGAAGACATGAGAGAAATGATATATTCTGACATAGCAGGTAGTTGAGCATTCATCGACATTATTAAATGAACATGTGAATATTTTTTCAAGCAAGTATTCATTGAGGCATTAGAGTGTTTTTTGTGGTTTTGCAAGTCAAGTTTGTTCCTAGTAGGAGAATTGCTCAATGGACGTAGTGCAACAAAGTCATGGATAGGAGGTGAGAACTTATTAGTTGTTGCCATAGTTGTAGGTCACATGGAGGCTTAATAATGTGTTGCATCCAAAAAGTTTTCTATTGAGCATTATTGAGAATTGTAGGAAAGGTAACACATACTTCAAATTAAATTGTAAATGCCTTAGGAAATTGTGGCAAAATTAACTCAAAAATCTTCAAAGAATTTACACATTATTCCTTCATGTGTACTGTACTCGATTGCACATGGATTGTTTTCTTCCTTCTCTTTGAAATCCATGCAATTTGTGGAATGAGAAATTTTTTTGTAGCTTGTTTTTCCTTAACTTCTCATTACTTGTCTTTTGATTTTGTGCAATGCTTTTTCAATTTGACGCATATAGATCTGTTTTCACTTTAGAGGAATTTAAGTCATGCCTCTCACTACACGTGGGATTTTGTTTGTTCACCTTGAAATTTTGTGCCTTTTATGTATGTCATACTTTGCAAGAAAGGGATGAATGCACATTATTGAATCTCTATCACAAAATTATCTTTTCCTATGTGTATTTTTTTCATCCTTAGTTTGTGATATTGGTACACAACATTTTCCACTAAATTCCTGAAATCCAAATTCTTACCAGATTGACAAGTTCTAATTAACACCGCTTTCGGTAGTGGTGGGCTTTGAACTAAAAATCATAAATGACTGTAAGAGTGTTCCTAAACCAAAGTCACATCAATCGCCAGCTAGGGTCGGAGGATACCAAACAAAGCAAGTAGGAACCTATTTCAAATTAACAATCCATCATAAGCCAAAGCACCCTAGCCTAACACCAAGTGGGAACACACCTTTAGTGTAAACTCTACACATAGTATTTTTTTGGTAAATCAATGTCACCCGCACTATTTGAACAAAACAATGTTAATTAAATTGCTACTCAGAAAATCTGGTGTTGTCTTCAAACACACTTGCTCCTTCACATGCACAATTAAACATTTCATTACACATCACAAGCTTCAGTGTCAACATCAATCAAATGTGTTTTTTCATCACTCACTCATCACGCCTTCTATTCATCCATCCATCGCCTAATTAATGAAACAATAATTGGATGAAAACGATACATACTTATTCTGTCCACCAGAGGGCGACTATGGTTAAATCAATGACCCTTCGCTTTATTCAAGTTGACCCGTTGTGCGCTTTCCAAAACCCACCCTACATGATGACGGACCTGAAACAGGAATCTCAATTCAAATCGCTGGCTCAGAATCATCCATTCTCCTACCACCATTCATCACCAAATCAGAACTCATCCACCCGAAACAAGAGGATCAATGGATGAGCAACAGACGACCATCCACCGTCTAGATGAATATCATCAGCATCCATCGAGGAGTCCACACTCCTTTAACGACGTGGATGAATATCATCATCATTCATCCACTGGAAGCCTTGAAAGTTCAAAGAACCGAAGACAGGCACTTCCCAGGAAGAAGCAAAAACTCCTTGCAGTAACTTAGGTGCTCAGCTGTAGCGACCAAGCTTGAAATTGTCCGCTTCTAACAGAGATCGCTCTGACAATGTGGATCTCTGACAACTTTAGCTGCGAGGAGTTCACAAATTGCAATGGCAACGTTGCATTGTTAGTTTTCGTCATTGCTTGGAGTTTTTGAGGGTCCAAAGGGCCGGGATCGTGAGTGTTAGCGAATTTGATCGATCTCTGGAAGCGGATCCATGTCGGTGGAGGAGAGCGTGATCAATTTCTGTGTTATTTGGTGATCTTAATTCGAGATTAGGGCCGTGGTGCATCTGGTATTGCATTTGGGAGCAATTGGAATTTTTTTCCTCACAGCGCTTGTTGATCGTCGCCGAAGTTTGACTGTCCTCGTAGCTCAATTTTAGGGTTAATTTACCTCTGTGATTTATTCTTTATTGATTTTCCATAGCTACACTTGAGCTCATTTAAAAAAAGTTATGGTCTCTGTTTCTAAAACTTCAGTTTGATAGTAGTATGGAGTATCTTAGTTTGATGAAGTAGGATAGAATATTAGTGTGATCGGCTGATATTGTTGCTAGGTTTCTCATATCCTAGGGTTAATTATTATTTATTTTCTGTGATCTTCAAGCATGGTTTTCTATAATCATACTTGAGATAAATTATTAATAGTTATATTCTCTGTTTTCAATTTCACAGAGCGGAACAAGTAGGGATTGAGTATCAACGCGATCGGATACCTTGTTCTCTTAACATAGATCTTTTTTGACATGGATTCTCGGAGGTGTTGGAAGAGAAGTGAGGGATCTAAATTCTAGTCGGAGTTCCACGAGGGTTATAGGTTTTAGTGTTCTTCAAGAAATATTGGGGTCTTGAATTGAAATTGGAGCTTTATTGCTGGGACCACGTCTGTGCTCTCTTCCTTCGATTTTCAGAGTCGATTGATTTGTAAATTTCAACTACAGGTTAACTGTGTACATTTTGATTTCAATGAGGCCGTGTAGTTAATGCTTGACACGAATGTTCTTACTTTTGAGAAGGGAGTAGTGTTGGATGGCGCATTTTCATATCCTGCAGTCGCAATTATAGTGGAATTCATTTAATTTCCACTTTGAGCAATGCAAGGGGCTTGGAAGATATTTTCTTGGGCTGCGGGTAAAGGGGATGAAGAAGGAGCGAAATTCACCTCGGGCTCGGACTTCACTTCTCCAGTGAAACAATCATGGATTCCAGGAGTGGAAAACGAGGAGGAATTCGCAGACATTCCTGACTTGGAGACACCTGGAAGTCCTAGTTCTAGTGAAAGGTCAGCTGAAAGTGGCCCAAGTAGTATGGGAGCTGATGCTGACGATGAAATCTCTTCTCAGAAATCGATAGTAGAGGAGCCTGAAGATCCTTTGCTCCTGCGATTTCGGAAGTTCCAGTTGGAAGCAGAAGCAGAAGCTGCAGTGACTCCCGCATCTCCAAGCTACGGTAGTACAAACAATGCTCTTGACGAATTCACATGCTGTCACCATAAAAGAACTCTACGTGTTTCAAATCACGGCTCTTGTGCTTCGTGGGAATTGACGACAAATTATTTCTCCCGAACCTGGTGAGCTGGGTGTATCATCTTATAGCAGCGTGAGGGCCTTAGCTATGCGTGATCATTTGTGATGTTCCATTGTAGGGCCGGAACGAGTACGAGGAGGAGTTGGAAAGAGCAAGGCAACATCGGTGAAGAGGGGATCAGCTTCTTCATCTGTTCTGAAGCAAGTGCAGGTGGAGAAACTTGAGAATCTAGTACCCTTGGATAAAGACTGGGACCGCTTTTATTCCAATGTGATAGAGGATCAATTCTCTTGGCCCTGGGCTAAGCTTACGGAACAGCAACTTGCTCTAGGAAAACTGGACTTCAAGAAGTTCATGGTTGCGCTAAGCTGTCTTGGAGAGTAAGTATTTTATTTCCCTGAATGATTTCTTTTTCAAATAAAATCTTTTGAATGTGAATTTTCTCACAGATCATTGCGCAACATGTAACACTTCAGTACGTAGACCATATTTTCTTGGTTAACTCTGCATGGGAAATTAAGGTAACAAATATTTGTGCGCAGATTGGGCTTTCACCCGGAAGAGGTACTTACGCTGGGGCAAATTCAGAAGATTCAGAGATTGTCGTTAAAAGACGTCGCAGGATACGTTTCCCGAGAAGTTGCTGCGAACAAAGGTGTCCGGGATGAAGCTTTTCCTCACATCAAAGTACATACAATTCCTCTACATCTGAATGAAGCCTTTTGCAGAAAATTTGTTTATCGTCTGTAAAGGACCTGCTCTTACTTGTGATTTTAGCATTGATAAATATAAATAATTTTTTTGATATCTTATTACTAATCTTCAAATTTCTGTAATAGTCCTTGTTTTCTGTCGCTTTAGGGAAAATTTATCTGAATCGAGTTTTGATCAGCCATTCATTTAGCGTTGTGTTGAGCTTTTGTTTGGCACCTGTTGCACGTGTGTTTGAGATGATAAGGTCAGGTTCCATTAGACTGCGAGTCGCTTCAATTGCTAGTAATCTGTCTGGGCGGGATTATCAGAGCTGATATTCTCTATAGCTTGAAATGGCCTTTTTCCCGAGTTGGGCCACACCTTGTTAACAAGTATAATTGCTTTTTTTTACAGAGAGATTGGCTGACAAAGGGGCTTTTCTCATTTGAGTGCAACGTCGATAAACATGGCGTTTGTAAGTTCAAGGTAATTATTAGGTCTTCTAGAGTTCGAGCGGTTGTTTGTGGCATTGTTTTTCAGTTGAAACTGACTTAGGCTTATTTTACCTGCAACTTTTGATTTCTCAGGTTGTGAAACCAAGGCCAGCAAGTACGTTGCTGCATCGCACATTTGGCGAAGACAGAGTTATGCCTGTTTACTTCAATGAGTTTCCAACTGAAGACAAGTTTCAATTGGTTCGGGATGGGATCATGGTTGGACTTCGTCGATATCGGTTCTGGAGTGAGTGGTGCATTAATAGAAAAAACTATTGCCTGGCATCTATCCTGTTAAAGAAGTTGGTGTTTTTATATTTTCTGTTCATGAAGAGTTCGTTAGTTTATAAGTTTGTAGTCTGCTTCGGCGTGGACTTGTCTTCAAGTTGTCCACAAGTTTGTGCATCTTGGGTATAACGAATCATTCTTGTGTAAACGGGGATAGGCTTTACTTTTCAATTGCCCAGGATATGGTTTGGTGCAGTTGCTTTGTCTCTCATGTTGCTTTTTATTTTACTCAGCTTTCAAGGACTCTGGAAAGGAGGACTTCAAAGACAGGACAAAGCCAAATGGTAAGTAATTCCTCTGCACCTTTCTTGTCTTTAATTGTCATCTGGTGTACGTGCAGATTAGGGTGCTCTAGTGTTTTATTCTAGTATCTGCTGCTTTTCTTCTTTCATTTTATTGAGGTATTAACTGTTAACCTCTTTTAATGCGTACCTTTCTAGTAAGATCCTAGTGTGACTTATATTTGGATATTGTGGTGATGGACGTTGGACAGCTAAGGATTATCAGAGAGCTGTAAAATGCTTCTTCATCTGCACGGAGTCTTTAGCAGATGTCGATCTTGCTGATCCAAATTTCAAGTATTTCATACGAATAGAGGCTGCCCGGTGCCACGTCATGCATATTAACACAGTCCCCACATTGCCCAAGTTTGCTTCCTGGTGAGTTCAGCCTGATGGTATGAGTCCACTAGCTGAGCTAACCTACACAATGCATCTGAGTGATTGGTTTGTTCCATGAAGAATGGGTTGCTAGGGATGGTTGAGACCACATGATATTTGTTTAAAGTGGGACTTTCAATTGAATAGATTAATTTTATCTCATCAAGTCTTTCCCAATGTCTCATGATTGGCATGGCTGAACTTCTGGTTGAGGGTTCAGGTTACAGCTCGCTCTCTCCAAGTCCGCTGCAGCCAATCTTGACTGGAATGAAGTTGAAGTCAAACTGATGCCTGACCTTCTTTCGAAGGTACTGCCTGTTGAATTTAATACCATGTCTATTCTCTCGCACAGAGCTTCATAAAATGAGATTCAGCGAAACAATTACGTTTGGCTTTCCTAGTTAATCATTCATAATGACGCTTTCTTATTTTATGGTTGAATTATTTTATCATTGTTTCTCAGTTTACAACAGTTTATTTGAATAGGATCGTTCTGCACTTTTGTGACAGACTTTAGACAACTCGGGGAAATTCATGGCTCACACAGATGGCACAGCAGAGATGTCACCCGACGTTGCAAGACTCTTACCATGTTCTGTCTTCAAAGGGAAAGTTGGCACGCCAAAGGTTTGTTTCTGACATGGTTCTGTGTAGAACCCTCGGCGTGGCTGCATCATTATTTTTTATGGCAATTACAGCAATAAGGTGGATGATAACAGTGGACACAAATCTAAGATTGGAATTTACCGAAGGTGATGTTGAATCGATTTCCGCCGTTATTGATGTTTTGTTATACAGGGTTACCCCACACTTGTGCAAGGTCGTCTCTTTTGGAATGGAATGGCAATAAAGGGTACTTGGCAAGTAAATCATCAGGTATTCGAGTTTCATTGTTCTTTTTCGCTCAATAGTTATTGTATTCCATCCTCTTGTTTTTAATCATTACAATCAGAAGCTTGCTTGGACACTCCTAGTCGGTTCGAAGTTGTTTTATAATTTTGTCGTTCGGTAATGTGCATAGACACGTGATATGCAAAAGGATTGATTGGGATATGCCTCAGGATGGAGTTTTCTTGATTTAATATGTACCATACGGTTTTTGGTTTTGCTCTAGCTGAAAGGTCTGAAGATATTCTATCGACCCTCAATGGTGAAGGTCGCATCTGACCCTGTTCTGAAAGATTTTCCCACAGTCAACAGTTTTGAAGTTGTGAGCACCAACATTTGGTATGTGGATTTGAATTCTGCACTTGTGGCTATCTTATTTTTACGTAGGGACTTGGGCGAGCGGGATATCTTGTATGTTGATGAGGCTGTTGTGTTGAAACAAGCAACAACCACTTGCTCTAGTTTGAGTACCATATTCAGCCGATTATTTTGCATGAGAAGTGACTTTAATCTCTCAGAGAGGTATTGATGCATATTTTGTCTGATTTTTGTTTATTTTCAGCTACAAGCTAAAAGAGGAGGCAAAGTTGTCTCAAGACTTGATTATACTTCTATCCATAGGCAATGTCCCGCCTTCTTTCTTCTTGGGACTAGTCGATGAAGCCCTTGATACTCTTCGCAGTTTCTTTTCCACTCGTGGCCAGGTTTTCAGAGGTACACATTTCAGTTTTGGCTCAACAGTGCCATTCCTGTCATTTTTATTGTTTTGGTGCAAGATTGTCATGTTTTCTCATTCATCGCTGCAGAATTTGTATCTGATTTTGGATCATTTAAAGAAAGTTCTGAGGTGTTCTGGGGTCATTTAGAATCCAGTCTTACGTTCTTGCAACCTGAGGATTGTGCAGAACTGAGAAGATCTTCTCCAGGCTATGATGTTGGTGACCAAACACTTCGTATGATTTTGGCGAATATCCCAATGAATAACCCGCAGATGCAAAAGAATCTGAATAAGATCACGCAGGATAAGATCACGCTTCTGCGGAAAGGTTGTATACCTCTTCCTGACAGTTATTACCTCATGGGCACGTCGGATCCAACCAAGGAGAAAATTCTGAAGCCAAATGAAGTTGCGATCATTAAGTAAGTAGCCTTCACTAAACCCCGGCAAACAGACAATGTTTTGTGGTCTGCAAGTTCTTAACGACTTCGAACGTGCAGGAATGGCGACAAAGTATGTGGGAAAGTTCTTGTTTACAAGAATCCCGGGAAGCATTGGGGAGACGTGCACGTTTTTGACGCTGTGTGGGACGACCGACTCAATCCGTATGTGGGTCCTGCAAAGCATACCATCTTCTTTTCTGTTCGGAGTGACCGGCCGGTTGCGGATGAAATTGCTAACGGTGACCTTGGCAGTGACCTCTTTTGGGTTTGCTGCAACGGGGAGGTACGTGCTGTTTCACAGTCTTGCTTCTTTTCAATAAATTGGCACGATGAGTTGTTGAAAATATTGATCATTTACTTGCAATATTTTTTGGCTTATGGATAGCAAAACTATTTGCAGGTAATGTGACAGTAATTTTATTGTTCTTGAACTAAATGAGATGCTAAAAACGATACCATCTGTATTTGGCGACACAAATAGGCCATCCAACACCATTACAGTTTCTTGCGATTGCCGTATCCAGTGTACAGTTAGCAGTATTAAGTTTAACTTGGCGATCTTGTATAACATCAACCAGAACTTCATGGGTCTCGAACTGAGTTTGTCTTCGTGGCTGCGTTTTCTCAAATTGAATGTAGTCCTCTTCTGCTCTGTGAGGATCTGTTGAATGCTTTCATTTATCTGCATTGTCTTGTTTTTATCTGTGTTTCAATGTTTGGGTTCATCAAGTTCAAAGGTGTTCGTATCTTCTGCAGTTGATATCCCTTTTCACTCCCAGCAAACCTTGGAAGAGAATAGGAGAGAAGATTAACTATCCGGCTGGGGATGGTCCCAGCAATCTGACTCCTAGAACTCTGGAATACACCCTTTTTGACAAATTTTTGAGAAGCCGTTTCACAACACAGTGAGGAATCCTGATCCATTTGCCGTTGTCATATTACCACATCTTTTGGCTTATAGGATCCTAAGTGGAGTTTAAGTTGCTGATCATGAATCGCAAAGCAGATTTCATTCAATCTAAGAAGCTATCTTAAGACTTGACCGCCTTGTTTTTTACTGGATATTGGGTGGACATCCATGCACACAAGACAGCGTAAATTTCATTGTACTTTGCTGTCTTTTTACGAATTTCCCTGCTGAGCAGATATGATTCTGAATCTAATTGTTGTTTCACAGTAAGCCTATGCAACAAGCGGTGACATTTTGGATGGCACACATGGATCGGTATTTGGCACTCAAAGATGCGGAGGACATTACAGACGAGTTAGATCTCATATCAGAATCAATTGATGATCTAATAGAGATCTTTTACAGAGCTTTGGATGCTGATAAAACTGGAGAGGAGGTCTGCTTTTCGCACCGACATGTGTTTGCTTGGATGTCAGTACGTAATCTCTTCCCTCCTCTCATTTATACTTCTTTTCTTGCAGTTCATGAAGATAGTCCATTGCAGTAATGGAATGCCAGTAAGCTAGGCGTTGATGTTTCATTTCTTATAATCTTCGTTTCACAAGTCGTTTGGAGATTTTTCTTGTATTTGAGCTTTTTAATTTTAGTTGAATATGAGACTGCAGACTCGTATCGCCACATTGAAAATCTGAACTTTGTCGACAATTGAGAAAGAGAGGTGTCAGAAGTTATTAGATATACATCTTTGTTTTTAATGCTTGCTCCTCAAATCCAGGTCAAATTACCTAGAAGGTTGGAACCGGAAAGCTTTCCACACTATATGAAGGAGAATCAGACCAGCAGAAGGACCTATTACACCTCCACAAGCGTACTCGGCCAAATATACGATAAGATCATCAGAAATGTCAATGGACTTGGTTACAGACCTGAAGGTATGCCTTCCCATTCTGAAAGTTAGGAATAAGAAATTGCCAAGTGTAAAACGTTTATGAACATACATCAGCTCTCCTGGAATAGAGTGCTTGGTGAGGCGGTTTAGTTCATGAATGCAGAATTCGATGTCTTTTTTTAGAGCAATTCGACATTTTTAGTTAGGTTTATCCAATTTGTTTACAAGCTTATTGGATGAGATATCGTGACCTGCAATCTTACATGTAATCTAATCTAATTCTGTGTGGTTTTCCTATAAATGGTAGAAACAATCGCATACGATCCCAAATTCGAGTATGGGAGGTTTGAGAGATTCAGAGAGAGATGGGAAGGACTTCTACAGCAGTACAACAAAGACATGCAGGCTGCATTTAAGAATAATGAGCAAGATCGAGTGATAGCTTACTATCAGGAGGTACCGTAAGCTTATCTGATGATGTCACGAACTTTAAAATATTTTTCTTTCTTATTAATGATTGTTGTCGGATCTGTTACCCTGTTATGACAATTATGCTACACTATCCAGGCTCCTGAACTGAATCTTTGCCATTCAGATAGCTGTTGCAACTCAGTAGACAGATTTCCTAGTTGGTCTTATTAATGAAAGATGGGAGTGCTGGGCTGACTTGCTGTCCTGCCTCACAGATGTTGGAAGGACAAAACAAACCGATTACCCAAGTGTGGGAGGAAGCATCTGCTCTTTACGCTGTTAACCACGCACATGCAGAGCAGACTTATCGCAATGGCTTTCCACCCGCACTGCATTGTGCACTGACTGTTGCATTAGAACATCTCTGTGCGATCTATGCAAATAACGAGCAACGGAAGCCGTATACTTTATCGGCTTCTGCAAAGGAGGAAATTTTCGGTCCTACCAATTTTGACACTTGAAATTTCTAGTACCCCTGTAAATATTTGTATGTAGCTGTATGGTTGTGCAGTATGGAGCTGGAGGTAGTCGAAAATGTCATTCTTGTGGAGCTCGTTAGTTCCAGAATGAGTATCGCAGAGGGTTGGTACAATTTCAATCACTGTATAATGTTGGATCCGAACCCCAGGTTGTGTCAAATGCAAGTCATCCATATTTGAATCCTGTCCAACTTGCCCCAGTGTAAAACTTGCTAGGTAGGTAGCCCTGTTCCTAATTGTCTGTGCTCATCCATACTATGTAAGCTACTGGAGGTTTAGAGTTCAGGTGAGATTGTCATATCTGCGTCTGTAGTGCATGATTTGACATCAATAATTGATAGGAAGCAAAGAGGAGTGTGTATCTTTTTATGAATTCTTGGTCACTTCTCTGTTCAAAAGCTGGCAGATCATGTGATCAGTGCTGTAGTTTTCTCATGCCATGTGTTTATTAAATCTCCAACTTGACTGTAATGAAAACATTCACTTTACAGCTGTCTGTAACTGACAGCTTGGTGGTTTGAAGGATAGTATAGTTTTTAGCAATGCTTCAGTAATAGAATAGTCTTACTTGGTCACTCATGAGGGGGTAGAGAGACACCTTTCTGTTTGTCCTCCGTCATTCACGAGGCTAACCATGCCACTTTGTGGCTTTGCAAATACCAAGATCATTGACTTTAGGCTTATCAGTCACACTTTCATGCCTTGCTTTGTGCAACTGGAGGTGGATCAGAAACTCAATCCCTATCCAATAAAAAAAAGTTCAAAACCTCACCTTACTAAACAGGAATCCTTTTGACAATGAGCAACTATGCTACAAGAGTCTCTTTCCCTTGTTGCACTAGCTCACTTTTTGAAGGTCCTATTCAAACTTACTCACATGTAGCTTTTGTCAATACAAAGCCTCCACTCTTTCCATCCTTAGTTAATAAAAAAATTCTCATGTTCTTTTACAAGATAGATTGAATCCTAGAAATTCTTAAGACCCAACATTTGTCCTATGGGCCTAAGTGTAGGGCCTTAAACAAGAAGATTCTTCATTTTAAAATAATCATTCTCATAATTGTCCTTTTTCCAAGTGAGTCCCCTATCTACAAGTGTATAAGTCCCCTATCTACAAGTATATACCTTCATCAGGAAATTCAAGGCATGTGAACATGGTGCCACAATGGTGCATTGCAATGCAATTAAGTTAATTTGGTGCCAACCTCTGTACCAACCTAGTATGGATAAAATGACACTAAAATGACTTGTATGCGGCCTTTGGTGTCAAAATGGCACCAAAACAATCTGGCCCAACTTTTCTGATGTTATGCCATCTCAAAACGAATTGGAGTCATTCTTTACCGACTCAAAAACTCCAATTTGTTTCTCTTTCCAGGCACCATCAATTCCACTGCAGGTTCAGGTTCAGGTGGTTGGTTGTAGCCAATTTTGAACATCCTGTATGCGAGCAAAAAAAACCTTGTTTTTTACAAAAGGTGCATGTTCTCATTATAAGTCGTAAGCTTGCCATGCCATTGAATACCTACCACGAGATCCTGTCAGGGCTGGTTGTAAAAGCATGTGTGATTGCACCTACTTCTACAATAAGGTAGTGATTTCACACGGTCCAAGATACGATAGTGTCTTGAACTCTCGAATTTCGTCACCCAAATGAATCAGTGCAACCCTACAGGCCACAGGCCACAGGCCAAATCCCACCACTCATGAGTACATGTCACACTAATTTAAAAACTTAATTTTGAAGGTGGCATGAATTTGATTAAAGGGCGGGATGTCAAGATCAATCGAGGCAACTCAACCTTCTGGAACTTGTGAGGGATGTGATGGAACTTAATTCCAAAAAAAAATCTGGCGTAAGTTAGATTACAACTGATGTTCACTTTCTACGCTAATAAAATCATCATTGCCGGGGGGTGTCTGCATCATGGGTTTCAACCTGTTCCAAGTTTTTGGTGACACCTGAAAACGAACAAAAAAAAACAAGCAATTCATTGTGGTTTCTGATTAGGATATCAATTGGAAATGTTTTGGTGGGTCTTGTTGGTAGTCCAAAAAGGGGATTTGTTGATTGTCTGAAGGTAACCACACCTAAAATCGCACAAATAAGCAATTCATCATGGTTCCCACTATTATATTGGAATTATTTTTTGTGGGATCTTTTTGGTAGTGAAAAAGGGGATTTTAGGTTCTCTTAGAATGCATTTTTTGGACACCATATGAATAAACTACAAATTTTCAAAGTACTGAAAATAGGTGTTTCTAAAAGTGATCATAGATTCTCATTATATATTTTAAGCAAGAATCTATGGTGTGTGATTTTAGGTAACTGTGTGCGCTTTTAGGTGTAGTTACTTTTAGAATGTGTTTTCTGGACACCGTATGAATAAACTATGGCTATTTTTCAAAGTTCTAAAAATAGGTGTTTTGTAAACTAACACTACACTTAGTCAAATAGTTTTGCACTCTTTCTAACTTTTACCAAGCATAATATCATTAACCCCTCACCGCCCAAGGGGACCAAAAGTGTCCTCACATGATCTTAAAGTCCAATTTGAAGTGCTGTAACTTTTGCGTCTAATGTTTGAATTCAATCAAACTTGTTAGGAAATCTGCACTCCGTCTTCTAGTTTGGGGTGGTAAATTTTTCATATCAATCCAAGATGTATTAACCTTCTCAAAGCCATTCAAAGTTCATGGGTTTAATTTGAGTTCACCAAACTACATTTTGATGGTTGCAACTTCGGAGGGGGGGAGGGGGGTATCTCTTCCATCCAATTTTCATTTTCAACAAAATTTGTTGGGTTATATTTTCTTTGGAGTCTAGTTATTGTGGTAAAATTTTCATGTCAATGCAAGGTGTTTGAATGTTTGGGAGCAATTCAAAGTTCATAATCTAGACATTTTTGGATTACTATGAACTTTGGTTGCCTATTTCTTCTTCTTTCAATAAATGTTTTTGGAAAAGTTGCACATACTAGTCTAGTTTGTGTGTTTAAAATTCCATATCAATCCAAGAGGTAATGAGTGACTCAAAAGCATTTTTGTAGAAGGAGGTTTAGCCTTAGATGTATTTTTTGCAGCTTTTCTTGCTATTTTTTGACATTTCAAAGCCATTTTGCAAACACAATGAGTCAATCAAATGATATTTTCTTTTGTATGTTGGTTTTGAATCCCTCTATAATTTAAAAAAAAATTCATTTGAGTAGGTTTAAAAATCAAATCTCACCTCCAAATGTGTTGCTAGGAAATTTCAGCATCCTTTTTCTACACTAAAACATATAATCTTGCAATCTGTATGGCCAAATGACTCCATTTTTTATTCACATCATCTACAACACATACACTACAAGATTTTATGGTTGAGATTTCTATACCTTAGTGACATTTTGGACTATAACACTTCAAAAGCAATGATGTTTTTAAGTCCAAAAAGGCCCTAAGCCTCAAGGGGTTAAGATACATAAAGAGATTTGGAAGGAAGTAAGCATTCAAATCTTGCTTGGAGTAATCAATATTGATCAATATTGATTAGGAGTGTTAATTAAAGGCATGAAACATTGTCAAAAACTGCGGGGTTTGGGTATGATATTCAAAATGAAAATTGAAATTTTTTTTTAATTATAATGTTTGAAGTGAGCAAAAAAACTTTTTTCATTCCTACAAAACAGGTTTAGCAGACTTTGTGCCCTTTGAGAGTAAATTTTTGTGTAAAATCAAATATGGAGTTTGGCTTATTCTAAATCACCTTGCAATGCAAGAAAGTTAAGTGAATTAGTAATACACTAGACATTTTGGGATGATTCCTTATGTAATGAGGAAATATTTGGTTTGTAATCCAAACAATGAAAGGTTAGAGATAGGTATTTGAAATACGTGGAAAAAATTTCAAGAATTTAAACTTCACAAATTGCAAGATAATAGGACTTGAAGTCGTAAAAAAATGTTTTCTCTTGAAACTACTCCAACATAGCTAACAAAGTTTGATTCCTTTTAGAATGTGATTTGGGGACTAAATTTTTTTTTTACAATTGTATGCCATATTTTATTAATTACATATATTGCAAATTTCAAAAGTTGCTAAGTTGTTTTGCAAAAGACTCTCCAAAGATTTCCAAATTGCTCGAGTTGTCTAAAACATTTAGGACAACATAATTCTTGATCATGGCACCCAATCAAAAAAAAATTTATTTATCACAAAGGAGGTACATGTTCACACACTGTGTCCAAATTTTACAAATATCCGACCAAAAATCGTAGGAACCTATCCAAGATTTTTTTGCCTATGTTGAATATACAATTGGTCCTTCAGGGGCTCATTTCAAAGAATCAATTTCATTCCAAAATTTGATAGAAACTAGAAGAATAAACTATATGAGGTTCCATGAAAAATTTTCAAAATTTATTAAAAATTTAATATAAACTTCACTACTTGAGTAACATTCAAGAATTGTTTTTCACTTTTGATGTACAACCTCATATAGACAACCTTATGACTAAAACGCACTTTCAACAATTTCTTAATTCATTTGATGTTTGATATAAATCAAGCTAGTCTACCATACTTCTATTAGTTCTGGAGGAATTATTGAAGGAATGAAGGACTGCATGTTTTTCACATCCACGACAAATAATTCAACTTTTTGAGCAAATTGAGCTCACTTCCTTGAATATTTTGCCAAACCGTCAATGTCCATTTAAAAAAAAATTATGAATAAAGTCAACAACAATTTTTAGAAATATATATTTTTAAACTTCAATGTTGTTTACCTATAGTAGTCCAAAAGGGGTACCAAAACACATTCCTAAGAACCTCACAAACGACCAATGAGAACTACCCCATGCATTCTCCTATCTAAAAATAATATTAAAAAATTCCTCAATCTTATTTTTGTAGTTGTTAATTTAGTAATTCTTGACTTTTCCATAATTACTTTGATTTTCTACAATCAAACATGAAGAAAACATTTTCAAATTTGATCATCAATGTAAAATAATAAACCCTAGTGTTATTCTAATAGTGATAAAAAGGGCAATGAAGGGGGTAGTTTTCCTAGGCTTTTGCTAGCACCACTCTTTAACCCAATAAGGATGCCAAGGACCAAAAGTATCCAATGTATAACTTCCAAGGAAGCAATAAAAATGAAAAATGCACCTGTACATCCAAAAATATGATAATTTTTGGCTCACTACCTTGGTAATGAGGTTGTTTCCTTCTAAGTTAACCCCAAGTGCAAACATATCTATAAATGCTTATTGCCAATAGAATATTAATCAAGGTTTGTATGCCTATAATTGTCACCAATTACGACTAAGCATAGACAATTACTAGGATTAATCATAAATTATTTTTTATTGAATGTTAGTGACTACTAAAAGAAGATTCCAATTCACTTGAACATGCATTGTTTGGACATTGTATGAATAAGTTATGAATTTTCAAAATACTCTCTCTCAGTTTTCTAAAAAATCAGCACTAGACTTTCATACCGTTTTGATTTTGCACATCTTGTGTCACCAATATCTAAATTTTTGTGATGTTTTTTGGCTCAAATGTAGGTATCACAATTTGGGTTGTATTGGTTACAGGTGTACATTCCTAAATCTTTAACTTGTAAAGCCCTAAGGCCATCTTTTTGTGTCAAAAAACACTCAAAACTACCATTTTCAATGCAAACAAGAAAAAAATTGAATTATTTTTCATATCCAATTGCAAGATCTTGCACTAGGCTAGTATGAGAACAATGATGCTAGCGTGTGAGCATAGAGACGTGAGTCTACAAGCCTTGAGCCTAGTTGTAGGTATGTATCTACAACTATTTGAAGGTGTTTATAACATAGGTAAAATATAACATAGAAAGAATCTATAACATAAACGCCTATAACAATAGAAGATGTCTATAATACATACTCCTAGGCTCATGGGTTCATAGATTCTATGCTTATATGCTAACACTCCGTATAAGAATGTTTGGAAGAAGTTTCAAAATCTTTGACCATATCAATTATAAGATATAAGTGTGTAAAGTGAAAAAAAGAATTTATTGCTCCTAGCCTAATGAGACTTTAAGACTTTGAATCTTTTTAACTTAAATTTTTTTGTACTATACATTGTGAATTAAATTTTTATGTTAAAGAAGTGAGCTGAGAATTTGGGGGGTGGAGGGGAAAGAATGTCTCCCTTGATTTTCATTCTTTAAAAAATTGTTAAATTGAACCAAGTACAAGATAGAAGTAAAAACTAAATTGTTGATAATTCTAAGATGGAAATGAAACACACTAATTCTGAAAGTGAGATTGTTCAAGAAAGAAAACAAAATCATATGTGATTTTTTTTTTTAATTGTTAAATTTGAGTTTATAAATGGATCCAATACATTATTTTTACAAGAATTTGCTAAGATTGCCCATAAAACAAGAAGCTTCGTAACTTTCACATCACTTATCAAAATGGAATGAATCTAATCTTTCCAAATAGAAAAAAATAAATCTATATGAAACAAATTTAAAATTTAAAATTTTCAAGTTTTTTTTTTTTTTTTTCCTACTTGCTCTTGCCATTTTAGGTTTATTGTGGCATAATTTTTGCTCTCAAGCATCGACTGAAATTTTAAAATTATATATATTCCCATAAAGCTACTCATTATTCCTATCTTAACAAAAAAATTTAAAAAATCATGCCAAAATTGAAATCATAGGGGACTCTTGGGACTTTAGGGATTAGTTGCCAGGCTAAACCCTTTGGGCTTGGTTTTGAGAGAATCATTGACGAAACATTTTTTTGTTTTTTGTTTTTGTAGGGAATGTTTCACCCTACTCGACCCAACTCAATAGTGAACATGCTTTGGCAAGCACCGCATTTAGGCTGCAAAGTCAAAGCACTATTCACTATTTACTATTGCATGTCATGACTGCACAAACTTTGGGCAAGCAACAAGACTCGTAACTTACCTTGCTTCAAGAAGAACTTCTAGTTCCCCTTGGCAGTGCCCTGTAACTTACTAGGCAAGTGATTGTCGGGTAAGGGTTAACCCAATTTCTCCAGTAGAGTTGCAGTCAGTCGGTTAGAAGAGGTGGTTACACAGCAACACAGCAATCCAGCCATCAATCCCAATCCAGATGAAAGTTACCAGTCCGGCAGTCAAACCCTAAAATTCCAGGTCTCAAGTACCCCCCCTTCCCCCTCCTCTTACCACCAAAATCCCCAACACACACACACAGCCCGGCCAACAAAGGCAAGCAAACAAACAAACCCATTATAAATAGTCCAAAGTCCAAGCCTGATAATTGCATTTCCAGCCTCCTCCAGACCGTCAAGTTGCTTCCCCTCCACACTACGATCTCCAGACAATGACTTAAGCTTGATGAATGTCACTTAAGCTAGATGCCTGAGTGGGTAACCTCATCACCACCATCATCATCGCCATCGCGACATGGTAAGAACTGAACTATAAAACGAAGTTGCAGTTCTCTAGCCTTGGTTGTTGCAAGCCTTTTTTTTTCCTGCTTTTGTTTGTGGGGCATAGGGTTTCCCACTTGAGATCGTACACACACTGCGAATGATGATGGCTGAGTGGTCACGCGCTTTTGCTTGATGGAGTCCTTAGCCTTGGTGGGTCAAAGCCGGCTATGGCGGTTGACAGAGACGGACTGCACCAGTTTTCCATTTGATTGTCTTCTCTTGAGGGGGCGTGAATTGGGAAGTGGGTTGTGGATCACATTGGTTGTGGATTGGAGAGGTTGCTGTTTTGGCTCTTGAACGGTTGGACCCTGTTGTTTTCTTGGCAGGATGGTTGGTGCGAGGCGTGGCGTAGGAATTTCGAGTGCAAACGCAGGATATGAATTCTGCGGTAGATGCACAATTGTGGGTGGACGCACAATTTTGCGTGGATTTCACCAATTGGGTGTGGATTTTGAGAGAGAGGACGAATTGGGTGGAGGCTATGGTTGGGTAATTGGTTGAAGATTGTAAGGATTGTAAGAATTGGCTTAAGGATTGTAATTGTAGATTTTGGGGGGAAGCCCAGTCAAGCCAAACCAGCAAAAATGAGAGGGTCGGACTTGATCAACAGCATGTTGCCCGACGAGGCGTTGATGGAGATCCTGAAGTATGTGGACGGGCGGAGCAGCGATCGCGACGCCTGTGCGTTGGTGTGCAAGCGCTGGTGGACACTGGAAAGCCACAGCCGCCAGGCCTTGACGTTGGGCGCCACGGGACAGTCCGACACTTGCTTGGCCAAGATGGTGCAACGCTTCACCAATCTCAAGCAAGTGTGTGTGGATGAGAGGTTGCCGGTGCCGTTGCCAGTCAACCGCCGGGTCGCGCATCGACACACACATGCGCTCTGCTCCCGCAGCATGCGCCATTTTCTTGTAAGTCGACATGCGGGGATGGGTCTCGTTTTTGGCAGTTTTTACTCGATTTCTTACTTCGGTTCTTGGATTGGAAGAAGTTTTCAGAATTCTCGAATCGTGTATGTGTGTGTGTGTGTGCGAGTTGGTTTTTGCATGTTTTCACATTAGCTGCTGGAATGGAAGCTTTTTGAAATTTCTTGAATCGTGTATGTGTATGTTTATGTGTATGTGTGTGAGTTCGTTTTGACATGTTTTTCGCATTAACTGTTGGAATGGAAGCTTTTAGGAATTTCTCGAATCGTGTACCTGTTTGTGTGTGTGTGTGTGTGTGAGTGTGAGTGACTATTGTTTTTTGCATGTTTTCTCATTAGCTGTTGATATGGAAAAAGCTATAGGAATTTCTCGAATAGTGTCCGTGTATGTGAGTTCGTTTTTGCATGTTTTCGCATTAGCTGTTGGAATGGACGCTTTTAGGAATTTCTCGAATCGTGTGAGTGTATGTGTTGTGTTTTTGCATCTCTATCTTTTGTTCTTGGGATGGGGACTTTAGGTGCGCTTAGAATGGTTTCATTGTATGCGTGTGTTCTGCTTTTTTGCTTTTATCACTCTAGCTTTTGAATAATCGAAGCTTTAGGAATATCTCGAATCGTGTGTATCTGTATGTGTGTTTGAATTTTTTTTTACATGTTTTCACATTAACGTTTGGAATGGAAGCTCTAGGAATGTTTAGAGTGCATGTGTTGAGTTTTTTCGCATTTCTCTATTTAGTTCGTGGATAATCGAAGCGTCAGGGATTTTCTGAATCATGTGAATGTATGTGTTGTGTTTTTGCATAGGTATGTTTAGTTCTTGGTATGGGAGTTTTAGGGATGTTTAGAATCGTTTAGGTGTATGCATGCGTTGTTATTTTTTGCATTTCTCACTTTAGGTCTTGGATAATTGAAGCTTTAGGAATTCTCTAAATCATCTGAGCGTTTGTGTTGTTGTGTTTGTTTGGTGGCAGGGGAAGGATTTAGGGGTGCCATTGTCCAGGAAAAGGAGAAGATCTGGACAACATGCGGTGCTTGCGTGTGATGATGATAACCATGACACTGGATTAAGTAATTTCACGGACATAGGACTTCAGTTTCTGGCGGAAGGTTGTCCCAGGCTAGAAAAGCTCTGCCTGATATGGTGCTCTACAGTCACCAATTACGGTCTCGTTATTTTCGCCAAAGCATGCAGAGGCTTGAAGGTCTTGGACATGCAGGTATGGCATGCTCCTTTCTAAAGTCATTCTGTCAAAGAATCCATTCTATTTCCTCTGCTTACATAGGTTCCATTTTCTCTTGTGGAAGTAGATCATCTATTGTTCTAGGAAGTTTCAAATCATTAAACATAGTTTTGAATTTGCTAAGCTTTTTGGAGCTTGAGGTTCGCAGTCAATGGCATGTCTATTATGTATCGAGTCATTATTTGAACATTCTATCATGGCAGTGGTCCTTTTATGTTGCTCGAGGCTTTGATGGTAACGTTATGTTCGTTCATTAGGGTTGCTACGTTGGGGACAATGGGCTAGAAGCCGTGGGAAAATATTGCAAGCAGCTGGAGGAGCTCAACTTACGTTTTTGTGAGGCGGTCACTGATGATGGCATCGTGGGAATTGCGGAAGGCTGTGGGAAGTCGCTCAAGTCGCTAGGAATTGCTGCGTGTGCACGTGTGACAGACGTGGCGTTGCAGGCTGTGGGCAGCCATTGTGTCATGCTGAAGAAGTTCACTTTGGACTCGGAGTGCATTCAGACGGATGGGGTGTTGGCGATTGCACAAGGTTGCTCACAACTGCAAATGCTTCGGCTTCAGTGTGTGAATGTGTGTGATGAGGCTCTGCAAGTGGTAGGCCGGAATTGCACTTTGTTGGAGACTTTGGCCCTGTTCAGCTTTCAGAAATTCACGGACCGGTAACCAATTTTCTCATTTTCGTGACGTCCATTGTGGGTGCATCAATCAATCAAGGCAATAAACTTTTATGAAAATTCGCTCTCTGAAGTTATCTAAAATTTCTGAACTAGTCTGATTTTACTAAATATTATGTTCATTGCTTTCATTTGGGCTTGCAAGTTGTTTAAGTAGCACAGAACATTAAGTACTATTCTTATGGAATAAGATTCTCAGTTCAGATTGTTGACATGCTCGGCCACCACGCCTATACCCTTCATTAATTTCCAAATGGATCAATATCAGGAGTCTGGTGGCTATTGGAGGGGGATGCAAAAAGCTGAGGACAGTCACCTTGAGTGACTCGTACTACGTGAGCGACCGCAGCCTAGCAGCCATTGCTAGTGGCTGCCCTCAACTTGCAGTATTGGAAATAAATGGCTGCCACAATATTGGCACAGCGGGTCTCCAGGCTGTGGGTCGGTCTTGTCGGTAGGAGCCACTCCTCTTTGTCCTGCGTCATGATTTCGACCATATCAATATTAAGTGATACTGACAATATTTGACCCTGTTGGGTTGGGATTTGTTGCTGAGGAAGAGCGGCTTTTGTGCTGTGGTCCATGCTTTCTCTTGAGCATACTTGTTGGCTCCTGGTGCAATTACCGGAAAACAACTTTTTACCAACTCAATGCATTTTTATTCAGGGGACTGCAAGAGCTTGTTCTTAAGTATTGCCAGAAGATTGGCGATGAAGGATTGGTGGAAGTCGGAAAAGGCTGTAGTCAGCTTCAGGCCCTGCATTTGGTAGATTGCTCGTCAATTGGTGATGTGGCAATCCGCAACATCGCTCTGGGCTGTCACCAATTGCGACGATTGCATATTCGACGTTGTTACAAGGTGAATATTGTTTTTTCTTCTTAAAGTCTAGAAGTTTAGTCCCTTGTAAATTTCGTTATCTCTCCACCTTTGTAACATCTTTAATGGCCTGTGCAGGTCGGCGATCGAGGCATAATGGCGTTTGGGACCCATTGCAAGAAGCTGACAGATCTGAGTCTTCGTTTCTGTGACAGGTACCTCTCTATCTTTTGCACTACCTCTTTATCTATTCTCCATTTACGTTTTTACAGCTGTTTTTTAATCCTCTAAAGTACTAAGAACCCTAATTGGGGCTCACTTAATTTAGCAGTTTTGATAGGTCACTTGGACGTTCATTTGTTCAATTTATTTCCTTTTAAGCCAATACATACAATTTTCTTGACTGATGTTGGTGTTTAAAATTTGGCCCTTTCTGAATTGTATTTCTCACAATATGATCGATTGAATTGATCATTTTCAAACCATGAATCGTTGGTTTACGGACTTTTTAATTCATTTTTGGCACGTTTTGTTAACTGTTTTGGTGTTGTTTGATCCTGGCTTAGCAGAATAGGCGACGATTCCTTGATTGCAATTGGCCAAGGTTGCCACCAACTGCGACTCCTGAATGTGAGTGGGTGCCATCGTGTGGGCGATGTGGGGTTATCAAGCATTGCTGGTGGATGCCCGTCACTTATTCACCTTGATATCAGCGTTTGCCAGGTACGTGTATAAAGCGATTTCTGTCACATCACAACAAAGCTCATTGGAGTTTTACGAACTCCGATCGATATCAATTGCTAAACTTTTGGGATATATTCTCATCCCTGAAATCTCATTACAAAAGAACCAGTGCACCCTCTTTCTGCAGTACCTTTTCTTTCACAATTTGTCCTACCACCTTGAAATATCCAACTGGTTTTCTATTTTTTTAGTTTTTTTGAAGCGTATTTCTACCACATGCCAGCTCTTTTCATTCTCGTGACCGCACCATGGCAAGCATTAAAAGAAAAATAATCATTTATCACACCATCCTTGATATGAAGTATCTGATAGGATTCGGTAAGAGATGTCAGTCTTTTTGATTCCAGGGTGCGCTGCCATAGTTGTTAGGAATGTGATGGTTTGTAGATTAATATTTCCTATTGTGTGCAGAATGTGGGAGACATAGGCCTTGCGGCCCTGGGGAAGGGGTGCCCGCAGTTGAAGGAGGTCATCCTCTCACATTGCCGGAAAATCACGGACATAGGAATAGGTCAGTTGGTGACGAATTGCAAGACTTTAGAATCATGTCATATGGTGTATTGCCCTTGTATAACGTCGGTGGGCGTGGCTACTGTTTGTGCTGGTTGTAATTCCCTCAAGAAGGTCCTCGTGGAAAAGTGGAAGATTACAGATCGCACACGGAGAAGACATGCCACCATCTTGACAGAGCTTTGCATGGATCTGTGACCCCAAGTGTTCATTTCATTTCTGAAAGTTGTAGGAGCAATCACACCTTGTGTAGCAAGCCATTCACTACCTCTGCAGAATTTGCAGATTTTACGAGAGTGTTTTGATGGGAGGCTTTTGAGTACTACATTTTAGAGAAAAAGGATACTTGGTGTGGATTTTTTGTCGTGAGATGAGTAAAACATTGAAAACTCTCAATGCACTCACACTGATGTACAGTACCATACTCTGGTAACGTGTAGTCATTCACCTAGGTGCAAATTAAGATAGTCTTTTTCCTCGAAGCACTTCGTTCAATGAGTTCGTTCAATGAGTTGGTGACAATTGGCAAGAATTCCAGACATAGTCGGCAGCGAACACAAATATGGGAACACAAATATGGGTAGAAAGATGACTATTTCTCCCTTGACTAGTTGTTTGTACTGGTACTTTTTTGAAATAAATGGTCAATCCACTGGCTGATCCTGATCTCTCAAGATTTTCTAAATTCAGATGGTGCTTCCGACGTTCTAAAGTATTCTAAAGCACACAGTAATGCAAGTAACTCCATAAATGATTGATTTAATCTTTCCTTCATCCACTAGAAAGCATACTGTGAAACTTAAGCTTGCACAAGGCCCGGCCATTGGATCTCTTTTAACTTCACTTTCACTTGCAGTGATCCTGATTGGACTGTAAGTTCCTTCTTGTTGCCTTTCACTTCGATGACCTTTGCATTCCGACCAAGCTTGGGCACATACACCATGTCACCAACGGCAGGGACAGCGGCACCTTTCGAACCTAGAGAGGGAGCAGGCAGCAAAAAATCACACATCAATTACAAAAAGTAGCATTCAACCGTCAAACCGCAATCCAGGGCGCGCGCAATGGAATCAAAACCATAGTACATCCAAATCTACCCACTGAAAACTTACTGCGAGGTGTGTTGGCTGTGGCATTCGCTATCTGTTTCGATTTTGTTGCATTGGAGTTCCGTTCGTTTTGTATCAACTGAGGATTAGCATTTGAAGGCTTGCTTCTAAGGGTGCTGCTTTTCACATCTCGAGCAATTGCATGTAGTTGCGACCGTGCAGCTGCTGCAGCTGCAGCAACACGGTCAGCCGTCTGAAGGTCCAGAAGACGGTGGTTTTCCTGAAGCCTTTTCGACGCAGCAAATAAGTCCTTCAGATGCCGCCGCGCCTCCCTGCACAGTTTCACAGGGTTTGAGATCAAAGACGACTCTCTTTTCATGGCCAAAAAAACGCTATTTCTCCAATTTCCGCAATCGATATGAGAGAAGATTGATAAATACTCTTGTCGACTGTGACAGGTGTTCAAAACGTACGTAATTTGAGAGTCTGCTGCTGCCATATCTTGGTCGTAGTCACGCTTTGCCTGTTCAAGCTCCATAATAACCTGTAGAAACCGTCAAAATCAGACTCTGGAGATTGATACCTTGAAAAATATCCAGAAAAAAGCCATGAAACTGTTAAACCCATAAGGATCAACAGGCCAGAATCGGGCTTCATGATTATTGTACAGTCATAGGACTTCTGTAAAATTTTATCTATTCTTTGGAAAATACATGCGATATTCTTCATTGATTCTGGTGATATAAAAGTTCGCACCATTTGAATTATATTCTTCAAAATATGATCAATTGAATTGGGTCATTTTCAAACCATACATCCTCAGTCCTTCAGAGGTTAAACAACTGGCTTCCCTTGAAAGCATCAAGAATCAGGTTACCTCGCTGAGCTGAGCACTCGCAACCCCGTAAAGGCTCCTAGCTACTACCAGGATATCCTTTGGCATACCGAGCCTCTCTGCAATGTTCAACGCATTCGACCTCCCTGCAAAGCGCAAGCTTCAGTTACGACATAGAAAGTTCAACAGGCACTTGCAATCATGCACAGACTTACTACACCATAATTTATAGATCAAATACCTGAGATCCCAGGATATTAAAGCGACAAGAGACAAGCTGGGGTAAAAACTCACCAGGAATGCCCCACAAAAGCTTATAGGTTGGCCTTAGCTTTTCTTCGCTGAACTCCACTGAAGCATTCTCAAATCTTGAGTCACTGTATTTGAGGGTCTTCAGCTCTCCATGATGGGTTGTAGCCATAGTCAGAAACGAGCCCCCCTTGCCGCTTCGTGCGAATGATTCAAGTAAGGCCATCCCCAGAGCTGCCCCCTCTGTTGGATCTGTACCTGCACCTACCTAAAGAAACCGTAATCATGCATTTGCCAGAGTTCTTCCTATTACAATAAGCAACGAATAAAATAGATGTCATGAAATTTTTTTATCGATGTCAGCAGGCATAAGAATATACTGAGTCTACCTCACCATTCATAAACGGTAGTAACCTACAGTCTTAAGAAGGCAAACAAAATTGAGCTGCACGGAATAAAGCGTTGCTGACCTCATCCAGCAGCACTAGCGAGTTACCCGTGGACGCTTCTTTAATACGCTGCAAATGAATGAAAACAAAGCTATATTATAAATTAGACAAAACTATAGGCTATAACATCAAGCCTCCTCTCGCTGATTCTCTTTGGATGACATAAATGAATCCAGAGTGCAGCAAATCTTGTTTGTTGACAGCATATCATATTCTCCGCACAGATATTACTGCGAGCAATTGGCCAATTTCCTTTCCGAGTCATATAATCCAATGTCAGCATGATAAACTGAAGGCTACTGAAATTGAACTTTAACAAAGGCTACCAACCTTAATCCGATGCAGGTGACCCGAGAATGTCGAAAGTGATTGGCTTAATGACTGCTCGTCACCTATATCTGCTAGTACGGCATCAAACCATGGCAACACGACTGGCTCTATTGCAAGCACAAAAAGTCCTGCAAGACCGTTAAGCATTATTGCCGTGTCAATGATAAACTCAAGACTGTTCATTCTGAAATGTGAACAAATGCACAAGAAACAAACGTCAAAACAATAAGGACTGCATAACACACCCGATTTGGCCATGAGAGCAGCTAAGCCAACGGTCTTAATGGTAGCAGTTTTTCCCCCCGTGTTCGGTCCTGTAATCGCCACCACTCTTGTCTCACCAATCACCCGCACATCAATCGGCACAGGTGAATTCTCCTCCAATTTTGTCACCTAAAAGGCACCTTAGGTTCATCCTTCCATTCATTAAGTAAAGATGCCAAAATGGTCCAAGTGCAAACACAAGAGACACAGCATTACATATAGACCTAGATAAGGCATATGCACTGATGAGTTTTGATTAACTCTGAGCCAAATGCAGCAAAACAAACCTCTGCTTCTGCTTCTGCAATTGCGGCGTTTATATCTTCCAGAGCTGCCATCATCGTGCCTGCCCTTGTCTTCAGTCTCCCGAGATTCTGAGTCAATGACGGTAACAGTGCCTTAATTGCTCATTGTAGTTAATTTTGGTAGCTTTCTATCCTGGCTAGCATTCTAACCAGATAAAGACCTGTAGTAACATCTCCATGTTGAGACTGATGAGGCAGTCCTGGTGCAACGTAAACCTCTAATACAATTCGCACGACGTTGAGCTGAATAATCATCTACCTCGAAATTCAAAAGGCAATCAGCAAACTAAATGACATTGGAGGTTAAGTGTGAACGACGTTGTGTACCTTTGACTTAGACTTCAATGAGACTTTGGCTTCCCTCAAAGCCTCTCGGTGTTGTTGCAAAAGCAATGGATGACGAGCTCTTTTCAGTTGTAGTCTGACTAGGTTTTGAGAGTCGGTATCGATAAAAGTAGGTTTGGTAGCCCCTAACCAGGTGCTGTACCTTGCACGAGCCATTACCTTCCAAATTCAAGAAAGTCAACCAACATAAGAGTCATTTCAAGGAGTCAAACCTCCAAAAAAACTTCGTGGCTCTTCATGGAAGGAAAAAATAGAACCGACGACATGATTGAAGAGCACGTACCACATCAAGGCGGACTATGGTGCTCAGGCAAAACTGAATGTCATCCAGGTAGGGTCTCAGCTGCACAGTCGACACAATACCGATCATGGAAAGTACGGCAAGGTATAAGTGATGAATAGTTGAATCCAACATTGATATTTCAAAGAAAGCGAAGCTCTAACAAGTTGCAAGAGCAAATGGAAATTAGGGTGTAGAAAAAGAAAAAAACATGCTACATTGACAATTAGTAGATCTCTAGGAGATCATAACTGGTCATGCGCACTCTTGGCTACCTGATCAGTTAATCTCAACAGAACATTATACTCGGCTTTAGCAACCTCCGCTCGAGCTTCACTAAGCTTGTTATTAAGGGGTACAGCCCCAGCTGGCTCAATGTACGCACTCGCTCCAGAGCCACTGGTCGAAAGCAAGTGACGGAAAAAAGTTAAAAAGGGAGGAAACACGAGAAATCCCAAACCAGAGCTAAAACATTATGATTGTCAGGAGAGTGACAACAACAGTACCTTCGTAAAAGAAGGCCTGGGACGTTGCTGCGGCTGTCAGAAGCCACCACCAAGCACATCCTACCATCCACTTGCACGATCTCCTGAAAGAGCAGGTTGGTCCTTGTGGGAAATCTTCAAAAAACAAGTTCAATTCGAGCTTAAGACTCATACATGGATGTTGGTTCATTAACAAGCGAATTACCTGAGATTGACTGTCAGATCCCGATTTTTCCCTAGTAAGTTTGTTGAAAAGCTCTCGAAGCTGCAAAAGATCATTCGAGGAAAGTTAGAAAGGTTAGAAAGTAGAAATATGCAATTCAGCCCGCTTCTAATTCCGTCATCTATTAAATGATCCCACTTACACCTTCATTTTTGCTCTTCTCGTCAAAGTATGGAGCGTATATGGGATAGTTGATTGATGCAAATGAGTCATAACAGGCGTAGATTTATATCTTTCAATGGACGGCAATAGACTTGTCTAATGGAGCTTATGCAAATAAAAGACAATGACATGAGATTGGCAATTTAGATTGAATTCCTCATTAATCAGGGATATTCTTCAAGGGGAGTTGGCTTTTAAGATAGAGTTTTGGGTAGTTGAAGGACACTTATCCATGGGTCATGGGTCAACTAGTGCTTGATTCTGGATTTATTTTATGCTCACGACCCCTACCAATCCAAACTCAAGGAAATTGTTGTTGTAATCGGAAAAATATGATTCCACTAGCATTTGCTCACAGTAGCAAATTCCAATGTAAGGAAAATAAGTATGCCAATTAGATTTATCTACAAGGTATTCAGATTGCTAGTTTGCTAATTTGCTAATAATAAGCTTGTCTACCTTATCAGGTCAAGGAACAGAGACATGTGGTGCATCAATTTCAAATGCCATAAAAAGACATACCCTTTGCTCGACTGAACGTTCTTGGATTCGAGCTTTCCTGAGCTCCGGACTCTGCACATACCAGATTAATTTTGCGTAAGGAATTCTGCTCAATGTTCCACAACAGACCATACAATGGAGGTAGTGAGAGTACAAGCTTACAGCGCTGTCTTTGACTGACCCATCCTCATCTATCACCCTCCATACGCCCTTCTCCAACTCAGGATGCGTCGCAATGGGACCAACCTGCCACAAGCAATAATCAATAGTCAAATTTGAGTACGATTCTCCAACAAAAGTGATCGACTGTGAGCATTCTAACAAAAAAGTGACATTCTAAGTTACATGAACTCACCAGGTCTAGAAGTGGCTGTAGCACAGATTGCCTGTCCTGAAACTCCTGTGCAGTATTAAAAACCTGGCGCCGCACATTCCGACCCGTTTGCAAAACCAATGCAACAGAGAGAGCCTCAATTCCAGAGACTACCATGCCCTTACGTGTGCGTAAAACGCAGTCTTTCACCTGCATCGCCAAAAAAATGCACAGAAACAAGGGTCATATGCTTTCTCGGTAAGCCCTCATAATAAGGCAGAGGATACTAAAACCATTGAGGACCTCATGCGGTGTCCTATATCAATCCCTGTTACTAATAAGTAATCAATTCAAACACTTCGTTGGACTTATTAGAAGGTGGTGTATGCATGACTTGGCTAAATGTCAATAGCCACTGATCTTTGAGTGGAAATGGGGTTGCCTGCTGTCACGTATAGTGGTCTAAGACATCCCACTTTGATATTGCATAAGCAGTTCGCACAACATGATTACAAAATGAATGATCTCAACAGATTTGACTCTCATACCCAAAGTGACCTGTTCACAACTACATACTGCTCTCCCAACGAAACCACACTCCTACATACTGATTGAAATGCTTAAACTGACGGAAAGAGTATAATCCATCTTGAACAGTGTTAGGGCTAGAGAATTCACGTACCACTTGTGTGCGCAAGGCTCCCAGCTCGAAGGGACCTCCAAGTAAAGAGATGAGCTCGACACCGGCACTCGTCAATTCAAGCAACGCTTCACTTGTCTCCCTCATTTTAGGAATCTCCAACACCTGGAGCTCCTCCTTGGCTAATGAAGTTGCAGCAAACGAAGCCACCGCACGACACACCCGAGGCCATTCCAAAAGATCCAGGGTCTCCATTGCTGCCGACCTCGGTTCTTCCAATGCAGCTCCATCTCTCTCTTGCAATGCAGCATGAGGCCTTCCATGTATTTGCCTTTCAAATGTGAGCTTGCCAAACCCTAATCTTTCCAGGGACCGAGCTGCCTTCCAGACTTTCAATCCTCGCCGTGAAACCGACCATTGATTCCACGCTAGGTTATGATGCGGATGACATCGTCCATAGGAGCTTGGCGGGATCGAATAACTGCATGATAGGGTGTCTTCGGTGACTAAACCCTTCTTGGGGTTTTTGAGTAGCAGCGAGGTGGTAGTGTGAAGGAGGAGGGGTTTAGCCATCGCAGCGTGACAGATTAAATTATCAGCTCCATGCTTAGTGAAGCACCTCAAGGGCGTTGATCGAATCTCTGCACAAGATGGGCAAGTACAATCCAAGTAAACCCTAATGGCCACCACAAAAACTCTGCTCCACCAGTGGCGAATTATAGAGAATTGGAATTACAAAAATAGAGCCCAAGGCTAATTTCAATGCGAATCGCGAAGCACTGAATTGGCACATAACTAAAGCAATAGAGGGCAATCCACAACGCAGGGAAACACCGAAACGCGATAGCGCAATTTCATTCGCTCAATAAACAATCGCAACTGCATTGGTATGAAATTATGCAAGTGAATTAACCAAAAAGAATTCTGCAAAATACAGCCCCAAATTCCCCCGACGTTGGAAAATGGGTTGTAGAATACCAAACCGCAAGGGGAGGAAACCCTAAAACTGTATATCCAAAACCCAAGAGTCCACGAACTCCAGCTGCCAGATTGCACCAGCACCACCGCACATCGCCAAGATCAGCAGTAGTCGTTCCCGGGAAGACGCAAAAGCAGTCCATCCAGTCAATCACTCTTCCCAATTATGGCAACAAGACGAAAAGTATGAAAATCCAATGGCATATGTGTCAAGTGGGGAGCCATGGAAGCGAAAGTAAAGCAATAGCCGGAGGACCCGACAATGGGACTCCTCACCTTTAGCTTATTATCCTCCCAAAACACTTGAACCGTTCTTCTCGTCCTCCAACATCCGCAATCTCCTAAAGCAGACTCACCTTTTTAAATCGTCCCCAACACACGATTGCATCCCAATTTTCCATATTCTATCCCGTGGCATTCAATGTTGTGCTCCCACCACAGCACTCTTATTAGTATAATTCGATATGACATTGGAGCCACAGAAAGTAGAAACAACAGTAGCCTCCAATCCACCATCTGGTCAAGGCTTTACGAATTCTGATCCTGGTCTGCATCACCTGGATCCCAGAATCCCAGGAATTCTAAACCTTACTGTAACAGATTGAATTTGCAAAAGTTTCGGAGAGAATCCCGGTAATGATTCTGCCACAGTTTGAAGTTATTAGATGCACCGAAGTTTGTTGAGATCATCAGTTCCGATGAACTTGCAAATCAGCATCATAGCAACCGACTGCAGAATCCAAGAGGGGTTGAGGACGCCCTTACTGTCGTTACGCTGGTCCACGAGGTAAACAGTGTTTCCAAAAAACGTCTCTGTAGTATTAGCAATTATTGAAAATCATGAATTTTCCAAATAAAATAGAATTTTTGGATAAGATATGGAATTACTAAGAATTTTTAAAGGCAAAACTCCCTAGGTCATTGAAACCATCACATAGCTTGGTCATAATACCTGAAATCAAAGAAAATTAGCAGTCAACCAATCGCAGTTAGTATGGAGATGATTTAATTGCATTTTGGAAGACACTTTTAATAGAAGTCTACTAGTTAGGAATGGATACATGGACAGTTTTGGGTGTTTTCACCTTAGCAAACATACATTATAATGACGTTAGCACCAACTATTCTTTTTTGTCTTGTGTATTGGTCACACTATTTGGAAAAGCATTGGCCGGGCAACCCACAATTGGGAGGGATGACAAACATACTAACTAGGACCAAGTTTTTATTTATTTATGCTAGATGAGTTTCAAGCAATGAAATACAAAAATTCATAGCTTATATGTCTATGCATGTATTTTTTGGTATTTTTTGTTGGCAACAATTTGTGTTATTGGAGTGCAATATGGTGACTATGCAAATTTTCAAGACGGCAATTGACAATATGAACACTAAATTCAATGTAAATCAAACTACAACAATACGAGCAACAATAAATTGCCAAAGGTAGATTAGGCAATTTTAGCATAATTTTTTTCATTAACTCAAATAAGCTTCCAACTACTACAAAAAATTGTAATTTAATTATTCCATACCAAACAAAACACAAGAATTCTTTAGTACTTATATGCAAGTTTAGTAGATAATTTCTATATAGTTCTTGAACACATGAATTGCAAATTGGTAGACTAAGCATTACCATTTCACCAAAATAATCAGTCCTAAACAATCATAACCAATAGAATACAATGTAAAAAAAAAATTGCATGTCCAAAAACTATAGATAAGTTGTATACAAATAAATATTAAAATGTAATTAAAACTAGTGAAACTACAAATATTTTTACTCCAAGGCAATAGGCTTATGAATTCCATCAAAACTAATGAACTCCATCAAAACCATATAAAATTAGAAAAAAAAAAGAAAAAAAAAGAGAGCTTCACCTATTGTCTTATGCATATATGTCATCTTTTGCGTACTAGCATTCAAAGAGGTGGTTGGATTCTCACAAAGAAGATTAAAGTAGATACACATATTTTTGTCCCTTTAAGAACTCTTCTCTCATGTACCAATGGTGCACATTTTTTTCTATAATATATTCCATTGGTACATGATGACAGAATTCAGTGTAAGGGTGGGAATGGGTGCTTCTATCATATAGATTTGGCAACCCAACTAGGAGTCTTGTATCATTGAACTAGATGGTGTAGAGTTGGGACATCCAACAATCAAGAGGTTGTAACATGTCATTGGTCTCAGCAACTAAATGTATTGGATAAGTTATTATGAATCTAAATTTGAAAACATAGTCCAATGAATGCATGGAAAGCATTGTTGGCAATTTGAATTTATTTTTTGGCAAATTTTATTAAAAGGTTGTTGAAAGAAACTTGTCATGGTTGGAATCTAGCTACAAGTTGCCAAAAAAAGCATTGGTAGGGAACTAGCTTTATAGGTGCAATGTGATATATTGAGATTATGTGGCCAATGTCTAAGCCTTGGAAAAAAAAATTTATATAGAAGTTGTCTACAGGTGCATGTCCTTTCTATAGGTGCACGAGGGTCTGCAGGTGTTGTGATTGACCATGGAAGTTGACTTACCTAAACAACTTCTATGCATTGAACAATGTATATTTGGTGCAACTACATAGAATACCCCCACAATAACAACAAGCTTTTATGTCTTGATCCTTGTAATTTGAATGTGAGAGATATGTAGTGTTTAATCCTTAATTGCCATAGCCAATCCCTTGAATGAGCTAGCTTTTCATTGTATTTCAAAACTTGAGTGGTTCAAAGGTTATAATCTTCCACTGAATTATTTGGATGTATTATAAAAAAACTAATAAGAAATAACCATTCTATATCAAAGATTGAAGTTAAATTCTAAAGTTGACTACAACATTGGTTGGAAGAATAAATGCATGGTTGATTGAAGGTGCTTGAGTGCATAAGGTCACCAACAAAACAAGATCATTCATACTTGTCATACAAAGTGTATTATAATAGAACTATATTAAACTAGCAACACTTGGAGAAATTGATTTTGAAAGTTCATATTATTTTCAACTAAATATGGTCCAGAATATTTTTATAACATCTCAAATAATGTGATTTATATCCAACATCCATCCAAATTTTCATACAAATTAGACCTTGTTCATCCAAAATTAATTCAATTAATGTATGTGTCTCTTGCAGTATTGAAGCTCTTGCAAAAATTAGATTAACTCAAGTTGTAATAATTGCACCAAACTGATGTTTAATAGTCAAATACATAAAGGGAGTCACAATCGATTAAACATTTTTTATTTTTTAATTATAATTATGCAAATTCAAGACATAAAATCCATTGTAAAAATAAGAAAGAATTTAACTACTATAGAATAAGAGCAAAATTCCAACAAACATTTTGAATTTTAAACTTCATCTTTGTTCCTTAACTCTAAAAAGTCAAGACCTATCACCAATATAGTTTTGCCAAAACTGATCCAATTTTTGGACCAATAGTTGCATTTTTTATTTCTCCAATTATAATCTTCAAGTCATCCATTGGCTACTTTTGGATCTCAATGTCTTTCTAGGTTGAAGTTTGCAATGTTCATTTATATTTGGAGGGTATAAGAAATTTAGAGTTAATAGTTGAAAGATTCTAATATATTTTCCATACAAATTCTATCGTCTCCCATTTTACTGGTTTCATCTTCCATCTACCAAATGGACTACTAATGTGAAGGATAATCAACATTTATTTTTTAAATACACCTTTACATTGATTTTGATTAGGACTAAAGTTTCTTTTAGAATAAATTTAAAAAGATAAAATTCAAGGTCAATACAATCTAAATAATTAATGAAATAACATTATGTTAAATGTTAGAAGGCAACTTCAACCCTCCATCTATATTATTGTAGAAGCTAGGGCTATACTTATAATTTCATTTGAGTGTTATAAGGCTTTTCACCGCAAGGCGAAGAAATTTCCTAGAGTTGGGCCAATGGGGAGTGTATGGGACAGTAACCTAGTCCGCCTTCTAAGCAAAGGACTCCTAAACATTTTCTTGATTAATTTTCAGTTAAATGGTCCTAAGTGAAAAGAGGGCAATACCCCCAAATCATCCAATTATGTGTTTTAAAATCCCAAAATCATTTGAGCACATGTTTTGGAAGGATTAAATAACCTTCTAGATCAAAATCACACTAAAAATGCCTCATTTGGATCCTAAATGAGCTAAATTACATCCTAAAAATTAATCATAATACAACTCATTCACACCAAATACCGAACAACAAGCATGCGTTGACCCATGTACCTCACCAAAGTCCTTAAATCCAATGCTAACACATTCAATCCTTTATTTTAGGCAATTAAACTTTTACTCTCATGTGACTAATTCAACAATCCAACCCTAATTTAAACCCAATTTGAACAATGCTTCTGCATATGCTTTTAAAATCCTAAAATATGAACTTATTAATTAGGCATTCTTTTTAGGCATTCACATCATACAATTCCATGAAAAATATATCTACACATGCAAAACCAAACATGGATTGTATTCATCATTACATTTAAATTCATTTAGATTCATAAGAACAATGAGAAACACAACATCAATGACCGTCAATAGGGCAATTGACCTCCCTCCACAAAAATAATTCTCATTGCTTCATTTGTGCTTCAAATTAGAGGAGCTTGGCTTTATAGAAAGCCAACTTGAGTATACAATTCCTCCCAAAAATTCAGCTCAATTTGTTGTTTCGTCCTCCCGGTTTCACTCCTTAAAGTCGTTGCTCCCAATTGCAGAAGCAACAGACCCTTCTCATATGAAATTGGTTGCCCCGACCTCGTCCATGCTCCAAATTTAGTAAAGCATAGCTTTTCGGAAAGCTAACTTTAAAGTGTACCACCTTTCTAAAATTCAGCTCCATTAAAATTCTCCATGCTTCCACAATCACCCATAGAAGTTGGCAGTTTAATCTCACTCAAAATTATCCCCTCATGCTCAAGTCAATTTTCAATCTGACCTAAAAAATCTCCATTGTTCACTCATTTTTTTCCCTCACATGGTGAAAATCTACTCAACAAATTGTTTGAATCTTCCTTCTAACTCATTTTTTTACCTCTTCTAACCTTTTTGTTTCATGTTTCACCATATCTCCACACATTCTCCAAAACACATCAAGTATACAAAAAATTGAAAGAAAGAGCTTCAAACCCTAATTTTTCATATAACCAAGCTTCCTAACAAAATAACGTTTATAACTACTTTCATCCGCCCCTAATTTACTATTAATTTGCTAAATTAGTGTAACAAACGTCAAATTAGTGCAAATTGCACTCAATTCAGTAATTTCGCTAGTTTAGAGTAAAGTGCACCAATTTAGTGTAAAACCTTCTAAATTACTATAAAACCTCTATTTTAGAGTTTCTACCACTATTTTGGTGTATTCTTCATTATTCTAGTATTCTAGAAGTAGTTTTAATTGTACTAACTTCTTTTGGTTTTTTTATTTTTTATTTTTGTAGTTTTTCATTTATTTTTAGCTTCATTTTTTATTTCTAGTCTTTTGTTTTTAATTCATTTTCTCATTTTTTTCTTTTTTTTCTTTGGTTTTTAATTTAATTATAATTCCATCTCTTGCCTATAGTTTTTTGTTTTTATTTTTGTATTGTATTTTTTATGTTTGTTATCTTTTGGGTTTTTTATTTAATTCTAATTTAGTTATCCTACTTAGTAATATTTTGGTTTTTATTTATCATAATTTTAAAATTAGCCTAATTTAGTACTCTACCAAATATTGTTTAACATCTTTTTTGTTTTAAATCCTCATTTTTTTCCTAGAATTTTACCTTTATTTTCTCTTAATGACATTTTCTAACATTTTGCCCCAACCTCTCTATGTTCCCATTCCTATATACTAAAAAACTCTTTAACTAGTGGTTGTAGTTTGATCTGGAGTGCTACCACTTCCAGGCTTATATTCCTGCATAATGTTTACATTTTACATTTTCTAAAAAGTGAACCATTATGGTGGTTCACAAGTGTATTCTATATCTTCCATCTTTGAATATTAAATTGATGAGAGAAGATGAGGAGATATACATGCTATCTTCAGTAAAGGTGTAAAAGTCTTAGTAGTATGTTAAATTTTGACTAAGTGGTATATTTTGTGTACTGTTTTTGTCCACATGAATTAATGTGATAATTACAAGTAGGTAATTTATAACTATGGTGTATTAAAATCCACATAAATTTTCCCTTTTGACCGCACAAGGTATTTACAACATTTTCATAGACAAGGAAGAAATTGCCTCAAGGAAAAAAATAAAACATTAAAAGATTTGAGAAGTTTAGCTATGAGGAATACAAAAATTATAATCACAAATAATATAATAATGAGAGATATCAATGTAATCCACATCAAAAGAGGTCACTTACATATATTTCTTGGGGCTCAAAAAGAGATCCTACATAACCTCTTTGTAAATTGATATTATAAATATTGTTAAAGTACTATGCATCTACTGAATACTATTGGCTCAACTAATTCCACAAACTATGCTAGCTTAGAAATTTGGTGCATTAATAGACTAAATTTTTTCAAAGTTTTGTTATCACTTACACTCTTAGGCACAACAAAACACAACATTAATTATTGCAGTGCCAAATGACCTTTCCAAAATCTAGGTTTTTGCTAATGCAACATGTCAATGATCACAAAGAGAATAAAAAAGAAATTCCCAAAAAAATGCCTCCATGAACTAGTCACATTGTTTTGAAGAGCATTTTGGCATGCTTTGTGGATCAGGCACCCTACACTTGAAAGAGATGATGAAGTGAACTATGATCTAATGTAAAAAGGAAGGACTGGATAGGGTTCTATTTATCTCTAATTCTTGTTCACTTGATTCGATGCTTGCATCACTCCCAAGTAACTACTACCAACACAATACCTCGATCATTTCTAGCTATGGTATGATTCTTTGTCACTATACACTCGAGTATACACTACAAGGGAGTTTAGGACTTTTAAGGTACAAATTCACATTTCTTAATTTTAGGGTGGGGGTATAGGAATTCTCTTTTGTATAGTTTGATTTAGGCATGGTGAATTGAATAGGTTTGAATTGTAATCTCAACTTACAAATCATACTCAACTTTCTAATAAGGCATATATACATTTAAAATTTGTCATTTTGAGTTTCCTAATCCCATTGTGTACGTGTTTCTTAAATGTGATGAAAACTTGGGTAAAGAAAAAGTTTAGCAATTTTTTACCTTTGAAAAATAAGACTCATTATAGAATAGACATTATGCTACAAAGCACATTATGTCTTTAAAGAAAAATTGCCTCAACCATTGGTTTAGAATTGGTGATAAATAAGTTAGGCTTACTTTTCTATTTTGATGAGAAACTTACATTCTAAATTTTTTTAGAATTTTGCTTGCCTATTGCAAGAATTTCTAAGCCTTCCCAATCTCAAATTGTAATGTAGGTGTAGAGTTATTTGAATGAAGAGTTTGTTGAAGCTAGCTCGATTGATTATGGCACTTGTTAACTAATATATTATACTTATGATATCCTTACATCATTATCATGGTGTTTGTGGTTGACACTTAAAGAGTAGCATGGGTGACTGAAATAACCAAGCAAACAAATAAGAATGATTATATTTTAGAACCCTACATGTCATCCATTGGACCCTTCCCTCATCCACTAGGTCTTGGTTAAATGTTGATTTTTGCAATTTGTAGCCAAATTGCAACCATGACAAGTTTTGTATAACGGCCCTTTAATAAAATTTGCCAAAAAAGAAATAATGTTCAAATTGCCAACAATGTTTTTGTTCATTGGACTACGTCTTCAAATTTGGATCCATGATAGCTTTTCTAGTACATCTAGTTGCCAAGACCAATGACAATGTTGCAACTTCTTGATTGTCGAATGTGCTAGATATGCACCATCCAGTGACAAAAAACTTCGCTAGGTTGCCAAATCTATAATCTTCTTTGTGAGAATCCAATTACCTTTCTGAATGCCACTATGCAGAAGATGACATGCATTGCCCAATAGATGGAGATCTATATTTGTGGTATAGAACAAAAAAGTTACATTTGCAAGTTATAGTTGGATGTGTAATTGAGTTAATAGAAGAAAATACTCAGAAATTGCCTAATCTACCCTTGGCAATGCATTGTTGTAGCGTGAATTACATTGAATTGAGTTCTCATTTTGCCAATTGCCACCCTTGAAAATTTGCATAATTGCCATGTTGCACCCTAATAATCCAAATTGTTGTCAACAAAAATACCAAAAAAAATACCCAACAAATACATGCGTAGCCACATAAGCTATGAACTTTTCTGTGTGTTTTGTTGCTACAAAAACTCATCTGGCATAAATGAAAAAAACAACCTTTTCTCTACAGAACCGTCATGAAGTAAATGAAAATATCCTGCATGCTCTAAAACGCCAACCAGACTACCAGAGTGCAATTTTTGTTTTATTTTAGAATAAAAGAAACATCTTTATTCCAACGGAATGCAAAGAAACATAAAAAAACAGCAAAGTGACAGGAGAAAGGTAATAATAATTATAATTAAATGAATAATTTTGAATATCTCCGAATCCACACTTCCTTTTTGCAGGATTCAATTCAGCTGAAAAACAAGTGCAATCATTTACCTTTCAGCCAAAGCATTTGTGCACACAAGGCTCTTTTTTTTTCATTTTTAAAAAAGTGCCCAAAGTGGCAATATAAAATGTTATAGTGGTGCTCCAAATTTCAATGTTTGTCCACATATTGGATAGAAAATATTACATTGGCACATATCACATGTCCATAATTCAATTTTCCTTCATAATCTGGCATTTTCATTCAAGATTTTTTTTCTAATTCAAATTTTTTTTGGTCAATTTCATCCAAGTTTTGGGGCATTTTTTTGACATTTTATAACCTGTAATCTGGCACCAGAAAGCAAAAAAAACCCACCCTGGTGCACACATGCCCTGCATGACCTCATTTTCTTAATTACTATTAAAAGTTTGTTATGAGTTATTGAGAAGAAAAGTTTGTCAACAGCACGGTGTCTGGAAGCATGGTGCTTAAATATTCACATCATTGTCCTGCAAAGACACAAAGTTCAAATCAACATCAAAGCCTTTGCGATCACTCATTTTGCAGTCACACCAGTCCACCGTCAAATTGTGAGAGAATCATAACATTATGCAAGCTGCTCCAGTGTCATTGTCCAACATCATGCAAGAAGAACAAAGCGTCTGGAGTGATTCGTTTGCAACCTTGCATGAAGCACTTTATAGTACACGATAATGGATATAGAAAGCCAACTGTTTTGGTATTGATGCTAACAGATGAGTAAAAATTCCATGGTTAGAGGTTGAATGTAAAAGCCAGTTACCTGAAGTTGATGCTTCAGTTCACCTATGTCAACAAAGGAAATGAACTGTGAAATTGGGCACAACTTAGCTGGAGTCAAAGAAAAATCACAACATACACATCATTCACGCAACATTGCTGTAAATATAATTAAGTAACTTTAATTCTCGAAAAATTGCAATTCAAGTACAGGCGTTTCCTAGGCTAATGGACAGGCATATGTTCGAAAATAACAGGGAGAAGCAATGAAACCGCTGTGCAACAATTGGCTGTTCCTAATCCACCAGGTCAGATTTGAAAAAATTGTTTGCAGTGCCTTTCGACAGCAAATAAAAATCAGCTCTGATGGTGTAAAAGTGGACACCATCCTCCGAGGAGATCCAATCAATAAAATTGCACTTCCCCAAGAGATGCGTAGTGTGCAAACAATGATCATAACCTCAGTGCCTTCCTAACTGTTAACAATAAATGAACTTACTCGCCCACAGTCATGCCAAACCCAAACTTGTAGTCCTTTTTCCAGTGATCAATCTGCCATCACAAACAAAAACAATCACCGGTACTCATCAATGAACCTCGCACAGCCTGGCATTCTTAAACAATGCCTTGTTTCAAATTAAATGTAAGGGTAAATGATGTGTAGACATGTCCAACTACTCCTTGAAAGTCCATGATATACAGTAAAGAGAAAATCTAGATCTTCTAAACCCCACGTTGCAAGGAAAGTTCATAGATTTGATGAGCAGAAGAGACTAGAATGCTTACTTCTGCAGAGAGCAGGAAGCTGACACCCAGATTGAGCCTCTCCTCCAGATAAGCTGCAATACAACCATTTGTGTCCAACCTTCCTCTCAAACGGCACTGCAAGGTCGAAAACAAGAAACATGCCTGTAAAATTAGAAAGCTATACTCATGGTCAGATAGCAAACTAAATTAGAAAAAGAACAGATGACCGGCAAATACAACTATATCCTGTTCTACAAACAGCCAATATACTCCTATGGACACGGATTTCAAATCATCTCACCTGACGGAGGAGGTAGTCATATCCAACGCTAGTGGTTGCCTCCTTTGAATACCAGTTATACAAGAAATCCGATGCCAAAGATACCTGAAAATTTCAAAACACAACACTCAATAAAGACTTTTTGAAGTACTCAACGCTTCAGCCTCCATATTACCGCCCAATTCAATTCTTGTGACATGTGGCAGACACAGCACTTGGACTTATAATAAACCTCTCTGACTATAGATTTCCGCATTCACTCTATCTCAGAGCCTGTTCCAGAGAGTTGACTTCAACCTATAGCATGTCCAACTCCATCATGCAGTGGGAGGAAAAGGGCCCTCTCCAACAAATGGCATTAATGCATGCACCAAAAGTTGTTACGCAAGGGGACATTCCATGAAATAACGCACGGACAATACACATATTGAGGAGGGGATCGAAAGTACCTTGTCTGACACTCGTTGCACATAGGTCAATGAAACAATTCCAGTGCTTGCAAATTGCGCAGTTGCCACCTGCACAAACAGACATCATCAATAGATGATAGCTGGTGCCAAGGGACAAAATATAAATGAGAAAATTCTGCATAAACCACGCAAATTTGTAGTTGCCAAATTTTTTAAAGGTGTTAAAACAGTTTCGGAACACCATAACCGGACTGAGGGTGGTTGTACGTACCACTTTCTCTGTGTTATATCGGCCAGCAAAACCAATGCCAGACTTTCGCTGATGGCCCAGCCAAAACACTTCCCCTCCCAAAGCCACTGTAGGCGTTACACTCTGATTCCCAACCAGGCCACATTCTGTGAATAATCAGACAAGGGATTCAATCTCTTGTCGCACCCCTAAATCACTCGACGGAACTAATCTGGGAACCATTTACGAATACGCATCAGATCATAGGTGTTCAAGGATAGTAAGAAGTTGTGCAACCGCCTCCAGGAAAACGGGTTGACTGAAATATGAATCGAACAAACCAGCACACGTGAACAAAGATGAGAGTCATGGCTAAAGCTATTAAAAGCTTCTGACGAGATTGTGCTTCTCCAGAGCAGCAGACCCAAATGAACATCCAAACTCTGAGTAGTGAACCTGAATATAGTTAAACCCGTAGAAAGCATTGTTGCCTAGCTGCAATTGAGTCTGATAATCTTTCCCCTGCACATATCATTCCAGTATAACGTCACCATGAAGCTCAAATAAAGAAACATGCACGAACGCTCATAGTTCAGACTACATCCTGGACGAAAAATAAATCGTATTCTCGTGCAACACAACATCCAACAACTCAAGAACATGAAACCAGGTCACGAGCATAACAAAAACAGATTGCAAGGGAATGCAACCAACCCTATAGTCGAAATGGAACATTCCTTGTGAAAAGTGTGGTTCATTTGTAAGCTGCAACCAGTAAGAGAAGACAGATCAGCACATCAGATCATGATCGATGTAAATAGCCTAAATATTTAACCCACAACATACCCCTTTTATATTCCGCCTGGTTCAAACACTTCAACAATTTCCTGCTTCACTGCCCTGTCTAGACCAAGTGTTGTACCGACAAATTCAAAGAACGATTAACCCAGATAATCCACAATTAAATGAACCGGTTAAATATCGATACAGAACCCTAAATTGAAAAGGTAACTGATAATTTACCTGAGCGTTGACTTTTACAGAAAATCTATCGGTGAAGTCGTACTTGATTCGGGCGCTCATGCGACCGTCCGTCAGAATACGGCCGATAAGCATCATCATCTAGAGCCAAACAAGTCAAAACATATTGTCAATTATTATGCTAGAAAATGGAAAGCAAACAAATCCAAACTAAAACTTCTGTAGTTCCACAAAACCTCCATGTGTCGGTAGCCGAAAACATTAGTAATGACAGCAGAGAGAAGGAGAGAGAGTAACCCGTTGGTCAATAAGATTCGCTCCGAACTCATAATGAGCAGCTGGGACTTTGATAATCTGTGCCCCTTGAGATGGCACCTCCACTGAGCCCATAAACAGACTGCACCAACATATCCAAACACATTAGCTGCATAATCAGCAACACTTCCAATAGATGCAATGAACTCCGGCACACAAAAATAATCCATCTAAAATAATCCAAACCTAGAGGAAAAAACTCGGAATATCAACAAAGACAACTGAAGACATAAACGCATCCCCAGACCTATTTCCCTAATCCCCAGCGTAAAGACAAGTTCCACCTCACGCACAATTATCTAACATTGGTACGAAACAGACCCAAAGACCTAACGGACCTAAAGACCTGAAACTCGGTAAATTCGGACCATAAGAGATTTTATTTTATTCACATTCACCCCACCAACCCTAATTAGTGTCCGCAACAAGCTCCACAAGCCCACACTCCCTGCTCCCCCCGTCATTCCCCTGAATTCACAAAATCACGCCTCACCTGTGGCTAAGCGAAAACCTCTGATTGAGTGGCTTCGTGAAGTCAAATCGGAGACCTTCAAAAAGCTCCGGCTTGAGGGACACTGAAGATCCAGAAGCAAAAGAAACGAGTTAGCCAACAACCACGTGATGGTGCAACCACGGGAATTCTGGAATGGCCGAACAGCCTTTGGATTAGGTACATTGGCGAACAACAAAGCAAGACATCGAAGGGCGAGAGAGAGAAGGAGAGGGGCTTTGCGTTGCGTTGCGACTCACTAATATTTTCTCGCTGGATTTCCTCATACTTGACAGGACAAGGCAAATTGAGGTAGTCGGGAGGCGCGGGGTGATCGAGGGCGGGATCGGATTTGGTGAAGGCGGAGCCCATGGTGAAGCACAGAGATAAACCCTAAACCCAGCCCTGCGGCGGCGACTGCAACGAAGGAGGAGAGGACCGCTCCAGGCAACACAGAACGTAGAACGCAGAAAGCAGATGGCGCCGGGGCAAGGCCACGCAAGGGGCAGCAGTGGCAGGGGAGAGATAGTCCGGCCGAGACGACGACGGGGCCGCAGCGGTGCTTCTCAACCCAAGCTCACAAGCATGCGCACGGCAAACAGCACCACAGCACGGCGACCCACGGCACTGGCCAGGCGGCTGAAGGGGAAGCCTGGCGGCACTTCGAGTGGGAAGATCTGGAAGGGAAAGCCCCATTTTGGGTAGTATGAACGTTCGTCCCATGACCACAGGGACTTAAACTTACATTCCCCAAATCTATTAAACCCTTAACCCCTGAGACAGTGTTCTTTTTTTTCATTTTGGAGAAGGAGCCGGTTATTTCTTCAATACTCATGTGATACTCATGTGATACTTGGTGAAAATTAGGTGACACCCAGGTAAATTTTGGCTACTAATCCTTAACCCCTAAGCGGTCAAACGACCTTTTTCTGGTCGCTGCCCGATTTCAGGCAAAAATTTTGGGCAGAAAAAAACATTTTTTCAATTTTTAATTTTTTAGTTTTTTTCTAAAAGATTGGATTGTCTTTCAATATTTATATTCAAAACTCAGATCGCTACAATCAAACAAAAATTATAAGAGAAATAGCACAAAGTGTCTAGAATTGGCTAGTGTTGAAAAATTTACTATTTCGGAAAAGGGTTGGTGTTCTCATTTCTAAATCTTAGGCACTTTTTTACAAATCAATAGAAACTCAATTTTGACCAGTAAAAAAAAAATTCAAATCCTATAGGTTAGAAATTATATTTTTGGTGAATTTTTGAAGTTATATCTTCAAAATTCATTTGAAGAGAATCTAAAAATAATTTTATAATTTTGACCTTATGGATACTTTCTAATTTTCATGCTTCACATTATCTTCTTTGATGCAAATTTTTAAGAAGTTATAGAACGTATATTTTATAATAAATTTGTGTTTTGTCCAAACCCCTTGGGCTTTTAGGGGTTAAATACAATAGTAATCTAGCTATTTTGATCTCCCAAATAAAAATTTCCTTTACAAAAAATAGCCAACATCATTCAGTTGTAGCCAAATGGCAAAAAATTGTGCATAAAAAAAACACTACCCTAATGTCACCTTCGGCAGAAAATAATTTTTTTGAAGTCCAATGGTTTGGAAAGTAAAAATCTATTTTTGTTGAATTCAAAGAAAATCAAACATAAGCCAAAATGTTGTAAAAGATTCTAGGACATCCATCCATTAAGGTAGGCTATTTGTTTTGTTCTGTTTGATACGGTGAGATCTCTCGAACTATGCATCTTCTAGTAGCGTGCTCAGCACCGTCAAAAAGCCCTTGACAAGGAAGGATGCACAAGCTTTGTTTGCACATATGGTGGGAAATTTATAGAATTTTGGAGTTTTATGAATTCAAATTTTTTTTAATTACTTCTATTTTTACTTTGACTATGGCAATGGCATAGGACACACTAACTAATGTCCACTAAATAACACAAAATCCAAGTTCATTTCTCTAAAATAACAACAAAGGAGGGACACTATGAAAAATAATGCATTCATTGAAAGCCATAATTATTTTAAAGGTTGCTGAAAGTTAAGAAAAACTATTTAATAATTCTCAAGTAACTTATTAATTTAAAAAATGAATTGCCAAAATTATTTTAAATAATTACTAGTGTGCCTTGTGCCCTTACCACAGCCAAAATTAAAGTAAAATAATTTTGTAATTTGTAATATATAAAAACTTTGAATTTCAATATTTTTCACAACAAAGTGTGAAAGGTTGCATTCTTGGTTAATTAAAGATAAAATGATTTTTTAATTTTTTAATTTTAAAAACCTTTGAAATTCAATCATTTTATAACCATAGATCCAAACGTTATGAAATTGGCACAAATAAAAGGCCTTATGCACAAAGGTCTGCAAAAACTTTGCTTTGTGGCGTTTGGACATACAATGTAAAAGTTATGATTTTTTCAAAATAAAAGATAATTTAATCACGTTCCAATTCATAAAAAAACTTTGAAATTTAATAACTTTCACACCATTTGTCCAAGCGCCACAAAACAAAGTCCGTGCACCCCTCCTTGCCAAGAGTGTTCGAGCGGTACCAAAAACATCCCAAGATGCCTCACGGTTTGTTAGATCTCAACTTATCAAACAAAACAAAACAAAATAAAACAATCAACCTATCTTAAGGTATATATTTGGTAAAAATGTGCCAAAGGTGACCTTAGGCTATGGTAGTTGCATCTTTTATCCTAAAAAGACATGGCACCCCATAACCAAGGTAGTCATCCAAATACTAGAATATGTTGGATGAAGAAGTACATTCATTGTTTTCACAATAGAGAGTGAAGTCATCCATTGAACCTTTTAGGTCTACAACGTCCTTATAGGATCAATCCTAAGATCTATCACCAAGGTACTTTGCCAAAAATGATCTCATTTATAGACCAATAGGTACATTCCTCAATTCTACAATAATCTGGAAAGTCATCTGTTGACCATTTTTTGATTGTTGCGACATTATTTTAGGGTTAACCCCCAAGCACTTCAACATCCATATTTGGGATGGTAAGTAGTGTGCATTAATAGGACAATGTCTTGTCTAAACACTTTCTCATTCATCCCAAGGAGTTGTTAAATTATCAAATGTGACCATTCTTTATGATCAATTTGATGAAATGAAGGTAAGTAATAAATTTGTACAAGGATATGAGTAAAATATGCTAAATTTGAAAAATGAATTCAAGTATTAAAGGTTTAACTCTAAAAAGATGAGACCAAAGACTAAAATAGTAAAACAAAAAAATCCAACTTTTGATTGGATAGGTGCATTATTCACTTTTTTAGTAATATTGAAGTCATCTATCAGATCCAAAATGTCTATAGCATCCTTATAGGGTTAAAATTGTCTATTAGGCACATTTTAGTCTTTCATGTAGCCACTTTGTGAAAAAATTGTTCAACCTTATTTTCAAATTGTATTGACAAATGTTACAATTTGAATTTTTTGCTACTTGAAAAATATGTATGTAATATATTTTCAAAAGCAACACATTGTAGGCTTTGGACCTTGAAGCAACAAAGAATCAGATGCATGACTAGAAGAACTCCCAAATAGCCACTTTGATAATCTACTCAACTTCTAAATTATAGGAGAACGCATTGAAGTTTCACATATAGATTAGATTAATTTGCTATTAGGCAAATAATAGGAGTTCATTTTACATATTTGGCAATTGAAGGTGCTAACACCCCATGAATACATTTCAACATTCACACAGGGGATTAATAAATGCACAAGGTTAATCCTGTAATCAAAAATGAACATTGAGGACTAAGAGTGTGTGATGAAATGACTTTTTTAGATACTATAGAAACAAAGAATCAATTGTTCATCATTCAGAATCTAAGAATTTTTGGCTAACAACTATTATAATGACAATAAATTGCATCTTTTTAATGTTAATGACTCAATTTTTGAAATTTTTTGCTATCAATATCTATGTACATATGTATTGATTATATCAATTTCATCAAAAAGGTCATAAAGAAAAGTCAACTTGTCAAGGTTTAAGAATTTTTTTGGATGAGCAAAAATGTATTAGGACTTTGTTCATCATCCTAAAAAATGATTGTTGGAGTGCTTGAGGTTAAATGTTTCAGACGCAATTGTATAGTTTGCACCAAACAAATGGAATAAACTTCATCCAAATTCAATGTGGCACAAGATATAGGTTATGTCTTAAATTCTTGGAGATTTTAACTTTGTTCTAGTCATAGTATTTTGGTCTTCAAAATAATAGTTGTTTGGAAAAAATTAATAAAGATATTTAAACCTCTCATAAGTGGTTAAATCTTTTGTTCTTTAACTCACTTCGTAAGGGTTATATATCCCCCTTTTGTACAAACTAACTTTATATTGGGAAGAATATTTATCCTCATGTGGATTATATTCAAACTCTTGTATATCCCTTAAGCTTAAAATTTACTTATATTTTGTCTTTTTTTCACCTTTGATGTAAATATATCCTAAAAGAGCCAATATCTAGTAGGTAGATGGTGAATATTTTTAAGAGCTTACAACAAGAGTTGTACGAAGTGGATGAAGTACATTCAAATATATAAATTTAATACAATTATTTTTCCTTTTTCTAGGCAATGTAACTAGTTTGGTTACTTCATGCTTCAAGATTTTATACAATATTTTCAATCAATTTATACCTAGATAGGAAGAAAAGACAAATTGTAAACATGAAGATTTTAAATCTAGAATCTTATCAAATTATTCATTTTTTCTTTAAAACTTTAGATCTAAATTCTACTTCCTACTAAGTTCTTTCTAAAATTTGTAACCCAACACCAAAGCAAAGTGATGAAATCATTATACTATTGTTGACAACATTATACACTATTGTTATTCAATATAAATTACTAGCTCATCAATAATAGTGTAGTTTTGAATAGAAAATAAGATTAATATATTAGCATTTGGTTGCTATAAAGATATGTATTTTCAAAAACAACCAAAAATGTAAGAAAATTGAATTTATTAACTTTGAGAATAAAAGAAGTGTTATTATGAAAATTTGTACAAATAATAATTCTTGTGCTATTAAATTGCAGCAACAATACAAAGTTATTCTAATAATTCTATAATAATCATTTGTATTAATAAAATATGAAGTTTATATGATGAAACCATCTATTCATTTTCAACTATATTATTGAAGATATAAAAGATATTAATCAAATATAAGATATAATATTATAGAAGTCTAACTAATGTCTTGACTAATGTCCAAAAATTTATTTAAAATGCCTAAAAGTATTTAAAATAATATATTTTCATTTGATATCTAAGAAAAATATGTTAATAATGTGGTTAATAAGACTTTTTTCAAGTATTTTTTTCATTTGTACATGTTGCAAAGATATTAAAAATTATTTAGATCTTTGATAGAATAAATTTGATTAGAATCTTTGATAGAATAAATATAATTTAACTTCAAATATTTACTAAAAATGCAATTTTCATCTTTAACATCTGAATTTTTTAGTCATTATTCAAAACGGTAGTTTCAATTATTTTGTAAAAAAGGTCATAAAATCAATCATGGGATCATATTAGTTTTTCTGAATAGTAAATTTTACAACATTAGGCAAATACTAGTTGTTTAAAAAATAATATTCTTATATATTTTTTGATCATAGTGATCTTAGTTTTGAATGCAAAAATTGATAGGTAGCCTTTATAATTTGTATTGGAAAAAAAAAATTCCACCCAAATACGTTGCTTGAAGTCAAGCCACACCCATAAAATGTTTGTGTGGGCCCTTAAGAGCTAAAGTAAGTATAATACATGATTTTGAAATAAGTATTTTGAATCAAAAATTAAGTTTCAATATACAAAATATTTTCCTAGTTTCTAAGACTTTCTACATCAAATTTTTCTTTAGTACAAAATATCAACAACCTTAAGAATAATACAAATTCTATCAAGTCTAACAAAAAAAATTTAAATTTTTCTTAAAGACTAAGGATAGTCCAAATTTCTAAAATTCTGAAGATGCCTTATAAAATTTATCTTAAGAGGATAATTTTATGATGACTCTTAAATATAAGTTGTAAAATAGGATCAAAGATAAAATCTATAATATCAATCTAACCAATATTTATCATTAGGGTTTTAGGACAAAAAAATTTAAATTTTAAAAATGTTTAATCAGAGATGATATATTTATAATTTTCATAATTTTCTTTTCTTTTCAATTCAAATTTAAAATTTAAAATTATAGTGACAATTTAAGATTTTTGGTGCATTTATTCATTTTGATCTTTTTGAATTATCTTTTTGAACTAGAAATAAACTTTTTGAGGTGAAATATACTTGTTCACTTTGACCTATCAATAATATTTGCAATGCAAAGTCTTGAAAATTTGCATTTATCAAGTAATGGTAAACTAACATACAAATCTACAATTAATTAGATGGATGAAAAAAAATGATATGTGTTTGAGATGTAAGGTGGGTACCTCCAAAATCGTGCCGTGCCTTAAACCGCAATCTACTTTAAGCCCTAAAATGATGTCAACATAATCTGAAAATTGCAAATAATGATGCATTGTAACGGTGCAATAATGCGTCATAACGATGCAATAACTATTAAATTAACGTGCGAACCCATGAAACAACAATAACCACACGATAACGGTTGACAAACTTTAGGTTGTAAACTTTGTGATGTATTACACTTTTGTGTTTGTTATTTCTAACACCATTGAGGGGGGGCTTTTGAATGTGACCGTTCTCTTTCAATGTAGCCTATAAGCGGTTTTAAGAACCCTACTGTCAAAACTTTGTCCCCCTACTGTTGTCTCATTTTTGTCAAAATCTGAAAATTGATTGTGCAATACTTCCTCTTCTACATATTGCTTTGCTCTCTTGTATTCAGTATTTACTAATTAGCCTACAATTTATCCACAGTCCAATTTGTGGCAGTTTTAGGTGTACCCACCTTATTTGAGTTCATTTTTTGTTCAAAATTTGAATGCCTATCTCCAAAGGATTAAGTAAATAAAGTAAGTACCATAGATAAGGGCAAGCTCATCATATCCATGTCCAGAATTTATATTTCCACAAAAATAAGGATAACTATATGCTATAAATAGTAATAATCTATAATTTCTTTTAAATAATATTATAAAATATAATTATGCAAAAACATTTGGCATCTATTTTTAGAAATACTTTCCGACCTTTCCGGTATGGTAACACTAAGTTATATGATGCCTCACGAGTTATCATTATTAGTGTGTACCGGTTGTAACATATAGAAACATAGTGGTAGTGTGGCACTGTACATGAAACCTCAGTGCCACGAGGTCTTGAAAAGAATTTGGACCAACTGCACATGGCAGTCTCTGAGAAACTGAACCTGGACGCACATGGCAATTGGAGCAAGCATGACGAATAGGGCATTGGATGAAAACAACCCCACATCCAAAATGGACGACAATCCTCGAGTTTAGGGTCTCACAGTCTAAAGAAAGCGCAACAGATTTGGATGACTGAAGAACACTAAATCCCTTGACTTGTGGCGACAGCGACCTGCTGCAGCGGCCCCGGTGAAACAGTGGGCACGACTAATACGACCAACGAACCCACTGAACCCGCGGGTCACCCGGCCCCTTCCTCCCCCCTTCCCAAGGACTCGGGACTCGGACGTCCCCCGCCCCTTGCGCTTCCCGCATTTCTTCTGCTGCTCCTGCTCGCTTTTTTCTAAACTTAATGCCTGCGCTCCAACGATTCAATCCGCCACCATATCGCGCTCGTCCCCTTGCCGAGCCGCACGAGCGAGCGCAATTGAGTTTGCAGGGTTCATTTCTCGGGAGTCAGGGCGCGGTGAACGGAGAAGCTCGTGGTGCGCAGGCCTCTTTTGCAAGTTAAGCTGGTGGGAGCTCAACGAGGAGATTGGAGTGTGTTTTGTGAGTTCTGCCCGTGGTGCTGAGTTTCGGTACGAGTTTCTCTGGCCACCGATCGCGTGATTTGGTGCTTTTGGGGGACGAGGGATGAGATGGAGAGATTTGGATTGGAAAAGGGCCATTGAGGGGATGACGCCGGGCGTGCAGCAGCTTCTTTCATTTTTTGACGAATGGTTTTCGATGTGGAGATGTTTGAGAGACGTTAGGATTGTTTGGAGTCCAATCACCTGCTTCTGAGGTTCGCTGCGATAGAAATATTGACCCGTTTTGACTGTGATTTTTTCCAGCCGGTAGCTAGGTTTAGATTGGAGATAGGGCGATTCTAGTGACGCAGTGTTCCTGTTACTGATTGCGGAGGGTGTGGGTTGCTTCTGTTTCACTACTCTTGAAGAGAGTGGTCGCTGGATCCCTATTGCGCAGAGGTTCTGTGAGAGTTTCGAGGTGTGAGTTCGTTTTTTCGGGCCTTCCTTTCACGACCTATGTGCAGTAGGTTTTCGGGTAAGTATAGCTCAGGGTCCCCACAGTTCCACACCCTGACCGGGTAATCCCTATTTTCTTCGCTTCAGGAATTTTCCCTGTGGCTCATCGGCTGTGGCACAATAACAACAACAACAGGAATAACACCCTAAAACGAGGTTACTTCCTGGGAGTCTTCCACCCCCGTGAGCTACACCCTTCACGAGCCAGATTGGAAGCTGAGTTGCGCTGGAATCGTCGCAATGAGCAAGGATTGCTTGATTTTGTTTCTCATTGGTTTCCAACGGACCATCCAGTGCCTCCAATGCCGCGGAGTCCCAAAACTGTGTCGGTGGTTGCGAGTTGGTCAGGATTGACATTACTCTGTGAACTTAAACGTCATCATTATTTGGTGCTGAATTTAGGGTCCAGAAGACGAGGAGTCCTTCAAAATGGTCCTGCACTTCGACAGTGTGATTACTGTGAATAATGATCATAGTTGCCATTGCTAGTCTACGAATTGTTACTTCTTGCACTAAATTTTTATGCTACATTGCGATTCCTAGGTCTACAGTCTGCACCTGGATAGCGTTTGGCACCCTAGTGCCTTGAGTTTTGACCCTTAGTAATCTTGAGGTTGAATTGTAAAGGATCGTGGATGCCTAAAAACCAGGATTCTTAGGGTTGACTCCATCTCTTCATTTCCGTCCAGTTCAGCTTGCTGTGTTAGACAGTCACGGCCATTTTTGAATTTCGTTGTTGAATTGGCACAGATAGAAAGTGCGTTTCAAGCTCATATTAGACCGACTTTGGGAATCGCATTTTCCCAGCTCGCGTTTTCTTAACTGTAAACTGTAAACCTGTAGTGCTATCTAAATTCTCTTTGGCGGTGGGTGATTAAGAAATTTGGGTCTCCACCCCCTTGTGCTTTCGGCCTTAGTAAACACGACGTACGGTCAATAACCTGTTTTACTATTCGCCCCTCGTTTTTTCTTTAGGATTTGGCTTTGGAGTTACTGTATACTATTTCTGTGTACTCGAGTGCTGCTCAGGGGACACCATCCCTTGAAATTTACACCTCGGGTACGTTCTTTTCATAAAACATGCCCTGTGTCTCCTGAGCAGTACTTCACAGCTATTTCTGTACCTTTGACATGCTGCCATTTTTTGAGGTGTGTCGTGCTTCTGACGGGAATTCCAGACTTCGGTTGTGCTGCTGCACAAAACATTGTCTGTGAGGTCGCTTTATCAGTACTGGAAGGGGTTCATTCTGACAGAGAGATACTTGTGCAAGTCCTCTTCATTTTGATCACCAACTGCCTATTTTGTATTTCAGGTTGGCAGAATGAAACGCAAGAGGAGAGAGGGTGTTATCGCTGCAATCGTGATTGTTCGCTAATCTGCTGGATTGGAGCGGTGCAAGAGTAAACGTGTATGTTACTGATGGTATCATGGAAACGCAGGGCAACATGGTTGGAAGGGACAGGAAATCCTGACATTTACAGTGTGTAGATAGACATGGCAAGGCTTCTCAGATCTTCCGTCTCAGTTCTCTCCACCGAAGTGTTTTACAGCTCAGGACCAGCCGGTTGAAACAGATGATATTTTAAAAGCTGGATGATGGTGGTTTAGTGGAGTATTCCAGGGTTCCCAGGAGAGTAGTTGTTAGATTGAACTGGGTGATGGTGGAAAAAGCACAGATGCCCGAAGGGGGATGTTATAGGGCAAGCAATCATGAAATGGATTGAGCGTCTCAGAGAGAAAGTTCATGCTGCAAATTTACCCGTGTCTCCAAGAGCTTACCTACCGTACCCTGAAGAGGGCGCTAGCCCTCGTTTCGGGTGAGAAAACCATGTTGGCTGTTGTTGATGTCTGTAGCCTTTGAGTAATCGTCGGAGACCTGGGTTGTATCTAATTCATTGCTGGATCACACAGAGTATTTAGTTGCTTGGTTAGTTCTAGCCATTGTTGCGGAGTGGGGAGTGCCGGACAGGGCTCGCTGTACTCTCTTATCTCTGATCCAGTAGACTGGGTGTTCAGGGATACCAATGAGTCAGAACAAGACTTCAAGAGGGCGTGGGATGACTTTCGCTCTGCAGTCGAGAAGGTACACTATCACAAATTCGAGAAGCTCATTTCCTTTTACATCTTGTTGTAACTTTTAAAAATGAGTGTGCTGGAGGCAATGGTTTACCTATGAGATGGCTTAATCCTGTTCAGACTTTTAGTTTAAGTGATTTATGTATGTTTTGTGCTGTTTCATTGTATTTTAAACTTTGAGATCGACTGGGATTCTCTACATAGATTTCACGACGTACCCTGCTTGTCACAGGTTTATTTCTTGTCATGTCGAGTAATCCCAGTAGCTCTAATATAGACACTCCTGTTTACTTAACCTGGTGTGGACGGATCTTTGACTTGCATCGTACTGAGCTTTCATCTGCACTATTTCTTCCTGCAGGAAAGGGAGGAGGCTCTGGAGAAGGTCCTCAGTCTTTTTTGCAAGATCTCCCGGCGAACTGGCAATCCCGCCAGACTTGCCCTAACGTAAGTTTGAATCAGTTCTACCTTCTTGCGTCGTCATTGTGCTTATATTTATGTAGAGTCGAACGAGACTGCTGATACTAGTCAGTTGCTTTTCTGGCAGGCTTGTTGATAATCGAGCGTTCGCGTTTGCCATCGCAAAAGCACTTGTAACTGACATTGAGAAGTTGCGAAGGGCTAGTCCGAATGGGCAGTTACAGCCGAATGATATTCTGAATTACTTTGCTGGAGAATTGAAAGTATGTCCCTTCTCATATATTTTAGAATTCCTCATGTCAGACCATTATAATCCTATCCTGCTGTTCCATGTTTTCTCTTCGCTTGCATTGGCTCTCTTCTTTGCAAATCAGTCAATTTTCGGTCATTAGATCTTCTCTGGACGCCAGCATAGCGATTAATGTTGTTGTTTAGCTCTTTATACATGAATTTGTGTAGAACTTGGAGTTACTCTATTGCTTTACACAATGAAAACGGAGGGGTGTGATGACAAGTTTTGTGTAGTCAACATCATTGTTGTTAAGTTATATAATCTTGTGATTATCAATTTATATATCGAATTTCATTTTTTTCTGTGTTAGAAGTGCGTGAAGGGGATGAAATTGGTGACCTTCCTACTCTGCTTTCCACCAGCTGTCAAATTTCTTGACTGATTCCATACGTTCTTTTCTGATTATTATACTTTGGCGCTCATTTCTGCAGGGAGACTTAAGTGTTGGTGGCAACCTACTGTTTGCTATAGAAGGCCTTGTTGCACCAGTATGCTGCTCTTTCTGCTCAACTCTACGTCATTGTCATTCTCTCGTTCAACTTGGTTTAATAAACATTTATTATCTTAGAGCTGGTGCTGTACGACATTTTATCGCAGATTCTTTTTTGCCTTAACAGCTTCTGTTCTTTTTGTATGCAGCCATTGGATGTGCAGCCACTTCTTGAAGCTGATCTACTATCATCACTTGTCATTGTTCTGTATCGCCTTCTCTATTCTGCCGACTCGGCTATGGAAAATGACACTATCGGTATCACAGGAGTCACAGATGGTGGTGAAGACGAGAACGGCCGAGTTGTGGTACGTCCATACTAACGGCACTCAAAATTAGGAAATCCATTGATTTTATCCATAAATTCCTTCGTGTATTGGTATTCTACCAAGATCGTGGTTGACAAAGCATGTACTTCGCATCTTTATTCTGCATTTGTTCTTTATGTAATTCCGTGTTTCTGCCGATATTATAGAGAGAATTTTATGCATTGCTAATACCAGTTCATTGAATTGTCGTTTGATTTATTACACTTTGCAGCCGCAGCCTAGTTTCGTTATTTCACATTGAGGTGTACGCATACATCTGGATCAAGAATATCTAGTTCCGCATTTTTGGGCCTGTGCTTCCACCGAGACAATCTTTAGCTGGCAAGCATCACCAGTGGTTTTGATAGCGATGTTTGCACTTGAATTGGAATGTTCCAGGTGGAAGGAAGTGTTGTTCACATAATGAAGGCATTGGCACGGCATCCCGGGGCAGCACATACGTTGACGGAATGTGACAGATTTCAATATATGTTTCACATGGTTGTCATGGGGGGTACAACGCCCTTGTTGTCTCCTACTGCGAAGGGGGAGGCCAGATCCGCCCCTCCGGTTCACTTGGCGCAGCTCTACCGACATGTCTTACAGGTTCTGTCGCGCTTTGTACATTTGCTAATAAAAAGCACGCAGCTATGTGTATTAAATGGCTACAAGATTTATTTGTACCAATTTTTGGTGAATCTTTTACAGTATCTTATGGGAATATCAACTTATGCAGATAAGATGTTTCAGAGGCCAAATTATGGGCATCTAGTTTGTGGGTTTGCTGATTGTCCTACTCGTTCAATCAGCATTAAATTCTAAGTCTACTTGCACATTCTGATTAGATATGTCTGAGTCCTCTCTTGTATCTTACCTTTCATTAACAGCGGTTAATATTTGAGCTTGTCGACAATGATGTAGATATTGGAGTTATTACTTGCCAGCGATAATGGAGCTACTGCGCAATACATTCAAAATCAAGAGCTGGTGGGTGTTAACGCATAAGAAGAAGGAATTGCTGGACAAAATATCTTGAAATCTGGATTATTCCCCGAGATTGCCTTGTTTTACTCTTAGTTTTATTCTTAGAATTTCCTGTCGTGATAACAGGTCGTCCATTTCCTTGGACGATGCTGGGGAGGGCAATAGAACATCCTGTAGAAGCTTTGAAAACATTTTACTTTCCTTTCAGAAATTTGTACCTGCCGTGTGCTCTGCTACGAGTCTTACGCATATTGTGGTTGGGTTGGTCGTGCAGATTGAAGAGCTTTTAACCCCAGTGTTTTACTTTGTGAGAGATACTGGTGATGCTAGTTACACTGTCTCTGTTGTTTCCCTCATCAAGAATGCGGTGCAGTTGTCTTGTCGGCCAGGTACTCCTAGCATATCTGGATACATTTAATCTGTTACTTTTCGAGGCTTGCATCGACATTGAGTTTCCTCAAAGTTCTTGTTGGATTATGCTTTGCGTTATTGCGTACCTATACCAAAAATATTGCAATTTCATTCTCTAAGTCACTGTCTAGAGCTTTTTTAAGTGTTAACTTATCTGGAAAATAACAGTGCCATCAGTTCATGTTTTTTACCAGTATTTTGGGTTACGTCGTCATATTAACAAGTATACGTGCTAAGAATTTGCCAAAATATGTTTCGAACCGCGTTATATAGGAATCTAGCTTTTTCTTTACTACAGGTCAAATTTATGAGAGTTATTTGTTTGGTATTTGGAATTATGTAAGATATCGATCCAATTTGATGTTTTACTTTACATTGTTACAACTTCGTGGTTCTTTGCAGAGGCTGGGGGCATTTGCTTGAAAAACAATCTCAAGAAAGGACATGGCTATGATTATTTTGTGCAACTAGGGTTGAAGCTTGCAGAGTCGATATCAGACAGTGAAGTTATACCACCGCAATTGATCCGGTTTTTGGATATAATAGGGGAATTAGCTCAAGTTGGGATCAGGACAAACGGTGTACACCCTGGCAGTGGAATTGCAGGAAAAGCTGGAAGGTCTCCTTCAGGTGGTCAGATGAATTCAAAATCTGAAAGTACCCAGCCCCTTGTCCGCGAATTATCCCTTGATGGAAAGCTTCGAGACTCTGACTCAGTTCAGGTTTTTCAAGACTTGTTTTTGAAGACAGAAATTGATGCTTTGCGAGTTGAGTTGTTGGACCGTCTGCTTCGCCTCTTCGCTAGCCACCCCGACAACTATGGTATCGTCCAGGAGCTTCGAACGATGCCCCTTTTTATCCAGAATATGGGGAAATATCCACCTCTACTACAGGAACGTGTCTTGAAGGTTCTAGAGTATACAGTTATCAGTGCCAACTGTATTCCGGAACAGGAGTTGCTATCACTGTGCTACTTGGTGCAGCAACCAATGGCGTCATCACTCAGAATAGCCGTCTTGACGTTCTTCGAGAAGCTTCTCTCTTTCGACAGGAAATATATGAAGGTACTACGAGAAGTTGGAGTTATGGATTTGCTTGTGGACGATCTAAAGAAATGTGAACCACCTGTTACCTCTGCTCAATCAAGTTTCAGAAGTAGAGCAAATCCAATTAGGGCCAACAGTGTGGGTATACTTCAGCTTGAGGAGCATGCATCGTCTCCAAACCTATTAATTTTTGAAGACGGAGCTACACTTGGATTAGCATGGAGTTGCCTGATTTCCCTGCTGAGGAAAAGCGAGGGGAATCAGATGATGTTCCGGAAGTTGAAAGGGGTGGCAGTTGTGCTCCCGCTTTTAGCTGCTCCTAGACATCGTTCTAATGTGTTAAAGCTGCTATCATGCCTTATAGGCGAAGATTTAAGTCAGGTACCAACCTATTTAGTATAAAGATGCTCATGATTGAAGATCCTATATTTCATGCTTGTCATTATTATAATCTTTTATACTCTTTGAATCCGTTCCTGACTTCGGAGTAAACGGCAATCGTGAAGGCGAGATAAATCGGGATGTCTTCGTACCATTGTGAAATGTACCAGATTACTGAATGAACGAATAATTGACTTTTGTAATATGATGATCCCTTCAGGCGCATAAGGAAGAGTTGAAAGCTCTTATTGAGGCAGTCCACACCAGCTCTGTTAAGAACTTAGAAGGAAAGCAATGGCGGGTAGAGCTCGAAACCAAAGAGGACGTATTATGGATGATGTGGAAGGGTCTTGTTGCAAATCCAGCATTGAAGATTTCTTTTGGAGATGGACATGGATTTGCACTTCTCCTCTCAGTCCTTGAGAGCATTCAAGAAGATGATCATTCTGGAACCACAAGCCTATTGTCTGGCCTTGATGAATCAGAAGAAGATTCTGGAGAAGGTTCACTTCGCAGTCGAAAACTGCGCACGGAGCTATTCAGTGCTCTTTTGCACGTGGTAATTGCAGCTGTTGCTGAGACTCCCACGAACCGCAATCTCTTACATGAATGTCTGGCATCTCAAAATTTTAAGCGGCTTCTATGCTGCTCAGGACTGATTTGTAAAGATTTTGAAGAAAAATTTGCGGAGATTCTGTTTGATCTGGCACTTGAGCGAGTTCATTCACCTTCCCAGAACATCCAAGGGCTGCCAATTTTGCTGCAGCAAGAGACAGTTGGTCATGATTGTTTTCAGCTTCCTGGAGTTCATGGTTCTTTTATGGTTGATTTAAATCAAACACTGGAAGAAAAAGAAGTTCAGAATGCATCTGCCATAGAGGTCCTTCTTTGCTGTCTTCTGCAGTTCTCTTTGAAACTGCAGTTGCGGGTGCTCATACGTTTGAAGAGTATTGCAATGTCGTGTCCTCGCAATCAAGATGCTCTTTGTGCTGTTGGTAAGTTTCAATTCTTGCCAAGTTCCCTTTATTGAGTAGTGTTTAGACCGTTTGGGTTGGTACTATGTTGTCTTCTTCTATGACCATTCAAATGTATTATTTTTTATCTTGCTGACTTTCCTTAGTAAGATATCACTTTTCTTATGTTCACGGTTGGATGTCAAGCGGCAAAGGTGTATCGTGTAAGAGCAGCAATCGCTAATTCTGGTTTTCATATTGTCCAGTTAGACAATCATTTCCCTGTCACTAACATACCTTCGCCTGAATCAGGCTGTGTGGGTCTTCTGCTAGAGGCGATTCGAATCATGTTGCCAACCCCTTCATCCCTTCTTACTTGCTCCCTACAGATTGTGGAAGTACTGGGGTCGTTCAGGTGACCTCCGTTTATCTTGCTTACTTCTTCTAGTCTTACTTTTTAATCGGGAGTATGCTCAGACGAGTATACTCGCATGCCAATATAAATTATGTTATTTTGCTTCCATTGACCCTTAGTGCATTTTTCAGGCTATCATCTTCAGACATCCGCACCCTGGGGAGGTACATCTGGCAGAATCGTGATGGATCTGGAGGTCCAACTGGAAAGAGCATTCTGGAAACAGTAAAGAGGATGTGGTCCATCGACTTCATTCCTGAGAGCCTCTCTCTGTCTTCGTTCACTGAATTTCGGATGTCACGCTCAGGTCACGCGTGTATTCGAGTGCCTTTGGCTGACAGAACATGGCCTCCAGCAGCTGGCTACTCATTTGCTTGCTGGATCCGACTTGAGAACTTTAAAAGTCAAGCGACAGAGTCTAGTGTCCCGAGATCTAATTTAGCTGGTAGAAAGCTGGGTAGCGCAGGTCCTATCCTCCGAATATTTTCAGTTTGCACAGCAGAAGAAAAGAGTACCACTTGTGTGGAGCTCTATGTGGATTCTGAGGGTTTGAAGCTGGTTACTAGCCCCACCTCATTTTTATCCTTCAAGGGTGTTCACCTAGAAGAGGAGAGGTGGTATCACTTGGTTATAGTGCACAACAAACCAAATGCTCTAGCCGGCCTCTTTCAATCCAGCGTCGCCTACCTTTATTTGAATGGAAAGTTATGCCATACTGGGAAGCTTGGTTATGCCAACACTCCTATTGGGAAGCCATTGCAAGTAAGTACGCCTTGACTATCCTTCTGAGAATCATCATACAATGTTGGGATTAGGGCATGTGTTGTTTTCCATAAATTTCATATTTTGTCTATTGGTATGAACACCATCAATACCTGCGATCATTAATGCATGTCCAATGCTAGCCTTTGTTTGTTTTTCAGAACAAATGAAAATTTGGTTCAGGAAATGACTCATCTTCTGCTATTGTGTGTCCTGTGCAGGTCATTATTGGCACACCTCCTGCTCAGTCTGAGGTATGCCCATTATCATGGCGCTTTGGGTCTTGTTACTTGTATGAAGAAGTTTTGCCTGCGCCTGCTGTCTTCTTCATGTATATCATGGGACGAGCTTACCGGGGATTATTTCAGGACCCCAACATGATACGTTTCATACCTCAGGAAGCTTGTGGAGGTGGAAATCTTGCGATCTTAGAAACTTTAGTTATTGAGCAACAATCTAGTTCAATAGTTCAGAGAGGGGAAGGGTCAGTCAGAGCAGCAGCAGGATTGTTGAAGACTGAAGGGAATGTGAGCGTTTGGGATATGGAGAAGTTTGCAAACATTGCACAGCTTTCAGGTCGGAAGCTGATTTTTGCTTTTGACGGTACTTTCTCAAATGCGTCTATATCGACAGCAGCTGTAATGATGGTGAATCTCGTGGACTCTATTTCGCCCAGTGCGTCGTTATCTGGTGGTACGTACTTGAATCCTCAGTGTCGCTCTATCGTTTTCTAATGACTTGGTTAGTCATGTGATTCAGTTTTCTCTATTGAGCCTAGAAATTCTGGGTTTCTGGAGTTGTGCCCTCTGGAGCACTGATTTTGCATAAGCTGATATGTGTATGCATTTTCCAGGTATACCTCGTGCTGCTGAAATATCTGGTGATGTCCATATCTGTACTCCATCAAACATTGCTGACAACATGCGAAAGGTTGGTGGTGTAACTGTGGTCCTGGCTATGGTGGAAGCTTCAAAGAGTTCGGAAATGCTCCACCTAGCTTTGTCCCTACTCCACAGTGTATTGAAATACAATCCTCGGAATGCACGGGCTATGCAGAGGTGTTATGGTTATCACCTACTAGCTCTTTTTCTTCACCGCCGAATGGATTTTTTTGACAAACAATGTCTCGATCTTTTATTCAAGATTGCTACCTGCCAAGCTGCAGTGCGTGCCAAGACACTTTCTGGAACTGAGAAGCCAGCAAGTTTACTGAAAGCCATGCCTTTACAAGAACCTGTTCGGCAGATTTCTGGGGTTCCTGATTCCATCACGAGACTTGTTCATGCAGATTCTGGGTTAGATTCTGTGTTGGATGCCTCCAGTAACCCTTTCAAATTTGACGACCAGGGTTCATCTTATGGGTCTCTCTTTGATCCTGCTGAAAGTTGTGGACAGGAGAGTTCTACGGGGCCAGGGGTTTCCGAGCTTGGAGTGCTTGACACAAGCTCGGATGATGATGATTGCGATGTTCTATCGAATCCTGATATGATGGCACATGTTATATTGGACTGGACTCTCTGGTCGATTGCGTCTGTAGCTACACAACTGGCTGTGATCGGGTTCGTAGGTCGTTTAGTATCCATGAAACGATACCGAAAATACAACATGACAGTATTAAGACGACTGAATCTCATGCAGCATCTGCTTGTGATATTGCAAAGGGATGTTCAAGTTCCAGTTTTTGAAGCTGTTGTGGAACTTGTGACATTGACACTGAAAGATGGATTCATTTTAGGAGAGCTTCAGCTGGTGGCAGATTTCGTCGTGATGACCTTTGACCCGTCGTCATCAATCGAGGGCACTCCTGTTACTCGAGAGCCAAAAAGTAATCAGGTATGCTTTATCCTCAAGTGCCTAGAGTTGATTATGTTTCACTTGCCCTTGCAGGTGAATGCTGTTGTGAGCTCATAACTTTGCGTACTTATTTACTTCCAAAATTATTAGAGATACGTGGTCCAGTCTAGTTTGCTGTTAATGGTCTCGGTATGTCCTAATCTCTTGCAAATGGCAATTTGGCATCTGTGAGATGAAAGATTGACAGTAAATGGTTTGTTTTAGGCTAAATGAAGGGGTTTATCAGAGGCCATACTGTAGGTTTCGGCAAAGAGAGTATTCGGGTTTTTTCTCTTTACTTCCTATTGGATCGAGGTCTGCTATTGTGAGGTGTACAATAGATAACAAACATTAAATCCGAAATTTGCCACCGGAATTTCTTTTGTAAGCTGACGTGAAATATTTTGTCTTCTCAGGTGAAAGTGCGGAATATGCTGCTAGACAAGCTGATTGATCTTCAGTTTTCCCTCAAGTCTGACGAGGTCAAGACTGAGGAATGGAACAAAGTGGTGTCTTCGAAAGTTATAAATTACCTTTTGGATGACGCTGTTCACCACCATAGCATGGGGCGAGTAGTCACATTATTGGGTCTCTGTCTTTCATCATCTGCAACATTTGCAAACAAATTCAAGACTACAGGAGGTTACCAACTCTTGGCTCGAGTATTGCCTAGTTTCTATGACTCTCCAGACATATATTTCATCCTCTTCAAGCTAGTGTTCAATCAATCTGTTTACCCTAGGCAACCGGAAGTGCGAATGTTAGATTTTCATACCCTGATGCCTGCTGATGGTAAATTTGGAGACATTTGCTTCCCGGAGTTGCTGGATGTAGTCATAGCCATGAGCAGGGCCGCGTTCAACAGAGTAAGCAAACAATCTCTGACAGCGCAACAATCTGGAAATTTTTCCGAATTCAATGCAAACTCATCTCGGAGCTTTTCTGACGTGACTGATGATTCTGGAGAAGGTCTTCAGGTATGGTCTTTTCTTTCCATGGGACGCTTATCTGATTTCTTAAATTCCAAATTTTTGCTTCATTCCTAGCCTTTTTGTGATGATCAATGGTCTTATCAGAGCAGAAGATGTAAGCTCTACGTCTGCAGTAATCAAATTGTTGTGGAAAGATTTTGTTTGGCGTTGTTTTTATATTGTTGGCACCTTGAACATCTGGGAGGGCAATTTGCAGGGCGAAGCTCTTTTGCACACGTATGCTGCACGGCTCATGGGTGGAGAGGCCGCTGCTCCTGATTTGATAACATCAATCCTGCGGTTCATGGTCGATCTGGCCAAAATGTGTCACCCCTTTACCCTTGCATGCAAGCGCATGGAATTCATGGAGTCGGTTGTTGATCTCTACTTCGCTTGTGCCAGGTAAGTTGAGACAATTTGTTTGTTCTAGAGCTACTAATAATGTCAAGGGTTGTGACAGACAATGATGACTTGACTAGACTTAGAGGACAAATATATGCCTCCCTAAAATGTAACGAAATCGAGCTCATGGGCTTTCTGCATTTTGATTAGCCTGCATATTTCTTGTTATATGTTTATCATTGCAGTATCACTTTTGGATTGACGTGATTAATATTCTTTATCTCTTATCTCTCTTCCCCTTGTTTCCTTGGCGTTGGAATTGATGTTCTTTTCTTGCTTTCACAGATCTGCTGGTGCAGTACAAGCAGCACAAGCAGCTTTAGCACATTCGTTGCAGTCAGAGCAAGGGGAGGATCTGATATACCCCGAAGATTCCCTTCCCACAAATGAGAATGAATCTGGTTATGAGAAGTTGAGTGGATTAAGTGATGACGAAGTAAAGTTGGAGAAAACATTTTCTGGTGAGTTGCTGGCGAGTGCGTTCCCAGAGTATCCAATGGACACTATTCACCACCTGTTATATGATGCCACCGCCGAGGTTGCGGGTTCCTTACCAAAATATGATGAGCAGGCATTACGACCTTCGTCTCCATCCATTGCAGGTATGAGTTCGGACGTGGTTGAGATTTTAATAAGATTAGTTGGCAAAATTACCTCTTTACTTGTCCGGGGCAATATGTTAGTGCCGTAACCAGTTGTAGATTTTCAGCTAATTTGAATATTCTTCTCCTGGTCTAAAGCAGATGCAAATCATCTCTCTTGTTAGGATGATGGAGGGCCTCTATTCACGTGCTGTGCAGGTCAAGAGTCTTCGCCCAGATGGGGTCAGAGTGACTCTCCAACTGCTTCTGAAGTTTCGAGCTCTGCGGTCACTCCCAGGGTGGAGAATGCGGGCTCTCCTGTTGGTTCATTTCTTGGAGCCCCGCATGAGGCATTCTCTCGTCTTCGAACATTGTCGTCTCTTGCAGGGAAAAGTGAGGGAGATTCAAGTTCTCGACATAGATCCTCTGCGTTCTTTTCTTCCACTCCTCGGAGTGAGGTTGACTCTATGTACAGTGATTTTGGAGCTTCATCTGGACGTTTTACTCCTCGAGATAGCTCAGATGCAATTGTGACGCCAAAGCTGCTGCTGAAACTGGAGTCATTGGGATCCTCGGGCGGCTCATGCGCTGCCAGTGCAGGTGCAATACTCGACCTGATTGCCGAGGTTCTGGCAGACACGTTAACTGAAATAGCGAAGGGAATGGCTCTTGTAGAGTCTGCCATAGAGGCTGTTCCACTATATGTTGGATCGGACACGATGCTTGTTTTCCAGGGTCTCTGCCTTGGTCGGATGGTTATTTTTCTGGAGAGAAGATTATCGCGTGATGAAGAAGAGCATCCAAAGAAACTCGACAAGAATAGGTGTGGTTTATCCCTACTCTTTCAATATTTTATACTGCACCGTTTTGCCGTTTTTTGTAAGCTTTGAACTGAAAGATTCGTTTCTTACCTTTTTCTTCTGACTTCCCTTTGCCGCTGCGTTTTTTATTTATCTCGAAAGATCACACCAAGCCCCTCGGGCTGATTTTTCATTTGTATTTGGAGAACCTGCTCCCTTTAAGGGTTAAGATAATAGTTTATGATATTTCCTGCAGATGGGCACCTAACCTGGACGCATTGAGCTGGCTTTTAGTCGACCGTGCGTTCATGGGAGCCTTTGCAGTTGCTGGGGCACCTATTAAGGTGCTGGAGTTCCTCCTTACAATGCTTCAATTGGCCAACTCAGACGGGCGTGTGGAAGAGGCAGTCCCTGCTGGGAAAGGTTTAATGGCTCTTGCAAGAGGGGGAGGCCGTCAAGTGGAGCCTTATGTACAAGCTCTCCTGAAGAACATGAATCGAATGGTGATGTTCTGTTTCTTGCGCACTTCATCTGCGGGGGGTCTTGGGGAAGACTCTCTGACTACGTCTTTTCGACGCAGTTCAGATAGTATTCTTCGAAGCCTTGATAGCCTACGTCATAATGGTGAGGGAGCACCAGAGGCATTCGGGCCTTGCTCGCAGGAAGTTGACAAAGCGACGATCTTGCAGCTAATTCTTGCAAACAAGAAGCTGATTTTTTGCGCAAGCAATGTAGACTCAGAGCTCTTGAGTGCAATTTGTGTGAATGTTACTCCGCTTCTCCGGGATTCTGAACCAATGTTACTTCGCGCCTTAGCAGTAGAAGTCTGGAGAGCGCTTGTGTTGCATCGAAGCCCTGCCCTCGAGGATATCTTAATTTCGAGGGGAACTCAGGTATGTAGTCTGTTATGTCCGTCTGCCAGGACATAGCTGGGTGAGCTAATTCTATGCAGTAGCGAGTCTTGTTCTTGCGACTTCGAAATTTTTTATGGAAGGGTTTCTGTGCTTGTAACTCTATGCAGGGCGCGATGAGTAAGGATGTGCTGCACAATGGCTTCAATCGTCTGCTCACGGTGGGCTTTAAAGATTTCTATGAATGGATCGAAGATTCCTGGGACACAGTACGTAATGTGCTTGAGCAACGAGCACTTGTTGTCTGGAAAGAGTATGAGCAAGGTGCTTCACGCTTCCCAGTGGTCAGAATCAAACCTCTGGAGGGCCGACGGAAAATGCAAATGACCCGTCGGTTGAGAGAGATTTCAAAGATCGACCATTCACATCGTGAGCTAGTTGCCAAAAGCCGTAGTGGCCTAGAGCAAGGTAACTTTATTTGAAGTACCTATGACTTCAGGAGCACTTCCTTGCTTAACATTTCATATTGCGTCCTGCCTGTCTAAATGTTTACGAGTTAACGAGATCTGAGATGTTGGTGAGAGTTCTCTGAACAACCCTTTTCCTCTTCTGTATGAATCTATGCCTGAAGCATTTCTGTCTAGGAACAGTAATAGCACGTGAAAGTTCCGGAAAAGTGAGGAACACGGCTTTTGTTTGTGCAGTGCGAGAGTCAATTGCAGCTGAGCTGCGAACGCTACGACAGGACAAGTATGGTTGGATACTTCATGCGGAAAGAGAGTGGGATAAACAAATCCAGCAATTGGTTCATGAACGAGGTCTCTGGCCAGTTATGTCGGCAACAGTTGACGGAAAACCTTTTTGGCAATTGTCTACGAAGGAGGGTCCCTTCCGCATGAGGAAGAAGCTAGAGCGACCTAAAAGGAATCAGAATGATATTTACGACACTAACCTTGAGGTCAGTATCCCGTTGTTCATTCAATCGGTCATAGTAGAGTTAGCTTTCTGAAAGTATGGTGTTTTGATTTTCAAGTGAACATTTTATTACCTGCTGCGTGTCTTACTCCTAGATTTTTTTTTTTCAGGGAGAAGACACTCCAGGGCTTGAATATGACCGACGAGAGAGCTTGGGAAGGGAAGGAACTCCACCTTCCTTGTCTGTGGATCACCCAGAGTTTAAAATCCCACATCTAAGAGTTAACAGCAAGGACTTCTTTCTGCCCTTAGACGAAGAGGATGGTCAGTCTAGAACGGACGGTGTGGATGATGATGACGCCTCGTCTGCACAAGGTCAGTCGAGTGATCATCAGCCCAGCAGTGGTACCGTTCAAGCTAACCAAGTCCCTGATATTTCACAAAACGCGGAAGAAAGTCTCCGAGAGGATCCAGACTCTGTACATGAGACCGAGGAAAATAGACCTATTGGAGATGCGCTGAATATGGAAATTGATGTTAATGAGGACGGGGAGTATTTGATACGACCTTTTCTGGAGCCTGGTGAGAAGCTCAAGTTTCGGTACAACTGTGAACGAGTTCTTGGACTTGATAAGCGTGACGGCATTTTCTTAATTGGGGAGCAGTGTCTCTACGCTATTGATAATTACTACATTGATAAAGAAGGATGTATCAAGGAGAAAGAGGATGAAGGGGATATATCTGTGATTGATAGGGCACTGGGCGTCCCAATGGCTGTCCCAATGCCTGGATCAAATGATTCTCAGGATGGCATGAAACAATCTTCTGGAAGTGTTGGCGACGCCGTGCCTGTAACTTGGCCAGGAGGTCGGGCGTGGGCATTCAGTGGGGCTGCTTGGGGAAAGGACAAGGTTAGTTCTGTTTGCAGTTGTCCTGCTTTCTTGATTTCTGTATTTGGTCATGAAGAGAAGTTTTCTAAACGCATATCCATTGTATGCCAGTGTTTACTCCTGAAAAGGTCATGTTTAATAATCTCCGTCAGCCACTGCCTAATCGCAGATTATCACTTTTCATGCAAACGCTAAATTATGTCGAGAGGATAATTAGATATGGCAAAGTTTACTTGTTTTTCGATTCGTTTTCTTCTGTTTGTAAGCTTTGTGGTTAATTGAAATTTCCTGTCTGTGTCCCATTTGAAAGGTTCGAATTGGCCCAAGTATGCGACATACATGGCACAAGTGGAAGTTGGATAGTGTGCATGAGCTTCTAAAGAGGCAGTACCAACTTCGTCCAGTGGCTATTGAGGTGTTCAGCATGGATGGTTGTAATGAATTACTGGTCTTCCTTAAGAATGAACGTGATGAAGTTTTCAAGAATCTCTTGGCGCAAAACCTTCCTCGGAATAGCATGTAACGCGCCTAACATGTGCTATCCCTTTGATTTTTTAATGCTGACATGGATTGTGACTTCAGAATGTTGTAATGTGAGTTCTTAAGTTCTGTATGAATTAATATTAAAGTTTAAGGATCAAGCAGGATGACCTCGTCATTTCTCGTTCCTTCTCCCTTCATTCTCTGCCAAAATGAACGATGTTGTTTCTGGTGTTCATCAGGTTGGATACTACTATATCTGGAGCATCAAAGCAAGAGGGCAATGAAGGGGGCAGACTTTTTAAGATGTTAGCCAAATCTTTCAGTAAGAGGTATTTTATTGCTAAATTCCATTTACCTACATTGTTGCAGATTATTAGTCTGTGGTCTTCTTTAGGTGAAGGAAGCATAATATTTAATTTTCTTTCTGACTTGATGCACATTGTATACTAATGCGCATCTAAGGGTTTTCAATGGCTTAAGTATTCTGTCTGATAAAGTCTAATGTCTGATTGTCTGATCTTACACAATCAGGGAGCTTTGTTTCCGAGTGCAAGGAGCTCAAATATTTAATTTTTGCTTACACTGTAATTATCTTGTGGGCTTCTAATGTTGTGCAGGTGGCAAAATGGAGAAATCAGTAATTTTCAGTACCTCATGCACCTTAATACACTTGCGGGCAGAGGATACAATGACCTCACGCAATACCCCGTCTTTCCTTGGATACTTGCCGATTATGAAAGCGAAGAGCTAGACTTGACAAGACCAGAAACTTTTCGATGCTTAGAGAAACCTATGGGTGCCCACCATCCTTCTCGAGAGGAAGCCTTCAAGACACGGTAAGGGTCCCCAACCAGCATAATCTATAATGGATCGGATAATGATGCTCAGCCAGTGTTATTTGATTTGATTCTGTTCCGGATACCTAGCCGCTTCTTTTGCTGATTCTATTCTTATTTGACTTGGGTATTCATTCTTTTCGAAAGTCTAGAAGAGCTTGGTGGTATTGTTCATCAGCGACTTAATACACAACTTAAAATATCCCGAGCGTGCTATGTATCTCCGCAGGTATGAGAATTGGGAGGATCCTGATATTCCCAGGTTCCATTACGGGAGTCATTACTCAAGTGCAGGGATTGTGCTGTTCTACCTTATCCGGCTTCCTCCATTTAGCTGGGAAAACAAGAAACTTCAGGGCGGGGACTTTGATCATGCTGACCGTCTGTTTAGCAGTTTGCACGAGACTTGGCATAGTGCCAGTCAAGGCAACACTGCAGATGTTAAAGAGCTTATCCCAGAGTTTTTTTATCTGCCAGAGTTTTTGGAGAATCGTTTCGAATTTGATCTTGGCGTGAAACAATCTGGAGAAAAGGTGAGATTGTGTTTCAGTTCGTCTTTATGGGTTTTCAAGTACCCTCGTGATAACTAATCGAGACAGGTTTATATGTAGTTTTAATGAAATGACCCAAATAGTTCTAATGCTGCCATCTTCTATAATTTGGTATGCGCAGGTGTTTGCACACTTCTCGTAAATTTTGTAAATTTTTTTCAATTATTGTCATTGATCAGCTGAACTAGTTTTCCCAATTTCTAGGTTGAACACGTGGAGTTGCCACCCTGGGCTAAAGGCAGTGCAAGAGAGTTCATTCGGAAGCATCGTGAAGCTTTGGAATCTCAGTATGTCTCAGAGAATCTTCACCACTGGATCGATCTTATCTTTGGTTATAAGCAGCGCGGCAAGGTAGACTCCATAAGCTAAACTGGAAAGGTCATAGGCATCATGTTGCATGAAACTGGTTCGCTGTTTTTATTCTTACTATATATCTGGAAGAGCTGAAGGTTAACGTCAGTTTTATTGGTTATGGTCGTCAACAGGCTGCAGTTGAGGCTACGAACGTGTTTTATCACCTCACATATGATGGGGCAGTCAACATTGACAGTGTCCCGGATCCAGCTATGAAAGCTGCTATACTGGCTCAAATCAACCACTTTGGTCAGACTCCCCGTCAGCTTTTTCCAAAGCCCCATCCCAAACGGAGATGGGTACCACGGCCAACTCTTGCACTTGTTCCCTATTCCTACCACACCGTTGTCCCTCAGGTTATCATTGCATCCTTCATTGCCCTCTCAATTTCTATGTGATGCTTAATTGTCGTTTGCTATCGTCCTTTGTATGGTAGAATTTGACTGAAATTTCGTAATGTCTTGGATCTTTTTTGACTTAACAGGTTTCTTTTTATGGGTCGTTTCTATTGCAGGAGATTCGCACAGTGGGATCAAGAGTGTGTCAGATTGTGTTTTATCAGAATATGCCTTACATTGCCACCACCAACAGGGTACTGCGACCGCCGTCTTATGATAAATACGCTGTATGGGGCTTCCCAGACCGCAGTCTACGGTTCATGTCCTATGATCAAGACAGGGTGCTCTCAACTCACGAGAACCTCCATGACGACGGGTCTGTAACATGCGCAGGCTTCAGCAGGGATGGCCAAATTCTTGTTACAGGTAAGTCAAAATTACATAAAGCTGAATAAGAAGTGAAGTAAATGTATCGGGAAATGTGTACTTGCAGCTTACGGTCCCGATATCGAGAACCTAGAGCTCTCGACTTATCACTATCTTGTTGCACTTGTTTGGTAGGCGGGGAAGATGGCGTGGTTTCAGTGTGGCGGTTCGCAGTTCCCATGAGCAACAATTCTCCACTTCAACTGCAACGAGCATTGTGTGCGCACACACAAGCTGTGACTTGCTTGGCCGTCTCCCAGTCGTATAGCCTGGTGGTGAGTGCTTCGAAGGATCGGACTGTCATCTTCTGGGACTTGACGAGTCTTGAGTATGTACGTCAACTGCCAGAGCTTCCTGCCTCGGCCACCGCTCTTCACGTAAACGACATGAGCGGGGAAGTTGTGACTGCCGTCGGCCCGGTTTTGACAGTGTGGAGCGTCAACGGAGACTGCTTGGCTGCTGTAAATTCCAGCTCAGATGCAATCCTTTCCATCACCAGTCCACTTGTGCCTGATTGGACAGAGGCTGGCTGGTATATCACGGGGCATCAATCCGGGGAGATTCAGCTGTGGAGGATGGTGTTTGATAGCCATTCAAGTACAAACAGGATGTCTCTTTTACGTACCAAGAGTGGTTCAGATTCGTTCACAACCCCAGTGAAACCAGGGACCAGGTTACGTCCCAGTTGGATCGCTTTGCCACCGGGTTCAGGTCTCCGGAGGTTGAAATCAGGTGTTGAGGGTGTAGAGGATTCCACGAGGCCTATATGCATCACTGGTGGAACCCCCGAGTTCCAGCTCCTTCTTGTTAAAGTTCTCTCGCGGCATAAGGATCCTGTGACCGCACTTTGCCTAGGTAACGATTTGAAGCAGTTGTGCAGTGGTGATAGTGGGGGTCATGTGATCTCATGGACCTTGCTGGAGGATGTTTCCAAGAACCCGCCTCTGCTTGGTTCTCTTTCGCAGCAGGTAAGTTGCAGCTTCATGTGCTTTCATTATGCATTAAGGAAGCCTGCTGTAGAATTCAAAATTACTTTTTGTGGCCAAAATGAAACCCTCTGGTAGTCAAAAATAAGAAAATCTTGGTCATCAGAACTTGTCTTAACTTCTGCATTAAGGCAAAGCATGTACTGGAATGTGTTCCAAGGGTATGTTCTGGCTGCAAATATTACGTGTCCCTTTTTCTATAGGCCACCGTATGAAGTGTTTGAATCTTTTGGAAGTTGCGATTCTTTCCACTATTTTTTTCAGTCAGAATCACCGGCCTCTTTAAGGGGATCTGAATTGGTATCTTGGTGTTTCTCCTTGCTGTGCAGTTGGACTTATGCAATTCTTGCCACGCACCAGTTACAACAAGTGAGACGAGTCGACGTTACTGCAGCAACTGCGGGCAAGTTTTATGTTCTGATTGCTCTGATATTCTTAAAACCCCTTTAGAAGATCTAGGGCACGTCCTTCCTGTTCGGGTGTGTGAGAGATGTTTCCAAGCACGGAAGACAACCCACCCACTTTTGACTGAGGAGGCCATGAATGAAGAAGCAGTGGTAGGCACGCAAGAATCATATTTAAGTAACAGTGCTAGTTATAATCGTTCTGAAAGTAGCAAATTTTAGGAAGCAGAATCTAATTGGGGTTGTGGGTTAGACCTCCCCATTAACCATCTCATTGTATAAAATTACAGTTATATGCGGCGACCAGGAGCGAAACCTCGGCAGGTAGAGGATTCTGCTGTGAGGTTGACTGTTGTCCAAGCTTCTCTTGCGAATTGAAATTGGTTTATTCTCCAGTTATTTACGAAGTGCAATTTTTTGTCATCTCAGGATTATATGATTTCTCGGTCAGTCGGTAGCTGTATTTTCCATTTTCGGTCAGTTGGTCTCTCTATGGTGACGCATTGGGTTGTTTACGGAGGTGGCGAAAGTACTCAAGTAACTTAGTTGCCTGTGTCCATTGGTTTCTTTTTCTTGGACTAGGAAGAGCTTGTTCATGTTATTGTTTCACAACTGGAAGGTTAGTTGGGGCTGTTTACTTCATCTAAAATTTGGCAAACTTCATCATTCATGTAGATGTTTTTGACAATTTCATGTACTTTCCCCCCCCCCTTTTTAACCCCTAAAGGCCTATTGTCCCCTTGGGGGACAAAATGGATTTCGGGTAGGTTCCTATGGCCTCAATTTTTTCATAATATAGAAAAATTTGTTAGCTTTATGGGAATATAATTTTTATTTCAATTGGTGTCCGGGAGCAAAAGTTATACCACAAAAAGCCCAAGTTGGCAAGTAGAAAAAGAAATCCACAAAAACTTGAGATTAAAGTTTTTAATTTTCTTAATTTGTAGATCATATTTTTGTCTACATGTGAAGCTTTTATTCATTTCATTTGGATTAGTGATGTGAAAGCTATGAACAATCTTGTTTTTTGGGCAATCTGAGCACCTTCTCAAAAAAATAACTTATAGCATTCATGTTTGAATGCAATTTTCATAATTTTTCAGAAAAAATTGTTTGACAAGGTTAAGCTTGTTTTCTAGGACAATCTCAATTATTGTGTTTCAATTCCATCTTAGAGCTATTAATGATTTACAGTTTCTTTCAATCTTGGACCTACTTCTACTTAACAATTTTTAAAGAATGAAAATCAAGTGTTTGTTTTTTGAAAAAAAATTCCTAGACTTTCAACTCAATTCTTGGACACATTGAATTTTAAATTCAAAGTACGTGGTGCAAATTTTTTTTACAAATGGTTGTCAAAGTCATCTGAAATTGCAGGCTAGTGTTCAAAAAAACTTTTGTTTCCAACTTTGAATGCTAATACCTCTCAATCTGTATGGTCAAACTTTATAAAAATTTTACCACATGATCTCAAACAAGTATAATACAAGATCCTACGGTGAGATTCTAAAAATAGTTTGATTTTTTGTTTCCATTGGTGGTTGAAGACTTGCAGCAGAAATGACAATTTTGAGTGTTTTTTGACAGAAAAATGGTCTTGGGCTTTAAAGGTTAATGTGTGAAAGATGTAATAATTTATGCAATTAGTCAGGGTTCAAAAGAAATCTCTTGCAAAAATTAGTGTCATCCAAAGAAAATCTTTTTGGAAATGAGTACAATGCAGTAATATTTGCTTGACTTGAATTAACTTAATCCCTAATTGCCTAGAATCTTCTCCAAAATTGATGATTTGGGAAAAATTATTTTTAAATATTATTTAGAAGAATATTTTGGAATTGATTTATGAATGAAGTTATAGATATTGAATTTTGGATTCCATTTGTATGGTTAGATTTACCAATGCTATTACCAATAGTTTTTTATAAATTTTGAAAGGAAAATTTTGAAATTCCTTCTAAATTTGATCATGAACAAAATATCATCATTTTTTGAGAAAATTTGTTGGAATGGATTTGAAATGAGGTTCTCTTGGCATAGTGATTTTTTGAAATTTTTGCATTCTTAAAATCTATGACCTCATTTTTACAAATCCAGTTTTGAACTAGAGTCAATGCAATTTTGGCTTGGTCAACCACTTGAAATACTTCCATTGATAAAGTATCTCTACAAATGAGAATGACTTTCATCCAAGTAATAATTCTTTTTTAAATGAGTTTCAATTTGTTCATCATCTAGAAATTGGACATGGGAGCGCTTAAGGGTTAATTAACCTTAGAAGCACTAAGGTGAAAACACCCAAAAGGTTCTCTATACATTCTTGACAAGTAGACTTCCATAAAAGTGTCCTCCAAAGTGCAATTATATTGTTCCCATATTGAATTGCAATTGGTTAAATGTTGTTTTTATATTTTTTGGTTTATGATGAGGCTATATGATGGTTTTATAGTTGATTGTTGATTCTCAATATTTCAATTTTATGACTAGGCATATGATGGTTTTTATGGACAAAAAATGACCATTAAATGACTTCAAAAAATGACTTCACAATAGTACACATTTGATTGCAAGTCATAGTGGACAAATCATTTATAAATGACTGCAGTTTTTATTATCACCAATCATTTGTACCTTGGATGTATAAATGACAAGCTATTATTGATTCAGTGATAAAGAAAGTTTGGCTTAAGGAAATGTCTCCTAAGTTGCTATGTGAAAAGTGATGCCCTCTTCTATTCAAAGTGGACATTCACGTGACCAATCATTTAAAAGTCATTCTGAAGTTACAATAAATCCATTACACATTTGACGTGGACGGCCACGGCAAAAGTCATATGTAGTCGTTTAGAAGTTGTGATGGAATCTTTGCATTGTTTTTAGATGGAGTAGCACGTGGCAAATCATTCCATAGTCATTTTGAAGTATTATAGATTTAGGATTCAAGTGACTCCCATAGGGTATGGGAAGTCATTTTTCTATCATTTTCAAGTTACAACAATGTATGCAAAAGGGAGTATAATGACAATTGCACAAGTAGTCATTTTGTAGTTGCATATGTATACATTGAAATTTCAACAACAATACACCATACACAACACAACATATTTAACCCCTAAAGGACCAAACACCGTATTTTGACAACATAGCGTTTTTGGGCAGCTCACCACGAATGGAATTTTTCTTTTTTTTCTTTGAAATTTTCACACAAGATGTGCCCAAGGAGTAGCTTTAGGGCCCAACAATTTTCATAACTTTTGACCACATGGTTAAAAAGTTATGGTATGATATGTAGTTTTCATTGTTCGGCGGGCAGCCCGGGCAGCAAAAAAAACTTCTTTAAAAATCATTTTCTAGAGAAATAAAAATTTGAAATAGGTTCTCTAGATTTATGTGCACAAGGAAAGCTTTGAATCATTCCACTTTGATTTATGAGATGAAAGTTATGAGGAATTTTAGTTGTGAGTAGTTTGCGGGTAGTTATGGAATCTCTACTCTAAAACAAACTTTGAAGTCCTTTATCTAAGTCAATTTTCAATATTTTTTGAAAAAAATATAAACACAAGGTGTAGATTGTTTATTACAACATTACAATCGTTTGGATTGGCATTTTTCAATTCCATAATTAAATCCTTAACAATTTAGTGTTTTGAATCATTTTCTACTTCTTTCTACTTACTATTTTTTTTCCTATATGTTGTTCAATTCCAAATGATCTGAAAGTTTTCAAGCATGTAGCTAACTTGCTTTGAAGAATGAATCCAAAGAGTTACCACCATTTTGGACATTTTTTCATACAAATGTGACCATGTGAAGTGCAGCTGCCCGGTTTTTCGCAGGGACAAAAAAAGGGGTTTTGTCACTTCAAATGCTAATTTCTTGCAATCTACACGGTGGAAATTTCTGAAATTTTTTCCACATCTTCTCAAACTAGTTTACTACAAGATCCTACGGTTACATGTGTCCAAAAATGTTTTTTTTTCCAAAATTTGGTACTTGTACTAGAAATGGCAGTTTGGGAGCGTTTTTTGTGAAAACATAGTCAAAAACCTTTAGGGGTTAATATAGTGTCACATGGCTTACCAAGTCACTTAAAGTGTGAATAAGAAGTGTTAAAATGACAAGCACTTTATACATGAGGGGTGGTAGGAGGCAAGACAAACCATGTGGAATTTGTAAAACACAAAAATTATGTTACAAGTAATATTTTAGACCTCATTTAGGCATAGTAGTCAATTTTGAATCCTATGAAATATTTGGAAGTAGTTTAAAGACAATGACGCAAATGGACAGAAATCATTGTTGCCATATCGATAGGAATTTAAATGAACCTTGAAGTTGACCCTCACTAAGAAAATAATATACACCAACAAAGCAGAAAGGCCACCAAGAATGCATGATCTTGAGGAAAAGGACAATAATTTTTTTGTAAGTTTAAAAAAAATGGTTAAAAAGATAAATAAAGATAGAGAATTAGAATTTTTTTTAAAAGATTGAAAGAAATGAAGATGTGAATGAAGAAGACAAGAAAAAAGGAAAAAATTAAAAAAAAAACAAGAAATAAAAGACAAAAAAATAAGCTTACAATATCAAAATATTGAAAAAAGAAAAATTATTGATATTTTTAAAATTAAATTGAAGAAAACTACAATTAATAAAATAGATAAGTGAAGAAGTAAAAAGAACAAGAGGACATAAAATGTAAAATTGTATAAGAAGAAAAAAAAGATTACATTAAGAAGAAATAAAAAAGATAATGAAAAGTGAAAGAAAAAGAAGAAGTATTTTTGTATGCATCATTTTATGAAGCTTTGACAAATGACTTCATATCATTTGATCTTAGTGGCACGGAAGTCATTATGTAGTTGCCCTGAAGTGAAGCACAGTTATAATATATGACAATAATTTACTCTATTTTAATTGGGGTCTCTATGGTGGAATTGACAAAGTCTATGTTGGAAGTTCGACGATGCTGTGAATAATTACCAACAAATCAAACTTTGACATCACGAACTCCTCATCCTCAAGTTGTGCCAGCAACTATAGGACAACTTGGATGCTGTGGAATAAACTATGCTGGTGCAATTAGGGAGCCCAAGTCATTCTTTAGTCATTTTGGACAAAAAATCATTCTTTTACAGTTGCACATGTGTCCATTTTCTTATTGATTCTTTAGATTTGGGCTTTATGACCAAGCTATATGATGGTTTCACTGGCCTAGTAACCTTCCACTACTAGTGCCACATTAGATTGTGATTATTTTATTTTTTATATTTTATATTTTATATTTTTTGTTTTAAACATTCATTATTAATTATTTTATTATTATTGAATAATATGGCTAGCACTACATTGGTTCACAGTTTAGCAAGCATGAAGTACCTTAGAATGTTGTTTTTCTGAATGAAATTTTGTCGATGCATGTCATTTGAGTTAATTGTTTGAAGATCAGTCAACAGGCATCGAAAGTCATTTTGAAAGAGGCTCAAGAGCAGCAAGAGCAGATGGTTCTTTCCCAAGCTTAGGGCTTGAGGATTTCCACAAATAATTGGACATCTTACTTTGGGTTTGTACTATAGAATTTATTATTTTTCTTCCTAAATTAGGTCGTGGAAGAAAGTTGTGCATTCATGAATGGACAAATTTAGCATGTCTTGATCTCTCTAGCTCCTTGGAACATGTTTTATAGTGCCAATATGTTAAAAATGCTTGTTTCTTTCATTTGATGTTTGGGATCATTTGCCTTTAATACTTGGGATGGATATAGTCTTAAGCTTCTATTTGTCAAAGTTATCAGTGTTTGGCGATTTGCTGCCTCCATCCAACTCTAATATGTTCTTGTATGAATGACATACTAAAGGGATTCAATGTTAGACTACTTAACCCCTAAAGGATGCAAGCATTCCTCATGTATAGTGTAGATACTATTGCGACTTCTAAGTACCAAGACCATTTGCATGTAGAAAAAATTGTTATTTCAACAAAGAATTTTTTGTGAGATTGCTTGGAAGTGCACCTTTGCTTTGTGATTTTCATAGAATTTTGTATATTGGAAGAGGGTCTTCATTTCATGCTCCTCTTTTGTTATTATTTGCTATTCAGGTTTGAATTTTTGTCTTGCTTATAGGGTGTTTCTTTTCTACTTACTAATGGAATCAACAACTGTGGGAGTGCTTCCTCTTATTCATACCTAGTAGAGGAGCTAATTCTAAGCTCTAAATTGCAAAGAGAGGAATCACATGACTTGAGCATGAAGCTAGGTTGTGGCTCAATACCGCATGTCAGCTACTTAATTACAGTGATAGTGAATCCTAAAGAGCAGTTATGTAATTAAGGTAGAAACACACCAAACTGTCCCTGTACCCTCTTTGTGCATAGTAGATTTCTCTTGAAGTGCTCCGACGTTCAATTTCTAGATGATGAACAGATTGATATTCTTGTTTCTCTCTCATATTACTTGGATGAAAGTCATCCTAGTTTTTAGAGATACTTTATGAAGTTGTTGTCCTATCGAATGGTTAGATTTGGTGTTACAAGATTACATCTTTCTTTTAAATTACAAATGTAGAAGTATGTCAAGTGGTTGACCAAGCCAAAATTGCATTGACTCTAGTTCAAAACTGGGTTTGCAAAATTTCAAAAGTGTTGTTAAATTGTCTCCTCATTTAATTGCAATTAGTTTACTACAGCTAGATTGTCAGATTTCAATTTTAAATTCAACTACGGTAAAAACACCTAAATCTGTCAATATAAACAACTCAGCATACTTGGACACACTTTTTTCTAGAAAAAATATTTTTGAAATATTAGTAATTAAAAATCATAAATTAAAAAAAAGTAGATTTTTCAAATATGGCATGTAATTTCTATGAATTTTCAAAAAGGAAGCTCCTTAGACCATTGAGACTATCATATAGTTAAATCTTAAATCAAAATTTGACAAAATCAACACTCAACTAATTACAATTAAGTAAGGAGACAATTTAATGACACTTTTGTGGGACACTTCAAGAAAAATCTATTGTACATGAATGGATATAGGATGGTTTGGGTGTTTCTGCATTATGTGACAATTTCACTAGTCTAGGGAGCTTCCACTTTGAAAATTCATTAAATTGCATGGCATATGTGAAAAATCTAATTTCTTTTAAATTCATAATTTTTAGTTGCTAATACTACAAAAATATTTTTTTCTAGAAAAAGGTGCCTCCAACTATGTTGAATTGCTTATATTGACAATTTTAGGTGTTTCCATCGTAGATTAGAATTCTTTGCCAAAAATAAAAAACAACAACTAGTATGTTGGCCATTCAATTGTCAGTTTGTCAAAGATGAATATGGTGCCCAAGATGGCCTTTGGAAAGAAGTGAAACTTAGGGAATCCTTCCAGTTAGCAAGTATCAGTGCCTTGGATGGTGCTTAGGTTCGTTCTTAACAACGACGATTCGACTAGTAAAAAATGAGTCTTATTACCAACATAGTTAGCAAAAAATCAACAAATTTTTTGATGAAGGGTCATTGCACGAAACACTTGTACTATTTTCCGTCACATGTTGCAAGTGAAAGTGATTTTGTGCCATAAGTTTTTGAAAAATGAACCAATGAATACAAAATTCAAGGTGAAGGTTGTACTAGGGATTTTGAACATGCTCAAATTTTTCCAAATTTTTTCAAATTAGTTTAGCATTTAAGACTGATTTTTCTTAATTTGTCACACTTTCCATTTTGGGGGTTTTCAGTACTATTGAGAGCCCAGAATAGGGAATTTTGACTAGAGCTTTGGTGAGCCTCTTCCTATAAGCAACATACACCTTCTGCCGAGAGGGATTCAAAAATCCTTGCTTCCATTGTCTTCTGGTTTGCCCTAAAGTGTGCTTCAATGAGCATGCATTTATGGAGAGTAGAATTTCATAATTCATAATTTTCTTGAAGATTACCTTTTTCCTCTAAGTTCTCCAAAATGGCCATTTTTTACCTTATTTTTTTAAGCCTTTTTTGTAATTTAAAAAAATATAAATGTCAACAGCCTATTTTCCAGGGGAAATTGAAGTCTCTGCCAAAAAATAGTACTGTAAGGTTCCCCGTGGTACTCAATAGTACTGGTGGGGGCCCACTTTGGATGATAGTCTCTGATGTGGATGGCAGTTGGCGTGAATTTCTCAGTCACTGCTACCTGGATTGCATCTTGATCGAAGCAGCTATCACATTCCGTCGCCAAGGAAGTTGCGCTTGATCACCTGTTAGGGTTTCTCAATGAAAACTCGTGAATTCTAGGCTGCCATCATGCGGGTGCTTGCTCATATGCGGATCTTAGTGTTTTCAATGTATTAGTCTTAGGTGTTTCGATGTTTTCGGTACAGACGTATTCCAAGAATGGATGCGCGAAGGGTGCAAAGTCAATCAGGTCCAAGAAGTCAGAGCGATGCAGCGGCTGCTGCCAGGGAAGACCAGAGGCGGCAGTGGAGAGAACGCCAACGTCGCTGTCGCGCTCGAGGAGCTGAATCAGATCCAGTATTGGAAGAAGGAAACAACCATGGAGGCGCAGATGCGGCACTGCGATGGGGATGCGCCAGGCATCGAAGTACTGTGTGGAGAAGTGCCAAAAGAATAGCAGCGAAACTGATTCGGAAGTTAGTACGTCTTCAAAATCTTGCTGTACGAGATGCTGTTTTGGAGCAAGTCTTCAGAAACCACAGCGTGCGACCTTTGCTTCCTCATTACTATCCAAGTCCTGAGGAAGCAAGAGCGCAGTGTGAAATTCTGAGAAACATTCGGGGAGACTTGGCGGCTCTGAAGATACCTCATTCGTCAGGAATGTTGGCTAGGAAGCGGTCCATCCTAGAAGCGGTTGTATCAGAGTTGGACTCGGACATCAGCAACTTCCACAGAATTCTGGATACACGTAAGGAAAACCTATTGGCTGCAGTGGAGCGCTTGAGATCAGCTGCAATGTCGTCAACCAACAGATACCAAGTTCCAGCATGTAAGAAACGGGAGGGTGGCCTTTCGGAGGAATTGAAAGCAGCTGTGATTCAATGGTGGACTCAAGAAACACGAGTCAGCCCAGGTCGAAAGGACATACGATGGAAACGGCGGGGACGTTGTGTGTACGATACCCACAGCGCTCAACTTCTGCTCGAAACTCAGGTGTGCAAGTGGAGAATTTGCTGCATTACATGCATTCATGACTATTTTTTCCATTTGTGTTTCTGTGACATGTCCAATGTTGTTGCCTTCTGCATTTTAGTGTGTACCTTCTTCCCGCACGGAGCTTGTGCGAATCGGTACAGTGTACGTTGTTGTAGCCTGTAGTAGCCTGTTGATGATGCAGGAGTGCAGCATGTCCTATAGACTTAGCAAACATGTGCACTGGCGGTTCTCAAGTATGAATTAACCATATTCTTCCTTACTTCTACGGTACCATGACTTTGTGCATACAGAAGCATTCCTTCCAAGATGGTCGATTACTTACCACTCCTTCGGTACCGCCCTCTAAAAACCTCTCTACTCCCATGCTTTCCCTAAGTGTGCTGTGAGGACAAACATCCGTCCCTTTCCCTCCGCTCTCTGTACTACTGAACACATATGCATCACTCAAAGGGTGCGTCATACCCATTGCTGTTAGTGATGCAGTACTATGGATGATGTGTCCAGTATGCAGAGTGTACTACTGACTCCTGCGTCATTGACTTCTGCATCCTTCTCGTCCTATGGAACTTCCTGAAAATACTACTGTACCGTCTTCTTTTGGTCCCAAAGTACTATGCGGTACTTCGTATGTCTTTGGAGTATTAGAATGCCATCTTCGTAGTAAACAAGTACTGTCCACCTACGTAGCTCTGTGTAGCGTCTGACATCTAGTGCTCATAATACAAGTACATAACTGGTTAGTGTTCTTGTGGTACTATTTGGTACTACTCGGTACCATTAATTCAATACCATTAATTCAGTACCAGTCAATACCTTTCAGTACCATTTATTCAGTACTATTCATTAAGTACTACTACCATTCGGTACTATTCAGTACTATTTGTGATACTGCTTCTACAAATTTTCCACTCAACCTCTCCTGATGTCCACGTTATCGCTTACATACTTGGAGCATGTAATGCTTTTCTCTTCTTCTTCATATGCTTCATGTGTTAACAGTGGTACCTGTTGAAGAGTCCATGCAGATGCAGCTGTATTACCGATTCACTAAGGCACATCCCCTTTGGTCCATTCAACATCGTGCTTTCTTCAAACTCCGTCCTTTCTTTGTGATTAAATGCAAGGACCGTAACGTATGCTGTTGCAGGTACCACATTCAAGTTCTCTATCTCCTAGAGGCTTTGAATGCCTTCCGTGACCCTCTGCAAGGTGCCCATGTCCGTTTCCACTGTACTTGTGAATGCATAGTTTGTGGTCTGGACAATGGAGGAGTGTGCAATGTAGGCAGCAGTCGATTTGCTGGGGTCACTGCATTGTGGGAGTCCCTGCTGTGCCCAAAAGGGGAAGATGAAGAATTCCACAATGCAAAATGCCTCTTCGGAGCTTGCAACAGATGTGGTTCGAAATTCTTCTATGTCTGTCCTCGAGAAAGGATAGAAGATGCTACTCGGATATTCAGTGGAAGCAGTTCCAGTATGAAATTGTGGACACCTTAGCAGACGATCAGCCTAAGAAGCGCATCAAAGAGGTTCAGCTGACTACTTCCTTCTCGAAGTTCCTAGATTTCTTCTACCCTACACTGCAGCATTTCATTCGGCACAATTTCATAGTAAAGTGGCAAAGTGAGCAAGCCAGGCTTCTGCAAGCATGCCTACAGCGAGGGAGCATTTTAACACACATTGATTTATCGGAGAATTACACATTTGTACCTCAAAATGAAATCCAGTCCATGTACTACCACTCTGACCAAGTCTCTATCTTGGTGCAAGTGATCTATTCTGCAGATGCTGGTGACGATGCTCTTGAAAGAGGCATGCAATTGACAAGACAAACACACTACTATATATCAGATGATAAGAATCATGACACGTTTTTTGCGCAGCATTGCCTCATGCTGCACTGGCGATGGATGGAATCTATGGGAATGTCTCCAGACACTCACTACGTCTATAGCGACGGATGCGCTGGACAGTTTAAGAGCACTAAAGCAATGTACTTTGTTGCCATGTGAGTTCATTTCTTATGTTCCATTCTTTTTTTTATTCCCTCCGACACTACTATTGAATACTATGCATTCATAGTGAAGCGCACTCAGTGTTACTCTATACTATTGAGTACTATTCCGCATTACTGAGCCCTAGACTCTCTCTAAGGCCTTTCAAGTTCAATTGAGCATATGTTTGTATGCGGTTTACATAGAAGACTGCCTGAGTACTTCTCTGTCATATGAGGCAGAGTTGGGACACTCCTGAAATTTGTGCTCCTCCACTTGTTGCAGATATCCGTCTTTGACGGGAGGGTGCAAGATGATGTGGAACTACTATGGTACGGGGCATGGGAAAGGAGAATGGGATGGAGCTGGAGCTGTCGTCGAAAGGGCCCTTCGGCAAGAGCAGCTGCTAAATCCACATAGACGCCTCCAAAATGCAGCGGACTGTGTGGTTTTCTTGGACGCTACGATGGCTGGTCAAGTACCTACACGTCATGGTGAAATGAGGTATTACCTTCCGTGACTTCCCACAATGATCGGCACCCTGGTGGCTTGTATTCCTCCTCTAAATGGAATTGGAGGTACTTCGTGTGGTTTTTATGCTGGTTGGTCAAGAGTCCACCATTCTTGTTCATCTATTTATGTTTCTCCACTTTCTTCAGGTCTTTCAGGTATTTCCACCACATTGGAGTGCACGAAGTTGAACGCAGAGGTCGTGAGGCCTGTGATCCCATTGTAGGCTCCTCAAAATTGCACTCCATTTTCGCACCCGATGCTAGTGACCCAACAAAGTTGTTTGTACGTCACCTGTCATGCTTCTGTGGCCCATGCTTGGAGGAAGACTTCATGCAATGCGAAAAGCAAAACTATGTGAAGCCATGGACTGCATTGAAGATACAACCACGGAATGCTGCATACGCTGCAGAGCACATGACTGCGACTGAGGGTGACGGAAGTTGGGACTATGAGATTGACGAAGATTCCATGGCAGATTTAGTTGAAGTTGGAGACAATTTTGCAGTCCCTGCAGCACCAGACAATGATGAAGCTGTCTCATTTTACATTTTGCAGTGCCAACTTCCAAAGCACACACTGCAGGGGGACGTTGATTGCGTTTGGGAAGAGCACTTTCAAGCAGGGGACTCTGTAATTTGTGGTACATACTACCAGAAATGGGGACGGCGTGACCACCACAACTACGTCTACTTGCGGAAATCCAGGCCAGCATATGTAGACTCCAGTATAGTACTCGCTTGCAAATTTCAAATGATACCCCAACAACATAGAGTGAAGGGTGGAGATGTTGTGTACAGCCTTCTAGACGAGACAGTTGATGTTATCAACACAGCATTGGAGGAAATGGATGCTACAATGTGAAAACCATGCCTGCTATTCCTAGGTTTTTTTCCTTCTCTTGAAATACCTTCTCAGACAGGGTTCGTACATGACTAAAACTGCAGAGCACATGCTCACCTGCACAACGGAATGCCCCCAAAAATGCTTCTGTGTCTCTTCGCAACTACCAGAATGCCAATCCCACACTACCGTCATCAGTACCTTTTAGTCCTAAGAAGTATGCACTCAATACTATTCCACTGCCAATGCAGTATTATTTCTCTACATTTGCAATACTATTCCACTGCCAATGCAGTATTATTTCTCTATATTTGCAATACTATTCCACTGCCAATGCAGTACTATTCCTCTGCCAATATAGTACTATTCGGATGTGCTCAATACTTAAGAAATAGGTGCAGAGTACTATTCTATTGCCATGTTAATACTATTTGGATTCCCTCAGTACTATAGAAGCTGCGCTCAGTACTTCCTAAACCGCTATAATACTTCTTGGATGTGCTCAGCACTTGAAAAGTTGCGCACATTTCCATTTTGATTATTTCCCTTACATGTCACTCTCCCTTCGGAATCTGAGTCCTGTGGACAATATTCTGCTGCTCATTTCGTAATAGTATTCTTTATTGGATTTGAACAAAGCACTGTTGACACAATTGACAGTGCTATTAATCAGAGCCGCTTCTGATGAAGGTCCTGTGCATAGTGGGAGTTCAATTTCTCAATCCTAGTGCTCACGGGTCTTAAGTTCTTACTGTGTTGACATTTCAATATACAACTACAGCGCCCAGAAGTCTACAAGTAAATTACAAACTTATACATTGGACTATTGGAGTGATGATTGTCTTCGTTGCTCGCATACTCTACTCTGGTCGTCTACACAGTACACTACCACAAGTGCAGCGGAAAGGTATTTGCATGCCGTCTTCCTCAGCAAAAGAGCAGCCATAGTCCCACGTGAGCTCCTCCCCCTGTTCTACATCGCGCACTGTAAAAAATGCCACCTGCTACATGAACCACATGTTTATTAATTAGAATCATGCCACGGGAAAAGTTGATCAATGGAAACAACACTCAGCATAGAAGGCAATGCAGGTGCAATGGTGGTACGTGCATGGTAAAGTGTTGGAATCGCATTCTCTATCCAGACTAAGATATCCATTAAGTTCGCATCCCCACACCTGCACCAACAGATGGCACCAAGGATTTCTGAGTACACTAAGGTCCAAGCACAACTTCGTCAATGGAAGAGGGACACAGCTATGATGAGATAACATACACCGTATACAGTGACTGCCTCGTACCTGTGATTCAAGTACCGAGCTATGTTACAGTATACAGAGGCATCGATAGAAAGCAATGAGTCATCTCCGTGCGCCACTTCGGATTGCCAATGCGCATCAAGTGCCAACGAGTACTTCAGAAATGATCCATGGCGTAGCAACTCCACATAGGTCACTATCCCTCTTCCATACTCAAATACAAAAGAACCGCAACTGAGTTTGTCCATGGTCCTAATTCCCCAGCCCTTGGAATCGTCTACATGAAAGACCTGCACACTTCCGGAGTCAGTATTAATTTGTAGAATGATACGGTAGAAAACCTAACAGCTGATTCAATGTTTTCCCGTTCGAGGTGGTATTGGAGGCCGAGAACAAACCATGCCTTTCGAGAAAAACTCCAATGACGACAACATTCTAAGGAGGAGCAATGCTAACCTCAAATTGCTTTTGTATGCCATTTTGGACCACTCTATTAATGCACGGTGGGATGCAAGCACACACACGGAAACACTCCTTCACGTACAGCTGCTACACATGCCCGCCGCAACGTCCATTGCTGGATTCTGGACAAGAGTTGTTCCCTCCATAGCGAATGAATCCTCCATTACCAAAACTTCGAGTACGCTTGAACTGCAGCACCATAGAGGCAGACATTACTTACATCAAAGCCTATGCTGAATGTGTACAAGTGCTGCAGCTACGTTGTTATTGCCAAACATAGCGCACAAGGGCAGCAAAGACAAAGGATAGACAGAGCTGAATTAAATATAGAGGCAGCTTTGAAAATGTACCTCCGTGATGTACCGGGGGTGGATGGCGCCGTCTGCCAAGTATGCGCCACTTACAGCCACTGAAACGCTGACGAAGTCTCCAAGACGGTGACCGGATTCGCCATCACCAATGCATGATGACAACGTACGAACAGCACGTGAAGCACCTAGAACTAGGACACTCACGGACTCATGCAAAATAGGACTGCATGTATACGTGTAGGATTTGTCCAATACTTTGAAACCATGCGATGTCACTGCCTTAGAAAGGAGGATGGGAACATTTTCCATGCCCCTCGACAAGTCACAATGACAAAGTTGTCGTGCACCCTGTTCATGGCAACAAATCAGAGGACACACAAAGAAGTGTACCACAAACTATATTGCAAAATGCACAGGGTATAAATATATCTACTTTCATGATATGCTCTGCACTAGGCATGCGCAGCATGCTTTCGCTTTCCGTGGATTGCCCATTTCCTTTTGTGAGGTAGGGCCCAAGAACTACCAAATAAGGGCCCAAATGCTTGGGCCCTATAGCCCGGTTCAGACCCTACATTGCTCTCAGCCACCCAAGGCAGTCCTCCACCAGCATCACTGGCCAGCCACCACTTCACAAGCGACGAGCTCCACCTCATCACAATTTTCTTTTACCCACCTCGTGCTCACTGCTTGTCCTTGGAAGATTTCCTGATTTCTCTGCCGCTGCTGAGCCAGCTGCTTGCAATCGGGGCCGCAAAATCCTTGTGGTCTTCGCTGCAAGATTTCTTACCGTTGATGGACCATGACTTGCAACATCTGCTGCCCCTGCATATCATGGCACGGTGTCACAATGAGAAATCCATTTGATCAGCTGGCAGCACATAAGCTTCTCACCAACTCCTCTACTGTTAAGAAAAAATCTACAGCAAAAGAGTACTTCTGTACTTGCTGTAGTCCTAAAGAGTACTAGAGGAGTACTAGAGGAGTACTAAGGAGTATTAGAGGGAACCAGAGAAAGTGAAGGAAATTCCTAAGGGACCGGTCTCATGGACTTAGTGGCGAACGCACCTGAGGAGGACTTCACAACGCCTTTCATTGGGCTCCCTGCAGCGACGTGCACAGTTGCCTTTGTAGCATCGGCTCTTGGGGGGCCAATTGTTATATCCCAAGGATCTTCAATGACCTATAGTGAACTCCCATGCAACACAGACGTTCCAAAATGGTTCAATTTGGGCAGAAAAAAGAGAAAGCAGGCCTCACATGAGTATGCATTAGTTAGCAGCAAAGCTTTCAGCACAACTCCTGTAGAACGCATGTTCCCCTACATTGTAGGTACGACCACGAAGACTACAGGAACTCTATACTATTGTATACCTCATTTGGAGAACCGCTTGGTGGCGGTACATCTTGGACGGTCAGCGCCAGGCCACTATCATCGTTAAAAAAGTCAAGCGCCTCCATTTCCGCTGCAGTCACTTGTGTCACGGCTGCATTTGGTTGGTAGTCCTCAGGTCCGGCCTGCAAATCCCCTGAGTCTGTTGCCACGGTCTGCATCGGGTCAGGCAAGTGTGACGCCACTGATTTCTGGATAGACTCTGGGCACTACAACGATATTGTTGAGGCCAGTCGCGGTGGGGAACCGGTACAACTGCGCTTCAATCCTGCAGACTTTCTGGAACATTTGGAGGCAAAAGGATTTGAAGAGGTATCTCCCTCCAGAATGTGAGAACTAGGACTGATGTCAAGAAGGCTGTCTTCACCGACTGCTGTGGCAACCGTGGGATAGTAGCCCCCTTCTGCTATATAATTTGTAAACGTGCTGTCAGAGGCTGACAGACTTGGCGCACCCGTTTCAACGGAGAAGAGACCTGCACAATGGGATGGCAGTCCGGGAAGTGAGATGAAGAAAGCTTGTGACATGAAGAACGTCTCTCTTCCTCTAGGATGCTGCCCTCAGCCACATTTGCTTCTACATAATATGCATAGAACTTCCCTCAGTACACCAAGGGTGTCAAAGACAAAAGCATGCCATGAACCCAGAACTTTACTACACCTACAAGACTGCATTGCAATATAATTGCAGTCCTGTGCTGCTGAAGATACTTACAATACTACCATTGCTGAATACATAGTAATACTAATCAGCGGAAAGAATCACTTGGCCTCCACGTCCAAGTGAAGAGACTAGCATATGGACATTGTACAGAGCATGAGGTTGAGCTCAGCACGCACTATGGTTGCAATCGTGCATGTAACTAGAACGACAAGCACAAGAGACAGTCGAAGTGCTGCCATAGTCACATACCGATGAGAAGGGCGTCCTTGCTTGGTGGAACCGGTGGGCCTGAAGCGTGGCCCGTTCCTGTGACAGTGTCTTCTGCTTTGTCATCGCTTGCTGGAAGCCCCTCCGTAGCAAGTGAGATGCCCCAACTTGCTAACCAGAAGGGATGCACAGGACCACAATCACTTCCTGCACAAGTGGAAGTCGACTGAAACCACTGCGCACCATACCATGGATGATACACGTGGTGGCAGCTGCAGAGCATGAAATCCCCATATGGAAAAGATTCCCTGCATACAGCGCAACGGAGACTGTCCACAATGATGATGGTTGAGGAAGCAGGACTGCTAGCGAGCACGTCATTGCGCTGCGGCTGCGGTTGCAGAATCACCCCTTCCCCACCATGACGCAGGTCTTCAAGGTAGTTGTTGAGGGATTTGAGGCGAGATTGGAAAAGCACCACCTTTGCGGTCACTTCTTCCAAATTGCTCCTGAGCTACTCTTTGGCCTCCCCAAATTCGTCAAGTTTCTTGAGGTGGCCATCCAGTACTCGCTGCAGCACTTCCGACCCACTTTCGTCCCCCATCTCAGTCATAGTCTCCTGTAGTTGGTGAATTCCAAGGAGTCTTGCCCGATGTTGCTTGTCTGCTTCCTCAGCCTTCTTTCGTAGCTCGTGAGCACTATCTTGCATGTGTTTTATCTCTGCAGTAACAAAGTCTACCAACAGCTGGGCAGTCTTCTTCCTACACCGCAACGGAGCTCAGAACACAGGTTTAACGTTTTTAGTATTAAAAGTAATAAGTAGTATTGGGACATAGTACTGTAAGTACAAAATAATGCTGAGACATAGTACTCTAAGTACAAAATAAAACTGAAACATAGTACTCTAAGCACTAAATAATACTGAGACATAGTACTCTAAGTACAAAATAATACTGGGACATAGTACTCGAAACACTAAACAATACTGAGAGATAGTACTATGTACAAAATAATACACAGGCATAGTACTCGAAGCACTAAACAATACTAAGAAATAGTACTAGAAGTACTAAATAGTACTGGGACATGGTAATATCGTACGACAAAGCCGAGTTTTTTCACTCAATGTTGGAACTCAGACTGCGACTACTAAATAATTACTGAAAACATGCAGATCTGGAGAACAAGCGAGGGACAAACATAGAGGACACCGGTGAATATGAAGGGCATCCAAAGTATTTCTATATGAAGAGGGAATGCAAGGCAAGTGAAACGAACAGCTGTAGTAGAGAAAATGGACTGACCTCTCAGCCACTGCTGCGGTGCTCACAGTTGAATGACGTCCTACCGCCAGAATGCCTTCTTTCTTGTCGACATTCTCAGTCCCATCCTGCAGACCACGGAATAGTTGCACCATCGGCTGCTTTTCGTCTTTCACATCCAAATATTTGGAAAAGCCCTCTTCCTCGGCCACCTCAGCTAGTGGTTTCTGAACCGCATCAGCTAGCCTTGTCAGCCACTGCTTTGCCCGCCTACCATAAGCTTGCCGTTGGCCCAAGTTTGTCTCCGCTGCAAAGCTAGCCTAGTTGATTTTCTCCCCTTTCGCTTGAAGAGTCCAACCCATGGCCAGCTCCTTGCCCACATGAGTACTACTGTATGGCTTCTGGTAGCATTGGCAGTAGAGGGATTCCACTTCTTTTCTTAAGGCTGGAGTGAGCTTCCCTGCAAGTAGGAAGCCATTGTGTCCTTTCTCCGGACCAAAGAAGTCTTGCACATCTGATGACGAGACATCTTTGTCCATGCGTAGTCTGTGTGGGTTGAGGCCATCACGGCCGAACTTGCAGACCGTGGCAAATATGTCCTCCGACATAGCAATTGGAGGTCGCTTTGCCGGATCACATAGCAATTCAAGTTGCCGGCGGCACTCAGTCTCCGTGTATACTTTGGGAGAAGATGAACGTTTCTTCCGCTTTGATGGAGTGGTGACGCCTGGCTGTTCAGCATTATCAGCGTCGGAGACATCCTGGGTGTGTGCTGAGTAATCTTCATTGCTAGCATGAGAAGTGGACATCACTCGCTTCTGCTTCTTTCGAGAAGTGGGCCCCGTCTTCCTTGTGGCCGGGCTGATGGGTAGAGGTGGCTGCGAGGCAGCAGTCCTACCCGCTTTCTTGTTCTTCTTGCTACCATTTGCTGCAACAGCAAGGGGAACCTCTAGTCCCTCCTTCTCAAAACCGCTGGACAAATCCGAATGCTTTGCCCGCCGCTTGCCTTTCTTCTCATGTGTAATGACCGCGTTTTGCAACAGACTGTCATCATCGTCATCGCTTAAATCCACCGCTCGCCTAGCTGCTGCCCTTGCACGGTTCTCCGCAGGTGTATTCTTCATCCTTGCCATGAAAAAAGCAGAAGGACCTAGACATTGGGAAAATGAAAGGTTAGTTACTTGGGGACCAACACTGTTGCTGTAGTACTATGAGTACCCAACCTTACTATCCAGGAACTCAGAGTACAGCAAAGCGTCCTACAGCAACAGGGGAGGACTGCAAGACCAGTATAAGTGGTTTACCAACAACGTGTAACAGACGTCGGCCACCACAATACTTGACAAAACAAAGCAGCAGAAGACAACGAACCAGACACGGAATTAAAAGACTGCAGAGAGTTGAAAGAGAACGTACCAGCATAAACAAGGTCGTCGTCGTTAAGGAGTACTAAGGAGTACTAAGGAGTACTAAGGAATAGTAAGGAGTAGTAAGGAGTAGTAAGGAGTACCGCACAAGAATACTACTCCACGAAAAGAAACGAGGTCCTAGGACGGTCGACAACAATCTGTGTCAGTGAAGGACACAAATAGTACTATCGAGTACGCACACAGTACAGCATAGATACATTGAATAGAAAGAGTACATCATGAACAAATATTACGTATCCTGAGTGCACACTTCGTACTCTATGTATGGAAGGAGTATAGGAATCAAGCATAAAGTACAGCCCGAACACCTAGTAGTGCAAACACTGGACGACGGAAGTACTATGAGCATATTTATCCTATATTTGGCATACTAGATGGTGCAATTCAAGAATTTCAGTGACGACGTAGTACAGCAACGGTAGCTTGAAGGAACACCCATGTACTGAAGACCAGAAACTAGTGTACAAGAAGGACACTGAACGTAGAGGGAGACGTAGAAGAAACGTTGTAGTATACAATCAGCAGTGAAGAACCCCAGTGGTATCAATTTCAGCCGTTCTAGAGGTCCACAACGCACTACGTAAGGCGGAAGGGATGTAACGACAAGTTGTAACTGTTCAGGAAGACCACTAATGTAATCCCAAATATTTGGACTGAACCATGGACAACAATATAGGACGCACACCCTATGAACAAAGTGTTTTTGACGATTTTATAGGGCAGCAATTGGCAAAGACGGAGGCATGCTCTAATTGCTAGGGGAGAGCACTATCCAAACGTGGTGGAAGCAGGAACTAAAATTAGCATACAGTGGAGCACATAACCGTCGGCAAAATAAACTACAATGCTAAAACCCTAGTTCAGCACCACGCGCGCCAGCAATTGCTGTACGAGTACGCTGCAGCCACCAATTGGTGTTGTTCAACGTGCAGAAAAATAAGAAGAGGAGGAGGGAGTACAAGGCCAGGGACTCACCTGACGAAGCGGAGGAGGGGTTTGTTGGCGCAAAACCTGCAAAGCTTTCGCCGGCAGTTCACGTCGAAGTAGTCCTCCACACGCCACCAGCAAACCCTCGCCGCCTTCTTCCCGCAGAAGCCGCTGTTGTTCTCACCAGAGCAGCAGCCAATCGTAATCGCCGACCTTCCTACTGCTGCACTCACCGAACGTCCTCTCCCAACTAACAAAGCACAGAAGACGCCATTTTCCCGATACCAACCAATAGCAACATAAATTGTCCACCTTCAGCAACATACGCAATCTCTCACAATTCTCCCACATCACCGTCAAATCCTTCCTCCAACTGGATTGACCAAGCATACCGACCAACACCTGCAACGTTCGGCGGAAGCTCAAAAAATCCTACGAGATTGCGCCGCCGCCATACCCACGACCGGATGAGAGAGACAAGGCACGGGCGGATGAAGAACATCATTCACAATTCATCCACATACATCCGTCCATCCAAGCCCCCCCCCCCTCGGACGAACAGACCTCACCATCCGTCCCTATCATCCAATCACGGACGTACACGTGGTAGCAGCGCAGAAGATCATCAGAAAGATTAACGGCCCAGATTTCTTCTTCCACACCGCTATAGTACTCACAGTACTAATAGTACCTATAGTACTGACTGACCAAAAAGGCAAAACGCAACAAATAGTACAAGTATTTCGTGCAATGACCCTGAATAGGTGCATTCTTCATTTTTATAAAGTCATTCATCATCCAATTTTGGTTACTCCGACATTTCAAAAGGTTAATAAATAAGACATCATTAAATTAGTGTCACACATATTGATGTAGAAGAATCTAATCATTTCTAGAAAGTGCAAACACTAGAAGAAACCCGTGTTTTTTTGGACAGTGAGCACTCAACGTAGAGTGTCCGAGGTTGGACACACTATGTCCAAGGAGATGTCTTCGTGTCTGGAAGATGGTTTGCCATTTCCAACAGATCTGAGTGGCTGTTGCAACGGACAGGCCCAAATTTTGGTGATAACAACTTCTTGTTTCCACTGACATACTCCTTTTTTTGGACATGTTTGCGGACATAACCATGTTCGCAGTAGTGTCCGTAAAAATTGGAATTGCCATGTCAGCATCGTTGACCTTTTTTCATCAGCTGTAATTTTGAATTTTTTGTTTTTCTTTAATTAAAACGTTTGCCCGCCATGAAACAAAGGAGGGCCGGGCAGTGCCCGGTCTTAAAAAATTGTAGACATGCTGATGTGGCAGATGACATGTCAATATGGAGGGAAGTTTGCTGACGTGGCAAAAATTCTGATGACGTGGCCCGGCCACGTCAGCACAGATTTCAAAGTACTGAGTTTAATGTCTTCCATGTTCCTGTGGACGGTATTCACTGAGACGTCGTGACGCTTGTTTAGATGTCTCAAAGGACATCTCAATGTCAGTGTAGACGTCAACTGCGATGTCCTCACATTCCTGGAGACTTCTGTACAAGCACTACGATGTTGACCTTCCTGTTTTCAAGAACCTCAAACTACATGTTCAAGTGTCACATGTGACGTCTTTTTACATGTCTCAAGTGACATGTTCATGTTAGTATGGATGTTGCTTGAAATGTCTAACAAAGCTAGGGCATTCTTGGCAAGCACTGCGGTATTCATACTGATGTTAACAGTAACATGTAAATGTCTTGAGATACATTGGTTTCATTGTGACATCGTTGTCTTCGAGCATTGCACTGTTTTCTTTGCGGCACAATTGTTCTACTAGTTTAGTGAAGAGTGAGCAGCCTGAACAACGAAGTAAACGAACAAGGGAGTACTTCCTAACAATGACATTATTTGTTTACAGTCATTATCTTATTAGTGGTTGCTTTGCTATGCACAACCATCTTCAACACTTCATTTGTATCTAAAATACATTGAGCACTTCAAGCATCTTACCTGTACACTAAGTTCAAGCTATTTAAATGAATGACATGCAAATTTCTATTCAAACAAACAAATAGAAATTACTCATTCCCTGTACTGCACATTAATGTATCAAGATGCATGCACTTCCTACAAAATCATTGCAAGAAAACAAAAGAGTGCATGTGGAGCCCGAAGACTAAAAATGCAATAATTTTTTTAACAAACATGCATTTAAACATTGAGGACAAGAGAAGTCGTACACTAAGTTCAAGGACGTTGCGTGCATGTCTAGTATTCCTATATAGAATGGTTGCCTAAAAATAGTTAGGCAAAGGACTCATAGTACTTATCCTCCAAATTGGGCAGGAATAACCGTGCTAGACATCGTGGTCGACAATGCCCTACATCTTCCAGACGTCGTTCTGGACGTCCTCTTCATGCCTCAGTCACCTATTGGAGGCGGTCCGGACTGCACTATGTTTCATCCTCTGACAGGACATTGTCTTCAAACATATTCGGCAAGTCCTCCTCGTCTTCCCTTGGACGTCGTATTGGATCTGCCTCTCTTGCTATTGGTTGCAGTGCCACAAAGTCATCATCGTTGCGCACTACGAGCATCTGTGCCATGACATCGGCGCCTTCTTGCGCTGTACGTCTACCCCTAACATCTGTGCGGTACACCACCTTCCACCCAGGACGCTGTGGATCATCCGAGAAGAAAACCTGTTGGCAATGCAGAGGAAAGGCAAATGAATCAGCATGGACCCGCCCATCCATGTGATTGAAGTTCGCGATGCTGAAGCCATATGCATCTCTCTGTATGCTTGGTTGCCGTGCGTCGCGTGTACCCCTTACCCAATCACATAAGAGCACTGTGACACAATGGTTTCTATAATCTAGAACTAATATTTCTTCAATGTAACCCACATACTCCTGCGTGGCTTCTACAGGCCTCCCGTTGTGAAGGCCCCATCGAAGTTGACGGGAAAAACTTGCTACCACAGCTGAGTTCCGCGTGACCAAGCTTGCCTCTGAGCTGCGGATGCGAAGATGCTTTCCGTGACAGTACATTTGACGGTGTGATGTTGCATCTCGTTCTGGAGGTTGCGTGTACTGGACAACATCCTGCTGTACGTGATGTCCTGAACGCTGAGCTCTTGTCACTGCAGACGTCAACCACTCTGTGAATGGTGGGAAGTCACTTAGTTCTTCAGGATACCGAACAGCTCTTCTTGGATGTGAGCGCCTAAATTGCTGACGAAATGACTCCCGCTGCTCCCACCTCTGGGTCTTGCCTTCGATGTACTCCCTGCACAATTGAAATGGTATATTGCCGTCATTTACATATATATCATCCACCATTAATGGTGTAGGGCACTTTCATGGATATTGTGTTCCACCCAAAATGCTAAAACATGCATGCAAGGTCCTGACTTCTTCTAGTGGACTTTGAAGATACACAATTCTATCTTACTCACTCTCTCCAAGTTTCCAAGCATGGTGCGTTGTCGATGACAAACGCATGTGCATGCTTCCGCACTTCATCTGACATTCGCCGCGGTTGAGGTGCCCTGGAATGGATCACTTCATCGTTCATGATGGTGTCCTCTTCAGCATCCCAGACTCGTTCCACTGTTCCTTCATAATCTTTCATGTACTCTGTGCAGAAACCCAATGTGTCTTCATTTCTGTATCCCTCAGCTATGCTGCCTTCTGGGCGTGCGTACGTGCAAACATAGTCCTTCAATGTCTTCATGTACCGCTCGATAGGATACATCCATCGACAGTGCACTGGGCCACAAACAAACAACTGCTCTACGAGATGCACTGGCAAATGTGTCATAATGTTCAAGAAAGTTGTAGGAAACTCCTTCTCCAATAGACAAGTTGCCATGATTACATTCTGCATGACACTGTCTTTGTCTGTCTCCTTCACTTCCTTCTCACAAAGTCGTTGGAACACTCTGCTCATTTTTATGATAGACAACTGGACGTTCTCATCCAATATGTTTCGAACCGCCACGGGAAGAATCTACAAAGAAACGGATTCAGTACCGTCAGTTCACTGTCCGCCTTGATGTTCATATAGACATTCTTAGATGCTGCTGGACATTGAATTAGATGTCTATGACAACATACCAGGCACTACCTGTCTGCGATGGTATTCTGTAATGCACACTTGTGTCTGGCAAATCTTGGCATACCATTGCCATAGTGCCAAAGAAGACGGTACTACCTACTGTGGGCCTTTGCACTAACGTCAGTGATGTCCGAGACAGCACGCCCCATCTCCACAGGCACTTCTATAGTGACGGGGGACATCTTGTACTTTGAAATGAACAAGTATTCCGGCTACTAAGACAGGCGTCTACCACATGCACTCTAGACGCACAATACTTTTTTTACATAGAGGACATAGAAGGCTGTGGAAACACAGAATCATGAGAGGCTACAACATCACCCTGCAAACGTACGTTCTCTGAATTGTGGCACTTCCATGACGTACTGCTATATTGAAAAAAGTAAAAAGTTTCAGTGGAGCTCAATTTTTTATGTCTGACCTGTTGCATGAGTACGTGATAGTCATGCGTTTTCATGTACTGCAGTTTGCCATCCTTGAAGCGTCTGTGAATTGCACCAACATAGTTTGTGGGTGTCTGTATGTTGCAGACTATGCCAATAAACTCTGCTCATTCCTGTGCGGACATGACGTACGGTGCATGAGGCATGTGAAAATCATCATGGCGTCGACGGGGAGCCTGCAACCAAGTTTCCTCACGGATTCCTAGTTCCTCAGCATCCACGCAACTACCTGGGCTGTCAGTCATTGAAAGCAAGGTCTTCACAATATTTTCGCACAAATTCTTCTCACAGTGCATGACATCCAACATGTGTCGTTCCAAAAGATGCTGCACAAGGATAGGAAAAGCATGTCAGAAGTGGACAACCCGGACGCATGCACTGCCTTCTACAATGTTCTTCATCTTAAGACAATGCCGAAGAAGACATTTGATGTGGACGTCCTGTCTAACAAAAACGTCAAAATGAACGTCCAACTTGATGCGTTCTTCGATTCTCTGTGCACACTGCACAGGAATTATTGGCATTCGAAGCACCATGCACTTCAGCAATTGAAACGTGAACTATACAGCTGCCACACATTACATTTGGTGGAAAGCACTATCCTCAAATACGGAAACTACCATTCTGCCATATGGAGACGAATGTCCACAAGAAACCCCAGAAAATGTATTTTTGTACTCACCTTCCAATACGGTAATTCGTACAAGGCCGACAAGCGTTTCACCCCCGTGAAATGAACGGGATCATCTTTGGCATCCTCCTTTCCACCAAGATCAAGGTACACTTGCCGCCATGCGGCGTATCGGATAATGTCCTCCCCGGTCATTTTCCGAGGCCTGCCGCGCAGCTCAGGACGTCCATTGAAACGCCGGTTCCGGCGATATGGGTGCTGCCGATTCAAATACCTCCGAATGCCACCATACACAATTTTTGAGCCTTTCGTACTACGATCGGCACGGACATCGCCTGTCCTTGCTAGTCTAGACTCTGTCTCTGGACCACAACACGGACATCCTTTGTATCCTTTGCAGCATAGTCCCGAGATCAAACCATACGCTGGGAAATCAGAAATGGTCCACATTAACAACCCTCGCATGATGAAGCGCCTGTCCCCTTCGGGTCTCAAAAAATCTTGCGCCACTACACCTTTCCACAACTGTAGAAGCTCGCGCAAAAGAGGTCTCAAGAACACATCTATGTTCTTCGATGTAGGTGATTGCTTCCCTGAAATTAAGATGCAAAGCGAAATGAAGAACTTCTTTGTCACAAACCATGGCTCAAAGTTGTAAATCAAGATCAAAACGGGCCACGTAGACCAGTTCGTGTTGTTCAATTTGAAAGGGTTGACGCCATCAAGTGCAAGTGCCAAACGCAAGTTCCTGCTGTCAGCACCAAAGTTGTCGAAGACGACGTCGTTGTCGACATGTTTCCATGCCGGACTGTCCACCACTGACCTCATGACGCCGTCCTCACTGACATGCTTCGTCCAACCCCTTAGCATCTGTGCAATTTCGGAAGACCGAAACATACGCCTCAACCTCGGTATTAGCGGAAAGTGTCTAATCACCTTCGCTGGTATGGAATTGGAGCCTTCCGCCCAACGTGCCCTTCCACACTTAGGACAGAAATTCATATTTGTATGCTCCTCATCGTATAAAATGCAGCCGTTCGGACAAGCATGAATATTGTTGTACTGCAAGCCCAAGCTCCTTATGAGCTTCCTTGCCTCATAATGACTAGGAGGCAGCTTGTTGTCAGAAGGAAGCAAATCTGATGACAAGTACCGCAGAAGTTCATCCGTGAACTTGTTGCTTACACGAAACACCACACACATGTTCATGATGATAATGGTGGCAGACAAAATACTGGACTTTGCTGTCGAATACACTGTTGTCGTTGCGTGCTCGAATAGACGTTCCATGTTCTGAACGTTGTCCGGGCCAATGTCAACGTCGACGTCATCAGCGACATTACCTGCTGCCATAGCCTCTGTATGTATAGCATCACCACGATCGAGGGCCTCGAGCACTTGCCTCTGGACATTGTGTTCCGCATCCAGAGTTGGGTCCGACTCCTCATGCATGTGCCCCCCATTGTCATGCACTACATGGGGTACACCATCCTCGTGCTGAAATGGGACGTCCGCATCTTGTATGTCTGCCTCTGCGTCTATGATGTCGTTGTCATATGCAAGATCTTCCACCCAAATGCCATTAGGAGGATAGCCATCACCTGGATCCCCCCCTATCATGGACTTCGTGAGGAAGTCATCTCTGCCCACCTCGATATGATGCTTCCTGATCACATGAATTTGCCGTCGTTGCGCTCCATGACAATTCTTGCAAGGACAGGGATACCTACTCAAATTCAACTCCGTGGCCACTCTCAACTCCGTCTGCAAAATCAGGTCACCAAGTGGAATGTGACGAAGCACACGTCCGTCTACATTGATACGGATGAAGGTGCCTCGTGTGCGGTCAGCAGGTGCCATCACTGCCTATGATGTCGGCCAGAGGTTGTGCGCGTCTTCACTTTGTCGCTTAGAAAGTTGAATTCGTCAAAAGGGACCTGCGAAGAAAATGACCTGCAAGTATCATCCTCACGGAGCATGAAGGACATGGGACATAGTACAAGGAGTTCCTTCATCACTTCACGTTTCACACATAGTGCACATTCTGTTTTCAACTGTGTGGGTCCACTAGGAATCATCATTGCATGCAAGAAGGTGGTCTAATATTCCACCGTGTGCTCAAATTTCAAATGCTCAATGCACATCTATGCAAAACCAAGCAATGAGGTGGACATACAAGTTTGTCAGCAGCAGTCACACTGTGACAGACATGTTGACCATGACATCCGGAACAACTCACGTGCATGTCACTGGAAACTCTTAAGCGTCATAGATGATGTCAAAGACAGCATTATCTCATATGTTCGTCACATGTAGTGACTTCTAGAACGTCAACACGCGGACGCTACAAGAAGGCCCACAGCTGCCAGTAAGCTGAATTGCTAATGACGACAACGTCCAAACCCATTCTAATATTGTATCCAAAAAAGGAAATCTTGGTTTGTAGCCATGCTAGGCATACATAAGTGCAGTTTGCTATGTACCAGCCTATAAAAAATCGCGGACACGAACATGAAGAACGCCATCCATGTGCAAGGTACATGTCTACGATGTTGGTGTCTCATTCGTACACTTGTCCAGGAAGCTCTTCAGCGACAATAAGGGCGATTTTAGAAGGGAAACACTTCTCTCTTCCGTTGCACGTGTCATAGAAAACTATGAGACGTCGGAGGTTTCATGTTGCAAGCATCACATAATTTCACAGACACCCCCACAGACAGTTTCCACGTCCTCGGATATGTCTGCGAACACGGATGACAATCCACTGCATCATGACGTTGGACATATTCACATTTTCGTCAGCGTCATTGTAGGCATAGAAAGTCCGCAGCACTTCCTCAATTTCAGCCCCTTCTACATTGTTCACGTACCAGTATCCATATCCTAGAAGAAAGGGCACCTTCACGGCTTGGCTTCATAGACTCTGGGTTGTAATGGGATGCTTCGAAGGGGATGAACGTCCAAGCGTAACATTTTCAAAGGGAATGAAGTCATATTTGTTCCATGTCACGGAGTCTTAAATGTCTTTGATACTTCTTAAAACTGACAATGGAACATCCATAATTTCAGGAAAGCATCATTTGTGCTGTACTTATGAGACCCTGAACCCCGAGGAAGCGGTGAGCAGGCATTGACAAACATTTCGTCAATGAAGTCTTTCATGACGTCTGCAAAGACGTCAATTCTGACTTTAGACATGGTTGCTCGCATACGTTACATGCCGTCAAGGTGTGCATTCTGATTGTCCTGACTGACGTCATGTCAGTCAGCAATCTATATGGAATGGGCTAATCAGAAGGGACGTCAAATGAATCTTCTATGCCTTGCCTTCCAGCTTCGGGAAGGCATACACATGCATATGGACAATCTAACCTCCTGTTTCTTTGCCACCTTCTCATAGAACCACAAAATGTTTTAGTCGTACAACACGGTTGACATTTATCGGTTTCCTAGCATACATTGCTATAATAAAATTCAATGAAGCGTGACAAGGGTGAACGTTGACATCTTTGTTCTTTGATGTGCAGGTGTGCATATGAAGGGCTCACCTTGGAAAACGGTCTTTCAAATTGGAGCAAGGCTACCACAATGCAGGGGAAGATGGTGTCCTCCCTTGAAGAAGGAACTCCACGTACTGCGAATTCCCTCCATCCTGCAACAACCAAACGGAAAAAGTTAATAAAACGGCACTGCTGAAAGTACGGTATATATAATGTGGTTTTCGTTTTCAGCGCTTCACTGGACATCGCGTGGTCCACCACTGCAGACATGCACATGTCCAGTATAGTATGGTCTACTGTCCTACGGAAAGTACTTCTGTCCTGCTAAACAACAATGGGGAGAAGGCACCCAACGACAATTTCAGTTCTGAGCATAGAAAAGCATGTCCATGCACAGCTGACACCTTCATATTTCTATTGCTCACTGTAATGTGTGGGCATGATTCGAAGTGAAAAAAAAAAATGTCACTTGCCTTCTATTTCCAGAACTACATAAACACATTTGTCATCCATGAAGGAAAAAAATTCTATGAAGTGAAAATTTCCTTTTTGCAAGGGATGTATGCCACGTTCAGAGCACAAATCCACGAGGATAACTACTGTCAGAAAGTGAATTGCGTCTTTCTAGAAGAAGTGGACTCTCTCTACAGATATCATCATCCGAGAAATAAAAAAATTCTAGCTAGTGCGTAGGGCCTCTTTATAAAAAAAGCACAAGAAACACACAAAGTCTACGAAGGAAAATGAAAATGACGTTGGGAGTGCTCCACATGAAGAAACTCTTTACAACACTCCTCATCGAAGAGAAAAAAAAATTCTATGAAGGAAAAAAAAAATATGAAGTTGGGAGTGCTCCACAAGAAGAATTTCATTAAAACACCCCTACTCTAGAGGAAAAAAATGTATAGCAAGCGGTAAGGGTATTCTCATAGAAAATGGAAGGGAATCACATATACTTTTAAGAAAAAAAGGAATTCACGAAAGTGCATTTCATGGTAGACGATAAGAAAAACGAATAGTGAACCATGAAAATAACACTATAAAACATAGTGAAGACTAATTGGCTTCCTCTTAAAAATTATATGGGATTCCACCTGAAATCACTATAGAAAAAATTGTGTAGTCATTTGGCGGTCTCTGAACATCCAAGTATGTTGAAGGTACATTTCAGCGTCTGTATTACAATAGCCTTCACTTCCTACAAGGTCACAAGCATTTTTTTACTTTTTCCACATTAAAGGGATGATGGTCCTGGCTATAGAGTATGCATACTGGAAATTGAGCAGACGTGCATTGCGTGTTCACTTTCATATGTCCACTTAAGCTACATATGAGGCGAAATCCTTAGGAAATAATAGTAGACATACGATTGCACATACCGCACTCTGAAGGACAGACGTGCACATGGCAAATTATAGCACTGTCCCAGACAGTGCGTCTCCGAAAAGTGCTGTCCAGATTGACATGAAGATGTCTCATTAGACATTGTTTTTGACATCTACAAAGACTTCATAGCGTCAGGAAAATGTACCTTTGCTGGTACGCTTTACACGTGTTGCACACTTGCAATGGGGAGAGGTACTCAAACCCTAAGTGTACGTCTGGCTTACAATGCACGCAGCTTCACGTCTTGACCTCACCCTATGCAGCAACTGAGAGAAAGCCCGACGACGCAGCATGGCCCTTTCTTCCGCATTATTGAATTCAGTAGGTTCAACCTCAAGAATAGTGGATTCGAGCGAGCCACCACTCAACGACGGAGGTTTCTCACTTTTCGAAAATTTTGTGGAGGGGATTGTAGCTGCATCACTCACGTCCAAAATGGAAGCAGCAGAAAGTCCTTCCGCAATAGGAACTCCTCTCGCAGCAGAAACTCCTCCCGCAGATTCTCCTCCCGCAGCAGAAACGCCTCCTGCAAATTCTCAAATGGCGCGGAAGAGTCCCCGGAAGGCAGTGGCGGAAGCGTCGATGAAGGAGCCTCTCACGCCGCCGATGGAATCGCCGAAGCAGAAAAAAGTAAGTTTTCTATGTCCTTCTTTCTGTGTCGCGGCGCTCGAAACAGCGGACTCCTCTGTGCTTTTTGGAAGTACAATTGAGTTTGTGGGTATCCGAGAATTGCCGTGAATTCGCGACTTGGAATTCCGATTTCCGGCCTCCGCAGCGTGCTCCCTTTGCCAATGGACCCACGGCGGCCCTTGCTGGCATTTCGGCGGCAACCGTGCTCAGTAGGATCCGCGCTTGAGGAATTTCACGTGCCTGCTTGCCGGCGTGCCCACACCGCGGCACTGCACTTCAAATTCAAAAAGCGGTAGGAGGGTGGACATTAATCCGGAATAAATGATTTGAGAACAAGGTGGCGGCGACGGAAATGTGGATCTTCATCCAAAGGCATCCGTTCCCGTGCGCCGATCCTCTTGTGCCGTGTCTCCATGAACACACTTTCAGTCTGCGTTGTCTCTTTGGCTGTCTTCCACGGCGCTGCTGCTCATCTTCGAGCTTCTGGCACTTTCAAATTGTAGAGCCGCAGCAAATTGAGGAGGTGAGAATTCATTTGAGGATGTCGTTTTTGTTTTCGGAAGTGCAGGTTAGTCATGTGAGTCCACGCCAGGGTTTCGGCTTCTTGCGACGTGGTGGGGGCCAATTGCGGCAGCCATACTGGAGAATTCGTTGTTCTGCGTGTGCTTCGTAGTTCACAAAGGCTTCTTGTGCTTCTTAGTTCACTTTTGAGCGTACTTATTGGCCCGATGGAAATGCACAAGTCGATTGTGCAAGCAGGCTGTCGGGTATAAGGTTTCAGCTCGGATACCTTAGTTTTCTGTGACTCCAGAGGGGAAGCTACTTGAAGTGCTGTTGCTACTGTTCAAATCATCTGCTTTGTACCTCGAGTGTTGCGTTGCGTTGCTGGCGTCTTCCACATCGTCCGCAGTTGCGGCGGCCGAAGTTCATATCTTCGTGGACGTTGGCACTTGCGTAAAGTGTTTTCAATGACGTCTCGTTGGACATTCTCTTCTGTACGCATGCGTCTTTTCGGACATCAAATGTTTGTGGTCCCATAAAGCCGAGGGGAAGGTAGGGGCATAGGATTTCTGAGTTTAAGCAACCTTCTGTTTTGCAGCTGTACATCTGCGTTGCGTGGCCGCCGTCTTCAACGTGGTCCGCACTTTTGTCGGTAGAAGGTCATATCTTCGCGGACGTTGTTACTGGCATGTATAGTCTTCATTGACGTCTCTGTGCACATGCTGTTGTCTAATCGGACGACTCAGAGGAGAAGGAGTTCCTGTGGTTCGATGAAGCCAACGGGAAAGTACTTGCAGTAGTCTTGTGAGTTTATAAAACCCTCTGTTGTCTTTGCGTTTGGTGGCCGCCGTCGTGAACGTCGTCCAAACTTTGCATCGGGAGAAGTTCATATCTTGGCGGACGTTCATACTTGCTCTGCGTGTCTTCAATGACGTCTCTGTGAAGATGATGCTGTCTAAGCAGACGTCTAGGAGGACAGGAAATTTCTGTGGTTCGATTAAGCCGCGAGGAACCTAGCTCCAGTACTCTTGTGAGTTTATATACCCTTCTGTTTTGCAGCTGCATAACTGCGTTGCGTGGATGGCGTCTTCAACGTGGTACACACTTGCCACGGCATCGGTCATATCTTCGCGGACGTAGTTAGTCGCAATATTATTCTTCAGTGACATCTCTGTGCACATCCTGTTGTCTAATTGCACGTCTGAGAGGACAAGAAATGTGCGTGGTTCGATGAATCGGAGGGGAAGGTACCTTTAGTAGTATTCACAGTTTCTATAACTTCTTTGTTTTTCAGCGTAGCGTGGCCGGAGTCGTGAAGCTGCTGCACACTTGCATCGGCAGGAATTAATGTCTTTGGAGACGGTGATCCTTGCATTTCTTGTTTTCAGTGACGTGTCCGTGCACATGCCTTTGTGTAGTCAGTCGTCAGAGAGGACAGAAAATTAGTGTGCCTCCATGAAGCCGCGGGGAACCAACATCCAGTACTCTTCGGAGTTTATATAACCCTCTGATTTTTTTGCGTTGCGTGGGCGGCGTCTTCAACCTGTTTCACACATAGCATCGCCGGAAGTTCATATATTGGCGCACGTTGATACTGGCTTCACGTGTCTTAAGTGACGTGCCATTGCAGATGCTGTTGTCTAATTAGACGTCATTGATGACATGAAATTTGAGAGCGTCGATGAAGCTGACCCTGTATTCTCTTCAACTATTTCCTTTTTGTGCATAGGTGAGTTGGTCGGAGCAGATTATATCGTGGCCATCTCCAACACAGGAAATGACGGGGACCAGGAAGAAGCTGCCGTTGAAACGTCCCGCAGCACCCCAGCGGAGGAGGGTGGCCAGTGAAGAGGCATCTCCTCCAGAAGCTCGTTCTCGCCAACCCAATGAGGCGCGCTCCAAGTACGTGAATGATGAGTGGCGTGTCCAAGGTCAATCGAAGAAGAAGGGGAAACCTTTGGCCACTTCTTCGTCTCCACCGCCAAGCAAGCGTCGGAGGCGTTCTTCACAGCGTGAGAGTGAGGAGGAGCTGGAGGAGCCGTGTGATGACACATCCACAGAGGTCTACTCGGCGTCCTCAGTGCATAGGTACACGCAAGACAGTCGTTCTTGACTTCAGTAGGTGCAATTGAGCGTGTCATGTCTTCTGAAATGGTTGTGAAGACGTTTGTTGTTGAAATGTGCACATGATGTCGAACACGACAATTGCAATTGCTTAAGGTTGTAAACAATGTGTCACAGAACATCAGTGAAGGCTGAGAACGTTATTCAAGACATCAGGTGAGACGTCTCAAACAAGGTGGCGCGTGCTTTCCTGGACGTTGATTGGAACATGTGTTCTGGACTTCCGCTAACGTCAATTGGGCGTGCTTTTGCAGCAGTGAGTCCGATTCAGGTGGTAGCGAAGCGGAGGAGGACGACAATGACACCATAGTCTTGTCGGCTGATCCCAGCCCGCCGAAGAAGACCACGAGGCGGAAAGTGAAGAAGGAGCCAGCACCTCCGCAGCAGATGCACGCGCCACAGTGGAAGCAGATTGTTGTAGTTGACAGACGCGGCACGCCATATGGGAATGGAGCAACCTTCTTGTCGGAAGACATCAAGAAATTTGCAAAGGGCTTGAATCCCACATGTGGATGGGGGGACCAGCCTTTGGAAGACAAGCAACGCTTCTTTGATCGCATAGCTGCAGGTATGTGATGTTCGTTCCTGCATTGATCAATTGCAAATGTGCTATCCGAAATTGGTTCTACGAGGCGTATGTGCATCACCAGACATGGGATGTCTATGATGACGTTAACTACGACAGTGACTAGAAGACAAACTTCTATGATGTCATTCCAGTGGACACTCGGTCCTTTCACTTGTTTCCATGGTCGTACTTATGTTCATGCGCGTCATGACTATGTGTGCACCGTAAACCTGTTCTGTTGGACCTCTGTGCAATGTCGCGTGGACGTTGGAGCCTCTGCTCCATTGCTGCAGATGATGTCATGTCCGACATTGAGACTGGAAGACAGCGCTCACTGTGTACAGCTCGTGGCCCCTTGCACTGAGAAGAGGAGTGTGTCACATGCGCTTTTTTTATTTATTGTTCCAATTTCGGAGTGCTGGATGCGTTCCCCTTAGGTCATTCCTATGTCTTCTTCATCTGACAGTGGTCATTGTGCTCTTCTTGATGCAGATTGGGACATCTGCGACGTGCGTGGTCAACCAGCGCAGATAAACCCTTCGTGGTACCCACTGTTCGTGACCAAGACTCTAATCAATGTTCGCCACAGCCTCATGAAGATGATTGACAGGGGTGAAGACAGGCCAGCGGACGTTCACCCAGACGTCTAGAGAACTCTTGAGGACAAGCGACAGTGCCCGGAAGCCCAGGAGAAGTCGGCAAAGATGCGTTCCATTTCCAAGGGGAAGGCTGGCAAGGAAGCACAGATGAGGGCCATCGAGAAGACAATGATTGGCCAACTGGTGAGGAGCTCCTGAGCATGCGTGTGGTAATTTATAGCTTCTGTAGGCACGATTTCTTCTTCTTATGGCACCTTCATATTTGGCATGGGCCATGTCGTCATGAATGTCCTGTCCAACGTCGGACATCATTGTGGACAGCAGATGTTGTTATTGACATCCGCAAAAACGTCAGAAGTATTGAATGCAGGTGACGCGCTTCAAGTGAGTGTAGTTTGTCCTCGGCCAATACGACAGCGTCAGCCTCTTAATAAGTGTCCATTATTGATTGTACATCATGTGAATGAAAAGGAAAAAAATGTAATGGTATGTGACAGACACTGCTGTTGAAGCGGATACCTTATGAAGGGGAGGTGAAAGAAGCCACTGAGAAGGAGTATGCCCGACGTGTAGCGGAGTCAAAAAAGGGCAGCGTTGACTACTCGAAGGACATACAAGACTTGCAGGCTTCCTCTTCGGAGGTAGGAGGGAGATTGGTGCAACTGGAGGAGACAATCAAGCAGCTTGTCCTCTCTCTATCTGAGAAGGGCATAGGGAACAATGTCACCGTCGCAGCTGCCGGCAGGAGTGCCTCCGACGTCGGCAAGCGGACGGACACCGTCATGGAGGACGTCCGCCATGATGATAATGTCTTCGACGACATCTCAGGGGACACTGCAGCCGACGCGGTCGAGGCAGGTCATGCTGCGGAAGACAATGCTGCAGACATGGAAGCAGACGTAGACTACCTAGTCAACAGCATCAATGATGCCGCAGAGAAAGAAGCGGATACAAATGTCTCAGCGGACACTGAGTTAGTTGCAACGCAGGAGGACTCAAATTCTGCTGTCATACCTGTAGTGACCGGAGCAGCAACTAATGCCAAAATGTCAGTGGAAGTCGTCTCCGATCCATACAGCATAGGGGTCAAGGAAGCGCCCGCCCGCGAGGTTCTTGCGTCACCGGCCGCTGCTGTGCAAGGAGCGCAGGTACCGGAGGTAAGTGCTGCACTCTGCATTATTCAGCTGTTTACTAGCACGTCTCGTTTGTTCTGTTGTCAGAATTGACGTCATGTGCTGCAAGCTTGTGTTCCATGTTTCTGTCGTTCATGCAATAGTTGCTTGCATAACATGTGCTGAATTCTTGCGGGGGAGCAGGTTGTGCCTTTACCAGCAACAGTCTCTTCTTCTCGATCTAACCGGGTCACAAGAAACACGGGGGCTGCAAAGCCGAACAAGTTTGTGGCTCCCACGAAGGCTCCAAAAGCGGGGGCGCCAAAGGTGTCAAAGCCTAGTCCTCCAAAGGCAGCAGATACGCCAAAGAAGGGAGGTTCGCCACGAAAAAAGTGAAGGCTAAGGTAATTGTCAGTCATAGTGCCTCATATCTTACAATACATATGTGTCACACAATTTTCAAAGGGCTGCTAAGGAAACCATTATTGACTTCAATCCTTTTGTGGCAGGGTCTCTGCTGTCACTGTTGACATCGCGGTGGACAATAGAAGATGTCAGTCATGTAGCGCGCGGCATCACCTAACTGACTGCGGCGTGTTAGCCTTACGCAGAAGTGATTAGGAGAAGACTTTGGCTTCTTCATAGTGCTGTTTAGTAGAGTTTTGCTACGGCATCTGCATAGGAAGGCAATATGCTTTGTGCAGAAGGTGAATAGTTCATTCTATTTCCTTACTTAGCAAGCTCCAAACTCCCATGTCAATTGTGAAGTGGTCTCTTCTATGTAGTCTGCGTATTTTAGAACATAGTGTAAGTGGGCATGTGGTGCACGGAATGGGGAATCCTGCGCCATGAAGCATTTTCTAGGAATTCAATGCACAGAACGTGTTTTCTACAAAGCAATGATTGCAGCAACGGCTGAAGGTTTTCCTTTGTTGTCTTCTTTTATGTCACAAATCATGTTCTCCTGGACGTCCTAATGTCACACGCATGTCGCCCATGTCGTTGCCAGTGTCTGCGTAGACGTGTCATCGTGAAATGTGTCGTACAATGTGTCCTCGCAGACGCCCCCTTCAACTCATTCAAATACCAAAAAGGACATCCCCCGTTGTGCATGATGTCATCTTAGAATGCGCAATCACAGATGGCAACTCAGGAAGCAAATACAGTAGTCCGAGATAATGTTCTGAAAGGATGGCTGCTGTAGGCAGTGACGTCGTGAAAGTGAGGAATGCCGTCAATGTTGACGTCATTTCAGAGGTTTGTAGGATGACAAGGGTGCTCCCGCTGACATCATTACATACATCCTGACGTTGTCGCTACGGAGTATGAAATGCAGTAATGGACATCTGCAATGTCCATGTCAGTTTGTACAGACGCATCATGAAATGTTCGAAGGCAAGCGCGGCTGCTCTATACGGTGCAAGTTGTTCATGCTGGAGCGGACATCCCTATCGCAAGGGACATCCGAGGAGACAACCACAAATGTACTATACTCGGAGAACATCCACACAGGCGCTGGAGGTTATGGTGTGTGTTTCGTGAGCATCGCTGAAAATCTTGCAGACATCGTGCAAGACATTTCATGTCTCCCCAAGCAGTCCAAATTAACAGGATGTTGTTGTCGTGAATATTAAAGGTCTTCTGTCATATCTTACAAGACATCTATTGGGACAGTTTATGTCTATACTAACATCTTCCACAACACACCCTCGGTTTGCTGGAACCGTCAGAAAGGGTCCCTAAACCATGCCATGTCACCCCAAAAATAAGCCACATCAACATGACACGTCAGTCCCGGGTAATGGATGAAAAAAAATCCTACCTGGCTTCCCGCGCTCACGTGGCACGCAGGTGGTAGACACATGGCACAATTTCAGAACCCCGTTGACTAGTGTTTTTGTGGACATCACGCCTTGGACATGAGCATGTCCGCGTTGATTTTTGATGTTTTTGCCATGTCAAAATCAGCGCGAGTAATTGGATGTCTGATTGGACGTGGACAGACATCACTCTGGACATGAGCATGCAGAATTTACGGATCAAAAAAAACACGGGTTTCTTCTAGTGAAAGTTCATTCAAATTTGGATGAAGCTCACTAGTTTTAGATAATATTATCAATGAAATTATGCATGATGGATGGATGAACAAAGTAGGATGATTCTTTCACTTGGTTGCATTTTTGGCTGCCTATCATACTACCACCAAGAAAAAAACAAAAAAGATCACTGATGAAACCCTCCTCATTTGTTTAAAATTTTAAATGTTGATGGCATCCAAACTTCCTAAATACATACTAATTCTAACATGTAAAAACAAAATTTGGATGGAATGCACAAATTATACTAGATAAGACTGTAAATGGAAGTACATAAGTGATGGTCTAATGGATAGATGAACAAAACTCGATGATTTTTTAACCCAATTACATTCTAGGCTACTCATCATGCTCCCTTGAGAAAACAAAAATACAAAAACTCATGCAAACCTTCTAAGGTGAGTGCACCTAAATGTAACAAAGGTACACCTAGAACAAGCCCTAAACTAAAGTGCAAGTGGATCCAATGCTCATAAGTGAGTTTACATGAATGTGTCATAGTGATGTGTCGGGTTTTGTATCGGCCAATAAAACAACCTTGATACAAGCTTAGGGGTTGTCACTTTTGGATGTTCCATGTCTACTTTGGTGGTAGTGTATTGTTCACAACAGGTGCATCTATACACATATTTTCACAAATTTGTATTGTATTCATACAAGCTTGGAAAAATATGAAACTTATTTTGTTGGCTTCCTGATTAATTTCTTGACAAGCTCACATCATTTTATTTTGTCCCTACCCTCAAGATCTGCAAATCTTGAATAAGTGTCACATTTAGATGCTTCTACCTTAATTTGAATGTCGGTGATGCCCACATCTCCTGACTACGATGCAAAAGGAGAGATGCTAATTCCAACCTTAGATTTCAAATTTGAATGACCAAGTTGGATGATTTTTCGGCCTGGTTGCATTCTAGGCTGCTTATCTTGCTCTCCAGAAAACGAAGAACAAACCTTGATGCAAACCAGTTTTGGGTTTTCTAGTGTCAGATTGTACCATAAAAAAATAACCTGGCTAAAAAATGCCATAAATATGCCAAAAAAACTTGGATGAAATTTCCAGAAAAGTTTGAATTCAAAAGAAGTCTTGGATGAAATTGCCAAATTGTGGATGAAAATCCAATTATACACATGGGTAGTCGCCAGAAACACTTGCTGTTTTGTGACCAAAATGGCTTCAATACTGGAGTACTATGACCTTTTGGAATAAATATTTTTAAAATAAAATAAAATATATATAATATGTAAAGGTTTTAAAATAGTATATGGGTGAAAATTCAGGCCTAAAAAAATTTATCTCTAAAAGTTATGCACAAAAAAAGCGTGATGGAAAAATACAAAAAAATAGATACTTTTGAATTTGATTTTTAGAAATTAGTAAAAAAATTCAAAAAATTCTCAAAAATAAAGCCATTTTTACTAATATTAAGATGCTTCTTCTCAACCATTTTCATCTTGGGAAAAACAAAATTGTGTTCTCTGCACGTGCGCAAAAATTGTGTTCTCTGCACTTTGAGCTCATGTGGAAGGTGAAAAATTTACTATTTTTAAAAAATCTTTTGTGAGCTTGAGTAACTTTGGTTCAAACCCTTATATCCCAATTTAGAGCTTCAAAATTGCATTTTTGGATCAAAAATAGGACTAAAACCCTCCAAAATGGCCAAGGTAGACATCCTATCGGAGGCAATTTAAAAATAGTAAATAAATTTTTTTTAAATTGAAAAAAATTAGAGAATGTTTAAAACTAGTACATGTACCTGCCCTTCAAATTTTACAGAAAACAAACATACGACGCAAAAGTTATGAGCCCAAAACCACTTGTTTGAGACCAAGGGGACAAGAAATAGGACAAGTGTTTCTTGCAATCACCCACGTGAGATATGTGCTAATTTGATATTTTGTATCTAATATGTGCATGCATGTTGAAATTTGGGGCACCACTATAAATTTTTGTATCGCCACTTTGGCACTTCTTAAAAAAAAAATGAAAAAGAATAAACACCCTGATGCAAACCTCCTAATTTGAATGTCGGTGATGCCCACACTTCCTAATCACGATGCAAAAGCAGAGATGCCGATTCTATCATTAGATTCCGAACCCCCAGTCCGATATTATCAGTGTTGCACTGCCTGCCTGCCTGCCTGCAGCGCCTTTGGGGCTTCCACCGACCTTCAGTTCATCAGCAACCACTCACTGAATTGCAATCTACTATAAAAACTTCCTGCCCCATCAATGCGGACTTTCCAACTCTACGTCAGCTTCCGTGTTGTCTCTGTCTCTCTCACCCGATGCTTTTTAATTCTCGAGCTATAGCACACGCACAACCTTATTTTGTACATCCCTGCTAGCTGCGGGTTCAAACTGCACACCTCCGTCGCATTATTGTGCACGATCTCTGGTCTCGTCTCCTTGTGGGTTTCATTCATATAGCACGAATTGTGAAGTATCACGTGTTGCAGACTGAGAGAAATCATCGTATGGGTTTAGTGGAGGTGGTGTTCCATTTGATGCAGGATTACACGCTGGAGAGTTGAGGTTATTTGGATTCTGCTTTGGAGGAAGTATTGACAGAGCCTGGGAAATTTATTTGAGAACCGTGCGACGAGGTTGGACGCATTGCCTTCACCATCTGGCGAATTTAATTGAGGTGAGAATTAGTAACTTCGGTTGGATCGCATGTGGAAAGTGTGTTCGGGGTTAGGAACTCAACGAGTTACTGAAAGTTCAGGCTTTTTCCCGGAGTTGTGTGGTTCACGTGGTATTTTGGTCACTTTCAGTCTGGAAGCTAGTTTTTGCGGTGAAGATTAATTGAATGTGAAGTATCTACTATTCTGGTCCTCGGACACAGCCCTAAAATTCTGTTGGAGGTCAAGTTTAACCCCGAAAAGATCAACACGCTTAAAATGGGGTTCTTGATGTGGTAGTCTTTTTGAGCGGGTCATGTGGGATTCTCTCTTTGTAAAATTTTCTTTACTGATTCTGGTGATATAAAATTTGACTGCATCTGAGTTCTTCGAAACTGGACTGTAACGAAGCTCACTCCGAGATGTCAGTGGCTTTGCAATGGCGAGGGTGGGTTGATTGTATGAATCAAAGTGCTGGAACATCTTGGTGATAGTATTTTGGCAACGAGTTTCTTAGGGTTGCAGCCATGGCGAGGCGCACCGAAGTGGACAGGATCAACGACCCGAATTTCCTGGTTGAGCTCGCCGTGGGTCCACCCTTGACAACGTTGGTGCCACAAGAGCCACGCAGCGGCATCTCGCTCGGGGGTCAATTCTTACAAGCCCCAGGGCGCTTCGTCTTCAAGAAAGCGCACCTGTCTGCAGACGACAACCGCATCTTCAACGCCCAAACGGGTCAGCTGGTTTGCGTGTCGCATCACTTTGGGAAGAATCCCTACGACCAGTTGGACCCCTTGGGACTCTCCCACCAGAACGACTACTGGAACCGCTCGCACATTCTTGGCGAGTGGGAGTCCATCTGCCATGTCTCGGGGTACCACGGCATGCCCAGCTTCAAGGTCAGTATTGTTTGCTTGACTCCCAAACTTGCTTCAACCCAAATGAGTATTAGAAAGTCCATTTTGGAAGCTATCAGCTTCAACGCCAGTAATGTTGCCATGCTACCAAACTCAAACGATTAAGGTATGTGCACCCACAGTCATCACTGCCAAAATGCGACACCTACATTTGGACCAAAATGTGACTAAAACCTAGACATCTATGACACAAAATGCACACAATCAAAACATGAGAGTTTTATGAGAGTTTAGTGTGGATTATTGGTACACCTACAGACGATACTTTGAAATTTCAGAACTTACTTATACGGTGTCCAAGTAATGTATGCATTGGAATCCTCTTTCACTTGTCAATGTAGTAAGTATGCTAAGCTTCTATTAGTGTTAATTATGGGTGCACTTACCTAATCATAAGTCCAGTTTGGAAGCTACGATGGATTAGAAACTCCACTTTCCTGGAATGCAGCAGATGAGAGCCTAAGACAGACTAGTGGATTACAGTAATTCGTAAATCAATTGGTGTCTGAACGATGCATGCTAAAGTGCATTGGAATCCTCTTCTTTCATTGCCGATAGAGTAAGTACGTACAGCTACTCTCAGTGGCGAGTATGGGTGCACTTATCTTACAGAAAGTCCACTTTGAAAGTTATGGATGGATCAGAAGCTCCAATTTTTCTGAATGCAGAAGATGTGATCATACGTTGTTCGAATGATGCATGCTAAAGTGCATTAGAATCCTCTCTCACTTGCCAATAGAGTGGCTCAGCTGCTCTTGGTCTCGATTATGTGTGCTCTTTCTCTAACAGAAAGTCCAGTTTGGGAGGTATGATGGACCGGAACCTCCACTTTCCTTGCCTGCAGGTGAAGCCCAAGACCTTCTCTGTGCACGGGCGGCAGTACGTGATGGACCCCCGCGGCGAGAAGTCGTTCTTCAACATCGCCAAGCAATCCCGTCTGAAGTCCATGTCCGTTCGCCACAACCTCGTGGTGTGCCGCGGGGACGACGAAGACACGGACGTGTACGCCATCCTGGTGGACCTGGCGGGTCGCACCATGCAGATCGTGAACGAGAAGGAGGAGCGCGTGGCCAACGTGGAGAAGTCGATGAAGACTCTCATCATGAACGCGGCTTTCGGGGCCGGCTCGGAGCTTGTCATTGATGTGGCTCCGGGAGTGGACTGGACGGCGATTCTGTCCATTGTGATTGGGCTCAAGCAAGTCGGGGAGCATTTTCTCAAAGACGCCGTGAGTAACTTCGTGCTCAGTCCTGCACAGAACGCGGCGCAGGACTATGTGTTGGATGTGTCGGGGTTGGGGGGAGTGGCTGGAGAGGCAGGGCAGTACACGGATCAAGCCATTCGCACTCTCAACATTTTCCAGTCCTTGATGAGGGAGTTCTACCACTAAAGGATTGTGGGGAGCATTCAGGAAGATGGTGATTTCAGGGTTGCTTTCAGGATGAATGGATTCTTGGGAGAATGAAGACTTGCGCGTTTGTGTCCAATTTGGTTACAAACCTGCAAATTGTGGAGCAAGGATGTGCATGTCCTTTCATCGTTCTGTTTGAGATCATTAGAGAGAGCCGTAGTCCTGGTTCACATCTGACGTCATTCTCCAGTCCTTGATGAGGAGTTTTTACCACTCAAGGAGTGCGGGGGGAGCTGAAGATGGGGATTTCGGAAATTCAGGAAGAAAGGACTCTTGGGGAGGAAGAAGACCTGTTTTGTGTCCACACCTACAACCCCCTCCACATTCCTTGCTGCTACATCTTGCATCATTCTGTTGGAGATCATTAGGAAGACTTGGTGCCGTAAGAGCCTTGATTTCATAGTATTGGTTCATATCTTGCATCATTCTATGTGAGTTTCGGTACTTGTGCAGATCTTGTATCTTTCTATTTGAGACCAGTGTAGGGAGAGTCGTAGATTTCAGTGAACGTGTCGAATCCGAAACTTCAATCCCATTCCCTTGCATTTTATCCCTCTTCTCGTGGAGCAAAATTATGGAGGACTAGGTGACAAGCTCTTGTGTGTTTTCTTTGCAAATTTTGTTCTCATTCTTTGTCTTTAATGTTCAAGGAATTGAGTTTGAGCTAGTTCGTGGAGAGTGTAGATTGGAGGACTTTGAGGAGGGTACATCTTCCATTTGTTCTCGAATGTTGGATGAGTTGGATTTCACTTGTTTGTTTGGAAGCGCTAACTTGAGAAGTTTGGGGAGGCTACGTCTCCATGAGAAATGGGTTGTTTTCTACCCAACCTTAGATTAAGCTTAGTCCTCGATTGTTTGTGACATTGCTCTTCATAACGCCAAGGATGCCAAGGACATAACAGTAATCAGTCCTGTTGTATTCAATATTGTTTGAGTAAATAAATGTACAAAAATTAGTTCAATGCACTGTTCAAGCTTACGTTTTGCAATAATATCTTATGATGGCAACATTGTTGTACTGTACAGTGGTGTACAGTTCATTTACGAATTTTTCATTCAGTTTTCACTAGAAAGTTCAGCAACTTTAGAAAGCTCTAGTGTGCTAAAAAATGAACCGATTTTGAAACCGCAAATTGCATTGGAATTGCAATGAAGTGCACTTCAACTTCATAACAAGGGAAAACAATTTTCTTAAATTATACAACAATTTGGATTCCTTTTATACACTATTTATCATTTCATAGAGAACCTTTGGAGGATAGTCAAAGATTTTTTGCATTTGGGTGAAGAACAAGCAAGAAATCATACAAGCAATTCAAGTGGTATGGAAATAAGTATTTTAGAAGCAATGTAAAGGTTCATTTTGTACATGTACCATTCAATACAAGTTGTAATTTTCACAAATGTTGGCAACACTAGATAGTACATAGTGTAGAGAAAACATCAAACTCTTTATATGATTTTCAATTAAATATGTATGTTTGTAATGATGATAAAGCAGACTTCAACGTGATTCCAATGCGATTCGAAATTTGAAATTCCGTTCATTTTTTAGGGCACACGGGCCTCCCAGAGTTCTCTTAATACTAGCAGGATCCCAAAATTCGTAAATGGATTGTAGCCCACTATATTGTATTGATCCATGCTAGCATGATTACTAGCACCTGCAAAAACTAGAGCTACTAAAAAACCTTGGAAAATTGGCATAATGCAGAAAAAAATTCAGCCTGCCTTAATTTAAAATAGTAACTTTTGATAAATTTGTGTGATATATACTAATAAGGTAAAGCATTGTAGTGAATTACTTCAAATTATGGAGCTTGATAGGGGTTTCAAATGCAATGCAAAACATGGGACTAAGGTAGACTAACACATTTTTATTTGCTATCTAATTTCATCATCCTACTTTTGACCCCAATATTGTCCAACACATTATGCAAATCCAGATAGTTTCTGAAAGAATCACTATTGTGACCTTTTTATTTTGTAATTTGATAACCCGATGGATACTAGCTCCAAACATTCATTTCTAGTATGTACCAAATTTGAAAATAAAAGTCTAGAATCTATTTTGTGTATATATATAAAAATGTGTTAAAAATTTACTAGCAAAGAAAATATAGAATTTTTTTCAATTGCCAACACAATTTAAATTAAAATAATCTAAAAGTAGGAATTAAACTCCAAAATAATTTAGTTGTCAAATTTATAAAATTAAAAAGAACTCAAAAGAGAAATAAGATGGAAAAATTCAAAAGAAACACTTATCGTTGGCCAAATGACCAGGTAACCAAAATACTTTAACCCCTAAGTGCCCAAGGCACCAAATTTGGGTGTCAACAATATTTTGAAGTTAAATAAAACCTAACCAAATTGCTATTTTTAGTAATTTATGTTTTTGAAAAATTCTATTTGCGAAGTCTAGTTTTAGCACCAAAAATCTGATTTTGAAAATGATTGATTATGATTTTTTTATTCAAGATTTTGTGCAAGGGTGTCCATTGTAATCTTGACTTTCTGTTGAGAGCTCTTAGAAATGAGCCTCAAATACATTAGATCTTGGAGAAATTATCACATTAGAAATTGATTAAAAAAAATTTCTAGACTAGATTTTGAGAAGCCATAAATTGATTGGGGTTATACAAGTTAGAACCTTTATCCTCATATTTTTCTGGTGACCAACTTTTAAATTTGACATATAAAAAGAGGATCGAAAAAGTTCAAATCACTTTTGCAATTTTAACACCCTTATGATTAAACATTGCAATCTTTCAATCCATAAGTGAAGTTTTTTTTTTTTTTTTTTCTTTCTTTGAATTTGTATGGTAACAATTCAAAAAAAATTGATATAACTTATCAAAATGTTGACTTTTTGTTCGATTTAGAACAAATTTTTAGAAGCTCAAAAAAGGCTTTGGGCATTTAGGGGTTGAATGAGATTATTTGTGACTACAAGAGAAACCCAATCCAAGTTGTTTAATAGAATTACAAAGTATCATAAGATACCTACACATCACACAGAACAAACATGAAAGGAACAAACATCCTTAAAATACAAAATGCTTCAACTTCCATTGACTCCCATTGGTTTCTTCATAGAGCACTTTACTTTCATTGATTTCCATAAAACACCTACTTGTGACAATTGTGCTTGACATCAACATATGTATATGTAGCAAGATAAGGCTTGGTTCAAATGAGCAACTAGAGAAAGCATAAACAACAATATTCACCAATCTTTCATCCTCCCAAAATACTTCTACTTCATCAAACCATTGTGTGTACAATATAGTTCATCAAATACGGCTTCAAACCTACTAGGAGAAGTTTGGAGTCCCCCAAGCAAGCCCCAAAACTTCTCCATTTTGTCCGTTCATAACTACACTAGCTGGTGACCTAGAAAAAGTGGACAAACCCTAGGTTTGAACTCTTCATTGGACAAGGAGGCTATTTGAGCCAATGACCTTTGATATTATTTTTTCCAAGCCTAAGTACACCTAATTTTGACCACACCTCTTCAACATCACCTTCTCCAATCAACTGCATCATTAGTTCTTGTTCCAAACTTTAGGACATTCCCAATCATTGTTGAAAATCAGAAGTTACAAAATCAAAATGTGATAATAACAAACTTGGCAAATGTGAAAGAATTGCATACCACCTTCTTCCCGAGGTTGATGTCAAAAAAGCAAGCACCTAAAGAGATTCTTGAATGTTATCAAAACACTACCATACAATCACAAACATTTTAAGCAACTACGCTATGATGTCAACCTTGAAACAACAGGTGTATCACTATGGTAATCAACCATGCTATTATCCATTGACCAAATGAATAAGCATATTCCTTGTGCCCAAAGAAACACCAAAATTAATTCAAACACAAAGTTAACAAGATCTGGGTGTACATCCTGCTTTTGCTTCAATATAATACACAATGACCTCCATTGGAAGCTCATGGAGTTGCCTCAAGAGCCGAGACACACAAGCTAGTGCTAAATTCTTGTGCTCCACAATGAAATGAAAAATTTTAATAAAAAATTCTGGTAACAACAATCTCGCTGAGTTGCAATTGCTTCTACAAGCTAAAACCAGTTGAGGCTCTCGCATTTCTACAACATCAATCCGAATCAAAGTACGCCTTGAGCATACTAACCTTGAGCATGAATCTTCTGACCTTTCCGAAGCTGCTGCAACGAACTGTAAATCACAAATGATAGCAAATCAAACCCATTAGGTCATCTCCAGGGACAACATCGATGCAAATCAACTAAGTCTTACAAAACAAGTCCATATTGACAGAAAATCTAGAAGAATGAAAGAAAGAAAACCAATCACAAGGAGCATTGATGCCAATGCCGTACTAGTGCTGAACTCAACAACAGTGGTCGAACTTTACAGCAATTGGTGAGGTCCTAGTGAGGTCAATAGTATGAATGCTCAAAACGCCAAAGTTGAGTTGTCATTCAGTTGATCCGAGGATCCCCCAAATTGCGAGGGGTAGAATCTCATGATCAAATGTTCTACCACTGTACAGTACATCCCTTTGACCAACACATAAGTAATTTCAAAACATCTATCAATAAAAATTTGAGCCATCATAACTATTAGGTACATTATTCAAATCACACATTTTCTTGGTGCATTAGAACCTGTTTCATTTGCCAACGAGTGTTTGAAATTCAAATTCTTCAATAACATTTTGGGTACATTATTCAATTCACATTTCCTTGGTGCTTTAAAAACCCTCTTCATTCCCCACCACCACTTTCACAACCCAAACTCACCGCGTCACAACGAGTTCGCATTCTGCACGTCGACCTTCGACACGACCGCTCCCCTGGCCCTGGGCATCAACCCCGCCGGCACCACAAACCTCCTCCCTTCCCCTTTCCACAGAGCCGGGAGCTTCCACACGCCCACCAGCTTCCCATCGCCATTCAACCCTCCCACGCCCTCGCTGATGAAAAACTCCGGCATGGAGAAATTGAACGGATGCGTGAAGACGTTGATAGGGTACGCCCCTCCGAAAGGCACGTTCACGTTCACAGCGTTGTCGGGGACCACCCCTCTGCCGGTCTCCGTATGCCAGTTGGTCACCAAGTAGCGAGCGCCGGAGGCTTCAAGGTTGAGGAAGCCGCGCACGCCGTCCTTGAGGGTGTTGTGCTGGATGCCGTCCCGGCAGATGATGAGGTCGGGGGAGATGGGGACAGGGGTGTTGACGAAGTCCAGGCGAGCGAAGTCCACGTCGGGGAGGGACTGGAAGCGAGCGCGGTTCTTGGTGATGATGTCTGGGACGATGTCGTAGCCGGTGTAGCGGGTGGAGTTGAAGCCCTCGATCAAAGGCTGCCAGTTCACGTCTGCAAAAGGCAAAGGGCAACAGACAGTTAGGATTAGGGGTGCAAGGGGGTGCACGGACAGAAGTTGCGGGGTTCAGAGGAGAGGGGGAGGGAAATCATGTTCTCATCTGCGCAAGTCCAGGACATCAGGAATTAGGATTACGTGTCTTTGCTCAGCGTTGCATTGATAGTTTGGGTTTCAGAGGAGAGGAGGAGGGGTGAGTACGTGTTTGCAGGATCGGAATGTTCAAGAAATCATGTTCAACGTGGAGGAGTTGCAGAATCGGAATGAGAGGGCAAGAGTTGATGGGGAGTTTGAAATTAAACCCTAGTTTTTGATTTTAAGTGGCAGATGAGTCTTGGCTGTAGACAGCAAGATGAAGATGAATCTCCCATCGGTAAGAATGTAGGATCGGGAACCCACCCACCCACTGGAAATCGAACACCGGAAGTTGAACATTGTGCCCAACTAAACTAGTCTGAAAATCGCCCTCGCCCTTGAGATGAAAGCCAACTTCCCTCCATTGGAAGGATCCTTGTGAAATGCAAATGCGCAAGTGACTATCAACATGAGACGATGGAGAGGGTGAGGACGCTGCAATGGCAGACGCGGCGTACCTCCGCAAGGAGCGTCCAAGATGTGCTGGACGTGATACTCCTTGATCGCGTGCGCGACCAGGATCCGCACATTCGCCGTGTAATCAATACGGCTTCCAGGTCCGGATCGCGACTCGCCTCCGCCCCAGAAGTCGGTGGCGAAGATTTTCTCGAATGCTTTCGACCTCTCCTCGGTCTCTAACGCCTGCACGACGCGGTTGCCTTCCTCCTCCCTCGCCGTCGCGGCAGGCTTGCAATCAGACCCCGGGAGCGTCTCCGTCACAAGCGCCAACCGTCCTTCTGCTACTGCTCCCTGGACATCGGAAGCGGCAGGCTTCTTCTCCGACGAAGAAGGGAAGAAGGACAGGAGCGGGAAGAGCAGTGTGAGTAGCAACAGAGACGCCACGATGATGCGCTTCGTCGGGCGTGGCGCGGCCCTGCTGCTCACCCCCGCCATGCTCACTGCCCCTAAACTCCGGACACGTAAAACCGTGCCTCAACGGATCCTATAAAAGCGCATCAGCTCCGTCTCAATTTTTCGGCACAGAGGCGTACGGCGTCACTTCCACAGCCAACCTCATCGATCTACAGACTCAACTCATCAACCTCAAACGCGAGCACCAAAGTGAACCAAAATGGATCAAAACCCTGCCCCAAAAGTCCCGATTTGTTTCCACATTCCTCTACTTTCAGCGCTCACCACTGCAACGACACACTCACACTACCTTGACTGACTCAACCCACCAAAAGAACGAACATAATAAGGATCGACATGCAAATCTGGAATCAGCAACTCTGCAGTCGGCTCCCGAAGAACTCCTTACCCTGGGCTTGGGGTAATAAACGCGTCAATATCGCTGTCAGTATCTTCAATGCACGTACACTGCATCTGTGGTCAGGGCCCGGAGGTCAATGAATACATTGGGGGAGAATAATAAGTAAGCTGCACCAGAAGATATGTAAGTGGTTGATCATTCAATTGGGTGGCCATCTAATAAGTTTTGATCTTGTTGCTTTCAGTCAGGTCTTGAGTTTGCTACTGCTGCGGGCTTTGCCGTAACTTACTCATCACGCAATGAAATCTTCGGCTTTCCATTTGCTCCAACTACAAGAATGGAATCGTCGTCGTCGTGCGTGACGAGGAAAGCGCAGGGATTCTGTGATGCAGAGTACAAGCGCATCTGCGCTTGGTGACTTGGTGGAGCACCAGAACAGTTGGTGGTGGTGACTGAGAACACTGCAATGGCGATGGGAGAGGACTGGTCGGCGGTTGCGGTTATCTCGTGCTTTGGGGCAACTGTAGAGTGAACAGTGTGGGCGTGCAGCAAAAGAGACGACGACTTTTGAACGCTCGAACCAAGTGAGTGTTCGAGATAAATCGGCGGCTAGCAAAAGAGACTGAGAGAGACGACGACTTTTTAACCCTTGGTTAACCCGTGGAAAGACATTGCAAGCCCACGTGCATTTTGAAAGTCAAAACGTGAATTTTCACATCGTTCTTGATTATAAATGTTTTAAAGCTTCACAAAGAAAATGTAAGCTCCAATCATTTTCATTTTATTCCATTTTCATTTTTCTTCAAAATAGTTGAGACACTCCCTTTGAAGATTGCATTTTCTTTTTCTCTTTTTTTCTAGAAACATATGGCCTTCAAGGGCTGCAGCTGGACTAATATGACACAACATCCAAGGCAACTCAGCAAGTACTGGGAATTACAAGCCTTGGGTATCCTTGTTAGGAACAAGAGGAGAAACTACCCCCCTCCCCATGCAAGCAATGTCAACATGGGGAGTTAAATTGGGAACCACAGAAAATAGCATTTTGAAAGCTCAAAATGTATTTTTTTTAAACTTTCTCTATTGAAATTCTCTTGTTGTAATCTTAAAGAGTATATCAATCACACTATGATGTTTGACACAATCATTTTCATTTTTCTTAAGAATTTCAAACTATTTAAGTATTTTTTTTATTTGTTATGATTTTACAAGGATTTCTTTTTTTAAATCATATAAATTCAATTTGATGTTTTTTTTATTTTGAAAAAATAAGATTAAATTTTAGACATATATGACTACATGTGAAAAACATTAGATGTTTTTTGAGGAGTCTGGAGGGCCATTTCGGGCCTGTTCCTGATGCTATTCCCCCAGCAGTAAAAGAACAGCCACTGTCAGAGTTTCTTTTTTTGAAAAAAAAAAAAAAAAAAAAATCTTAAAATGAAAAAATGAAAAAATGAAAAAACAAGATGAATTTTTTATTTTATTTTATTTTATGTATATGACGTGGCCGTCCCTCTACCATGTCACGCAGCTGCTGTAGTGCAGTTTCAGACAGTTTCAGAGTCTGGGAACTCGCAGCCCTCCACAAGGGCTGAAATACATGTAATGTATCAAATTTTTGAAATATATGTTTTAATGTAGAAATCTAATGAAGTTTAACCAAGTTAGGACATGAAATGTGCTTTCACCCTAAAGTTTTTTTACTATGTTTTCACTAAAAACACTCTAAAACTTGCAATTTCTAGTACAAGCACCAAATTTTAGAAAAAAAACCATTTTGAACACATGTAACTATAAGATCTTGTAGTACATTGGTTTGAAAAGATGTGAAAAAAAAATTCATAAATTTCCATCATGTGGATTGCAAGAAATTAACATTTGAACTGACAAAAATCCTTATTTTGGCCTTGCAGACACTACAAGAGAAAGGGGTGTTTTAAGTAGTGTCCTAGACATCACGTCTTTTAACCCCTAAAGGACCAAAAATCATTTTTTTGACAATATAGCGTTTTTGGGCAGCTCACCACGAATGGAATTTTTATTTTTTTTCTTTAAAATTTTCACACAAGATGTGCCCGAGGAGTAGCTTTAGGGCCCAACAATTTTCATAACTTTTGACCACATGGTTAAAAAGTTATGGTATGATATGTAGTTTTCATTGTTCAGCGGGCAGCCCGGGCAGCAAAAAAAACTTCTTTAAAAATCATTTTCTAGAGAAATAAAAATTTGAAATTGGTTCTCTAGATTTATGTGCACAAGGAAAGCTTTGAATCATTCCACTTTGATTTATGAGATGAAAGTTATGAGGAATTTTAGTTGTGGGTAGTTTGCGGGTAGTTATAGAATCTCTACTCTAAAATAAACTTTGAAGTCCTTTATTTAACTCAATTTTCAATATTTTTGGAAAAAAATATAAACACAAGGTGTAGATTGTTTATTACAACATTACAATTGTTTGGACTGGCATTTTTCAGTTCCATAATTAAATCCTTAACAATTTAGTGTTTTGAATAATTTTCTACTTCTTTCTACTTACTATTCTTTTCCTGTATGTTGTACAATTCCAAATGATCTGAAATTTTTCAAGCATGTAGCTAACTTTCTTTGAAGAATGAATCCAAAGAGTTACCACCATTTTGGACATTTTTTCATACAAATGTGACCATGTGAAGTGCAGCTGCCCGGTTTTTCGCAGGGACAAAAGAAGGGTTTTTGTCACTTCAAATGCTAATTTCTTGCAATCTACACGGTTGAAATTTCTGAAATTTTTTCCACATCTTCTCAAACTAGTTTACTACAAGATCCTACGGTTACATGTGTCCAAAAATGTTTTTTTTCCAAAATTTGGTACTTGTACTAGAAATGACAGTTTGGGAGCGGTTTTTTGTGAAAACATAGTCAAAAACCTTTAGGGGTTAAGTAACGTCTTTTAAGTAAGGTTTTAAGTAAAATCTTACCAAAAAGACTGTCTTTTTAGTAAATTTTACTTAAAACCTTACTTAAAAGACGTTACTTAAAAGAGGTGATGTCTAGGACACTACTTAAAACACCCCTTTCTCTTGTAGTGAGAAGAACGGGCAATTGCACTTCACAAGGTCACATTTGTATGGAAAAATGTACTAACGGTGGTGCTTCTTTGGATTCATTATTCAAGGCAAGTTGGCTAAATGCTTGAAAAAATTTAGATCATTTAGAATTGTGCAACATATAGGAAAAAATAGTAAGTAGAAAGAAGTAGAGAATGAATCAAAATACTAAATTGTTAAGAATTTAGTTGTGGAATTGAAAATGCCATTCCCAATGGTTATAATGTTGTAATTATCAATCTACATCCTATTATTTTATTGAAAATTGAGTCAATGAAAGGGCTTCAAAGCTTATTTTAGACTAGAGAATCTATAAGACCATAACTACCCGCAAACTAAAATGATTGAAAGCTTTCCAAGTATATATAAATCTAAAAAAAAATTCAAATTTTATTTTAAAAAAAAAGAATTTTTAAAGAATTTTTTAGCTACCCGGACTGCTTGCTAAGCAATAAAAATTACATATCATACAATAACTTTTTAACCATGTAGTGAAAAGTTATAAAAATTGTTGGGCATCAAAGCTACTCCTTGAGCACATGTTGTGTGAAAATTCCAATGAAGAAATTAAAACTTCTATTTATAGTAAGATGCCCTAAATTGCTATGCTGCCTAAAAATGTTGTTTAGGGCTTTGGGGATTAAGGGTTAAAGCTCAAAGTGGTGTTTGGGAAAAACTAGTGGCTAGCTCTAAGTTAGCTGATGGAATTGGAGAAAAAAAAGGGGTGCAAAATGAAAAAATTCAGAAGTAGAACAGTGAAAAGATCTTAAGAAATTCTATATAGAGTCAAAAATAGAAAAAATAACTTGACTTGGTAATTGATAAAATGATTCATTGTGGAAAATAACCCGTGAAGGACATATGGTATTTTTCAAGCAAAATTGTTAAAAATTGCCAATTTTAATACATTGCACAAAATTGAAAATATAACCTTTTTCTGAACTTCAACCATGCAAAACTGTAGCAAACTACTATGACAATGCCCTCAAAAAATTTCAAGAACATTTGACTACACAGGTTGAAAGATCATAACATTTAAAGTGAGAATAAAACACTTTTTTCATTCTTGCAAAATGGGGTCAACAAACTTCAAGCCCTTTTGGAATAAAATTTTTGCTCTTAAGAATTTGAATCTTCCATAATTGAGCTCTAAAACTTGTTAGATACACTCATTCAAAGTTTCATAAGCAAATATGGAGTCTAGCTTACTCTAAATCACCTTCCAATGCAAAGAGGTTTAGAGAACTTGCAATACACTAGTCATTTTTTGATGATTTTTTGCACCACAATGAGGGGATTTTTTTATTTGAGATCCAAATTGTGAAAAGTTAGAGACAAACATTTGGAATATGTGGGAATATTTTCAAGAATTTTGACCTACCATATTGTAAAATGATAGGGCTTGAAGTTAAAAGAAAATATTTTTTCTCAAAACCGCCCCAAAATAGCCAACAACATTGGAATCCTCTTAGAATGTGATTTGAGAATTAAAATTTGTTGGATTTTTTGACATTTTATGCCATCATTGCAAAAAATAAGAATCCCCAAGAAGGCTGCGAGAAATTTGTTCCCTAAGCTATGAACAATGAACTACCAGTCTGAATTTTAAATTTTAATATATTTTTTTTTAAATAATAAAATAATACTAAAAAAATTATTTGATGTGATAGTATTAGTGCCATGTCAGGTTGCTGAAGTGGCAAGGTCCTTAATCATTTTAATATAATTTTTTTTCCATTTAAAAAAAAATTATTCAAAATTTATTATCATTTTTCTTACATTGTCCCTTGCAATTCAAGCCTTGCAATTTACTAATTTTTTTTTTTGAAGTTTTTTTTTCCACCATTGTTCCCTATTGTTTGGGAATTGATGACTCTTTGCAGGGCTCATATTTTTGTAATGATCTTATTAGCTACATGCATGCCAAATTTCAAAAGTCATTGAGGATTTTAGCAAAAGATGCCCAAAAGATGTCCAAATTGCTTGACTTGAATTCTTTTAATGAAGTAGCATAAAGAGTTTTTTGGCAAAGTATTTTGGGTCCACTATCAAGATTAGATCAGGGCTTGTTATTTCATTTTCCTAAGTAGTATGAAAAGGACTGAAGTGTAGGAGCTTTGTGGATAGATAGAGATGCAATTGGGATGAGGGTCCAATCATGGGTATGGCATATTTTGGACCAAAGACATTCAATCTTCTAGTATTTTAACCGTTGGAAAAAATAAGGCATTTTGTTTATCTTGGATAATAAAATTCATAAACTTTGAATTTATAACTTTGAATTCATATTTGGAATTAAGGACCTTGAATTTGTTGCTCTTCCTATCCCAAAATAAATCCTTGGTTTCTAAATATTTCTTGTTCCAAATTAAATTAAAATTTTCAATGGTTTACAAAAATGAAAAGTTAGGCAAGCTTGATGGTGTCCATGATCTGACTTGGATCATCAAAGTTGATCAAAGTTGAATCAAAGTTGAATCACTACACTAGATTGCAGTTGAATTGCAAGAGTTGATTGCAATTGAATTGTAGGTTCTAGTAGCAGTTCCATGAAAAGAACTCATTGAAGTTCATTGATAGTAGCTATTCAAAGTTGACTAACACCAAATCCTCTAAGTTGAATCACGGAAATACCTTAAAGTTGAATGCACAAGATCTTCACAAAATGCTCTACATTGAAGTAGATAACATATTGATTAGAACTCAATTGCATTGGAGCTAGTTGCAAAATAGGAAAAAATTGAAAATTTTGGTCTCTACTTTCAGTATGTTCCACTTGACTTTTAATTTTGAAACCTTCATTCCTACTAGGGTTGATAAGAAGCTACAAGAACTACGTATTTTTGTGTAAATAGGATCACCTTACATATTAATTTAGCCTTTTTCAAGAACCCACATATCTATTTTGGAACAATACAAAATATAAAATTATCCACTTTATAGTAGGAGGTAGATTTTTGCATTTATTCTCTTAGTACAAATTTTAAAATTTTGGCTCTTTAGGTACCACAAGACCCAAGATGTGATCTAGCCATAGCTTGTAGAAAGCAATCTTTTCTATACACCAAATACTTTTGTCAGACAATTTTTTCCGCACAATTTTTTTAACATTTGACACTTATTTATGTAACCAATAAAATGGTGACTAAGATATTTTTGAATGTATATTATATACATGTTCAATAGATTTTTAAATCTTCATTTTCATCATACATGTACCTATATGTTGGATTGGGCAAACTAACACGAATATTGAGTGCGATATTCATGAAGCTCTTTTCATCCATAAATACGGATGAAACATGCAAAATGTACTTGAGAATTTATTTATTTGTTTAGATGTGTACTTAGAGTGATGAAACTATGTACATCCACGGAAATGGCTAAGTGAAACAAGAAAAAGCAATAATTCATCTAAGAAGTTTTACATCAATCCTCAAAGATGTCGTACCAACCTTAGATTTTGTAGAAAATTGATTATCAATTTTCATCAAGTGAGGGAAAAAGAATATTTTTCTTATAAGCAAATTTTTATTCAAAAATATACACCAAACTTTATATTGTATGAGGGTTTGCACTTTAGCATTTATTGCAAGAGTGAATTGGATTTCTAAAAATTTGGCCTTCATAAAATCCTAAATACTTATTATTCACAAGCAAATGATAATCTCTGAGGAACCAAAAGTTCAAATTTTGCACAGTGGATGAATGCAAGCATGTCCCAAGTACACGTAATCTTTATTTTTTCATTGATCTAAAATGTTTATAGATTCTTGTGAAGATTGAATTATTATTCTTAGTTGTATTTTATGATACATCTTTTCAATTTTGAAAATTTAGACTATCCCATAGTCTTTAAGGGGTTAAGTTCTGAGTTGAATTTATTCTTGCTATGAATGATAGGATACAATATAGAGTTTTTGTTTTATGCATTGCCCAAGCACTATATTATTATCAAAAAGGCAAAGCCTACTCCAAAATAAGTGTAAAATTGATATTTGTTTGATACTTTTGAATTAGTTAATTTTATATTTGATTGCCTTGTCTAGGTACTTTAGGGAGTCTTGGTTTAAATATAAATTCAAATTTTCCTAATATAACAACCCTCTTTGTGCAAAATTTAACCTAGTTCAAATTTTGCTCTAAATCCTAACCTTTAACCCCTAGAGTCCTGTAATGGGTTTAATTTTTTTGGATAGGTAAAAAATAACATGCAAGATTCATTTATAAATTCAATTTTTACTATTATTTCTTTTACAACAAAAATGTCCATAGGATGTACATTACTTGCTACAATAATCTCACTATAAGATTACCATGTTTTAGTTACATTTTAAAATTATTAACAATTTGATTTGTATATCCATTTAATATTTTTTTTATATAATTTTCTTTATAAAAAGAGTTTGTATATTTTAAACTCAATTCCCTTAAAAGTTCTTGATATGAAGACCAATGTAAATTTTGAACTTTTTTGACAAAAAAAATAATGTCATGATTTGAATCTTGACATCAAAGCTTTATTTTGCAAATTGTTCTTTTCTTCTCATCATACCTGAACTCATTTAGAACCTTACAAAATAATTGTGGAGCACCAAGTGACCTTGCTAAAGTCGCATAGGTGAAGAATAGACAAAAAACAAAAATTGCTTTATCAAAATACTTGGATGTATTGCATCCTTTTTTTGTAGCTTTGGTAGTATGCTCTTGAAACACCTAGAATTCATCCAATGGATACCAATTTTCTTAGAGTTTAAACCTCAAAACTTTGAAGTATAAAAATTTGATTTGAGTGGGGTCAAAGCCTACAAGGTGCAAAAAAAATTCTTTTCACTTCAAACATTTAAATTACTCAAAATTTGCATAGTCAAACTGTATGAAATGTTTTTCCACTCATTTTCATACAAGTCTAAAGAGTCAAATATGCAAATAAGTATTTTTTTCCATTGCAAGTCTTCACATTACACCAAAAGCCCCCCGTGTTTTTCATGACACATTTTTGGTGACATCCACCTGTTTTTATGTCAACATTGACATTAGACATAACGTAAGGTGTTAGTTGTAACATCAAATACAACATAAAAACAAGTGGATGTCACAAAAAATGTGTCAAGAAAAACACGGGGTTCTTCTAATGTTAGAAATGGTAGTTTGAAGTGATTTCTGATGAACCATAGTCACAAACTTTTAGGGGTTAACCCTTAAACGTCGAGGAGGATGTTTAGCATCTGATGGATGATAAAGAATCCTTCTAGTAGGATAGAAATGCAACTATTCATCCTTGAAATTTTGTTGTGAAAAGGGGGAGGTCTTCTACAAAAATTTGACTTCCAATACATACCTTTGTAATTTTTTAAGGGAATGATCCGCACGGTAACCAAAGGTATGATTTCCAAGGTTATCAGTAGTTCATCCTGTAAGGGTTAATCATCACCTTCATGCAAGGATGAGACATAAACCTCAATATAGAAAGAAAACTAGTGAATGTAATTTGACTGTGTGCAATCACATCGTCGCTTGTCATTTTAAGAAAATAAAAGTTACATTAGAATTCAAAGCAATTTAGTATAACTGAATTAGAAACCCAAAATGGTGGGTGCCATGTCATGAGTTTTAAGATAATTCTATAATTATATTTTTACATTTTTATTAAAAATCCAATTTGCAAATCCATGTAGGATAAAACATTGTTAAGATCAAGGTAAAGTTAATTTCTCTAAAGGATCAAACTGCATTTTATGGCAACATAACAATTTTGAGTGGCTCACTAAAAATGGACTTTTTAATTTTTTTTTCTTTGAAATTTTCACGCAACATGTGGACAAGGTTTTTCTTTCAAGGACCAACAATTTTCATACCTTTTGGCTACATGGTTAAGAAGTTATTGTATGATATGTAGATTTCATTACTTGGTGGGCAACTTGGACAACTAAAACAAATTCTTCAAAAATCACTTTTTTAAGAAATAAAAATTTGAAATTGATTTTCTAGATTTATATATACTTGGAAAGTTTTCAATCATTTTATTTTGATTAATGAAATGAAAGTTATGAAGAGTTTCAATTTGAGGGCAATTATAGATTCTCTATTCTAAAATAAACTTTGAAGTCTTTTATTTCACTAAATTTTCAATATTTTTTGAAAAAAATAAAGTTATAGGATGTATATTTTTTATTACAACATTGCAACCATTGGGGTTGGCATTTTTCAAGTTCATAACTAAATTCTTAACAATTTAGTATTTTGGATCATTCTCTACTTCTTTCTATTTACTATTTTTTTCTATACATTGTACAATTCCAAATGATATGAAAAATTTTCAAGCATGTATCCAACTTGATTTGAAGAATGAATCCAAATAAATACCACCATTTTGTACATTTTTGTATACAAATGTAACATGGTGGAAATTTCTGAAATTTCTTCCGCATCTTTTCAAACCAAAAAAGTTTTTTTTAATCTAAAATTTGGTACTTGTACTAGAAATGGCAGTTTTGGAACGTTTTTGGTGAAAACATAATCCAAAATCTTCAAGGATTAACTAAAAGATCTCATGGTTGGATTCATTAAAAAAAAATATATATATATGAAGATTTTATCCTTGATTTGAGGATAAGTATTTTGAAGTAGTTACAAGACTCTAAACATGAAATAATTTTAGAGGTTAAACTATGATTTTCAATATCAAGAACAACAAGAAGCTATACTACAATTGGCTATATCTTTATAGCATTTGTAATCGTTTCAAGTAAAGTACCTACTCAGGCTTCCTCACATGGTAGGGGAACACAGTTGCGGATGCACAGTGCAAAAAGTGCCCCTATTTTGGATGTTAAGTAGGCCTTGAAATTCCACGCATTACTACAACCCCTTTCACACCTGCACGCACCTCCTAGGTATGCACCCAGAGAAGACTTGGAGAAGACAACCTCCTTCATATGTAGCTTCCTCAGATGCAAAGCCTCTTCCCATGCTATTTCGAGCCAACAAGACTTGTAGTAATGGTGACTTATTTCATGATATGGAATATTTCTTAAAAAAATGATTCTTTTGGGTTGCCCAATGAATAATGAATATTACATATCATGCACTATTATATAGTCAAAAATTATGAAAACTGTTGCACCTTAAAGCTATGCCTCAAACACACGTTGTGTGACAATTTCAAATGATAAAAATAAAAATTCCATTTATAATGAGTTCACTATGTTGCCAAGAACATAATTCAATGTGTCTAAACTTCAAAATGTAGGTTGTTTTAGTCTTTCTCAAAGGTGAAGTTTTATTTTTCAACATTTTAGAAAAAATTTATTTGTCCTATAATTTTTGCATTTTAGTCTATATGTTGAAAAACAGGTTGAAAACATATGCAAGTAAATTTAGCGAAAAGAACTTTTATAATAATCTTTTAAAAAAATTATAAAATATTCAAAGATACTGAATGAAAGAACAAACTAAATTGCTAGTTACTTTTACAAAAAATTGAAAATTGTTAAACCCAATGGTAAAAATGTTCTAATATACAATTAGTATGCTTTATTTTTGTTTCTATCTACAAGTTTTGCAAATTGAGTTCAAAAAGACTATCTATTTCATACAAAGATTAGGATGATTAACATCCATCTCCAAATAATCATGCAGAAATTTCAAATTATGAAGTCAACATAGCTTGCTTGAATTCTTAAAAAAAACAAAGTAGATTCCTTAGTCCTTTAACCTTTGAAGGGATGAACGCAAGCACATCCTAAATACACAAAAATATATTTGTTCATCTATCGATTTTTTTGAAGATTATTTTTTTAATTCTTTTACATTTATACAATATCAATTCTAAAGACTCTGCTTTGCAAATATTCTATTATTCAACAAATAATGGCCTTACAAATTAACCTTTTTAATTCAAAAAATAAACCTTAAAAAATGACTTGAATAAAATAATAAGACTAAAATCTTTAAAAAAATCACTATGCTTATAACATTTATAGCTTTCAAGAAAAAATTCTTGTGAACATCATAAATATTCAATCTACAATCCATTCTAAAAGGAATTTTCAATTTTTTTCAAATTTTATTAATAAATATTGGTTTCTATACTAGTTGATCTAACCATATGAATATGATTTATGAATCATATTTTACAACTATTGTTTGAAAGTCATCATTTAATTATTTTTCTAAGTTGTATTTTATACATGTAACACGTGTTCACAATTTTGAGAATCTTGAAATCAAGTTGTATTTTTACTACCCCTTGGTCCTCGAGGGATTAAGGTTTATTTTCAAATTGGGCTTTTGGATTTTCACCAACTTCGTCAGCACATGGGAGTCAGTCTTTCGTACAAATGAATATTAATTACGATTTGTGACACATATTACACCCCTTTATCAAATAATATAAAGTGTGAACTGGGTTTAATGCACATAAGGTGCTCAATTGCACAAGATTGTCTTCATCTACAGTCTCACCCCCCAAAACCTTACTCCCTAAAACGTCTCTATCCCTAAGGGCACAGGGTTATCAAAATGTAATCATCAGAATGATGTATGATGTATAATGTAATTATGCCCTGCATCAGTGACAAGATGTTTGCTCTTCCATTCATAGTTTAAAAGCGCAGTTTACCATAATCGATCTGCATTTAGTTCCTGATACAGAATCCACTAAGCTTAAACAGAAAAGACATAGCACTACAACAGAGAATAAACTCTATTCGTTAAAAATGATAATAAACAGCGCCTGAATAAAATTGGGATACATGTAATTTTACTATGAAATCGAAATACCATTAGACATAAATCTAACAGCCAGTTGACATTCCAGACATCAACTTCGATAAGCAAAGGTCCTCCAAGCTCAGTTCTGGTGGCCATGAGACCCCTGAACACACAATAGACTTGACAATGAAAGACAAACGAGCATTGTCTAAGGTGAAATACAATTTATTTGTCAATAGAAACATAGCAGGATAGCACCAACTTGAACTTATCAATTGATGTCACCACTCCAGCTATCAAACGAGGAGATTTTACACGTACCTCATGCTTGCCGAACCGTATGTACAGGTGTTGCCACAACTTGAATGGCACGAGGTTTAGGTCAAAAACTGATTCCTTTTTAACTGACTATGATGCATGTAAATTAGAAGCTGAAAACCTCCTTCAGTAGTCAGAAGACCACAGCAAGAGGAAGCTGACGCGCAGAATTATATGACCTAAGCTACTACGGAGAAGTGGAGGCGAAGCAAGCCTGGATAGATTTCGATTTAGGAGAGTGTCGTTTTGTCGATGATCGCGTCTTGTGAGACGCAGATTTTCGCAAAACGGGCGCAACACGACCTGCAGCTGCTTTGTCAAAGGATCGCAATCGTAACATGTGGGCTTTTTTATCTTTGCTAACAACTGCAGGGGAAGTTTTGGGTGCCGGACTTATTTCTTCAACCTCCCAGAACGCATCATCCTCATCCTTGGCAATAAAATCATCCTCACCTTCGGAACGGCCACTCCCATCATCCACAGACCCTTCAAGCTGTTGTGGCATACGTACGACATATAAGCCAAATGATCAATGAACTCACGTAATGATTTTGCTTCAAGCGAATGAAGATAGAAGTGCAAAGTCGTAGACTATAATATAAGTTTGAACCAACAAACCACAACAGAATGGAGTTGGAAAGGCTCGAAAAGCTTACGTCATTCTCTTCAAGGTGCTCCAGCTCAGATCCACTTGTCTCCCCTTCTCTTAGAGCTGCTTCATCCTCTTCCTCCAATTCTTCATCACTTCCTAAAACTTCTACTTCTTCCTTGGGCTACAAAACAAGTCGTACTAAATTTAACAGGAATTCACCACTATGGATACTCTTCATTTCAGAACATTACAGTTGTTAGTAAAATAAAGCAACGAAAAAGAGAGTTGCAAGGTAATAATTGTATAGATTTTGACAGATTTGAATCTTGGATATGATACAAAATACTAACCTCCTTACGTCCACTAGAGCCAGTCGATGCTAATCGGAATAAATCACCGTTCCTCAAAACACTCTCACCCGCGTAAGAGTTATGTGCCGAACTGCCGACGTCACTGGAGGTCCCTTTGTCATTTTGCCAGTCACTCAAACCAAGATTTCCAAACTGCAATCGAACAGGTTCAGAAGAACCAACATTCAGGGGCCCATAAAGGGTGGTACCAACAACTTTGTGTTCGAATACACTAGAGACCTCGAGCTTCTTCTCGCTTTCCACTGGCCATGCTTTATTCACTGATCCATCATCATTCATAACGGCCAACAAATTCCGCGAAGACCCTTTGCGCTGAATTAATTGAAACATACTCTTCGAACCCAAAGCTGATGAAGTGTACTGTTTCATATACTCGTGGTGAACGACTTTGACAGTATTTGTGTTCAGATCTAGAAGCCCTTCACCATCCTCCCTTTTCCGTAAGCAGTTGAAAACAGTGGCATGAATGGCAGCAACGCTCTTATCTACATTGGTGTTGTTGATCTTCGGCACAAGATGTTTATCAGCACGCTTGCACAAATAGTCCTGGATGGTTCTTATGTTTCGTATATACTTCACATACTTATTTTTAGTCGGATCCAACGTCATGTACTTCGCACGAACTGCAAACCTCTCCAGGTGTTTACCTTCATTGGCAATGTATATCATGAATGGTATTATTGATGGATGCTTCTTCATCAAACCCATCTGCAGAGATCCCCCGGCAAATCAGAACTGGTTTCTAAGTACTCCTTGATATAAGTTTCAACAGTGACGATCACCTTGTCAATTGAACATAATCACGCAATGCAGTTTTGAGACAAAGCATCAGTCACATCCATGAAAGGTTAAAAAAACTTTCGACAATATCGGAGCTAGCAATTCGTACCACGAAGTTCAGACTCAGATGGACGCCCTCCACAACAACGGACTCCTTTCGTCCCTCCCAACCTGTGATAAGTCGGTCAAGGCTGTCCATCACCATTTCGCTTTGGGCCTTGAAACCTTGAATTGCCATTACCTTGGCACTAACTAGGCACTCGCCGTTCTCTAAGTTCCCACTCGAAGAGGGCTTCAAAGTAGGGATTTCTTCTGCTGGCACGCCCTTACCCTTCCCGTTGCTGCTGTCACCATTTTCATTGTTGTTGAAACCATTTCCGTTGCTACTGTAACCATTCCCATTGCTGGTAGAACCATGCCCGTTGCTGATCGAAACATTGCCATTGCTGCTGGAACCAACTCCATTGCTAACGGCATTTTTAAGGTCTAGTTCTGTAAGGCTACCTGAATCAGTGGGAGTTAAGGAACCCGTTGATGGTGTGCAGATGTGCAGGCTTCCCTGCTTGCCTTCTTTCTTTCTGTAGTACGCTTCTGACACAGCCTCCTGGTCCAGATACTCTCCAGCATGGTAGGTTGAAGACCATAGCAGTGGATTTTCCTGCTCGCTGACAAATCCTCGCATCATGTGTCGAACAGAGTCCGTAGACACCACAGTAGTGACTCCAAGCCGGTGTCCCTGCACATCGCATAAAAATTGAGTTCTACCAAAAAGATATATTTCCAAGGAATTGACAATGCAAGTCACTGGCCCGGTAAAAGCTAATGAGATGGGAGTATTACGAGTAAAGAAGCCAGTGTGGACTTCCCGCAGCCACTTGTCCCACAGAGTAGAACTGTGAAGGATTCCTTTCTTTCTCGAATCCTGGCAACAACCCAAGACCAAGTACGCCACCTCATAAAGCACATACAAATGGAATATCAATCAGAGAAGAACAAAAGAAGATCTTAAGAAACTTCTGCATTGTACTCCCCACATAAATGATGTCCGAACAGCTTCCAAAGACCTTCAATCAATTCTCTATGAGACCTTGCTAGAAGACCCTCACAAAACACACTAAAAATTCCTTTAAAATGCGGTACCCAGAAGAGTCCATGGTAAGAAGAGCGTACCGACAAGCGACCATGAGGTCAGTCCGCTGCTTGGGACCCAAGTACTGGTACTGTGCCAAAGCTTTGCACACTACGTTGAGAAATTTATCCCTGCTGACGGTCACGGTCGACCGCTTCTTCTGTGGCTTCGGATTCACCTTGAAACCATTTGAGTCGTATTCCTTGGTTTCTTTGGTACCTATATCTGCCAAGGGGGCAAGACCTACGAATCGATCTCTTTTGGGTTTCGATGGTGGCATCTCATTTTTTATCACCTCGAAAACACGGTCACTTATCTGCGAGGCTCAAAATTCCACAATTACGACGAGATAAAAAAAACATAATCACAAAGACTCCACGTTTCTGGTACCATAAAAACCACATTTAAAATGCAAGAAACATGGACCATCGCTTCTCTGAATACCTAAATCACTCTGTCCCTCATCAAAACACGGCATCTAAAAGTCCAAACACTGCTTTGTAATCAAAGGGAAAGTACCAGACGTAATCCTAGTACACCAGTGCAAGCAATGAAATAGGCATAGGCCAGGAATCTGTCAAAGAAACCAAATCAGTGCTCGTGAAGAGAAAATCGTTTCGCTTTCATTCAACTAGAACAAAACAGATGCCGGTTCGTACAGACCTTGATGGCATGACGGAGCTTGCACCCCATGAGCTGGAGGGTGCTTGTGAGTAGCGGTCGAGTGTAACGATGACATGATCCCTGCTCCCCTTCCTTTGCTTCAGGCTCTGGATCATCTTGGACCAAAATGTACAGAATTTTTGATCCCTCTAGTGTCTTCGACGTTTGCAACACCGAAGTTTCTTCTGCATTGACATGATGTAATAGAGTCTCCTGGTTTTTCTGAGCCTTCACCTGCACAAATTTCAAACAAGTGGATAAGTGCTTTTCAAGAAGGTTAAAGCAGTGGAAATAGATATAATTCAATCACAGACCCCGAGCTACACCACGTAACAATATAAAACAGATCAAGATTTGGTGGTGGATTCAATAACACATCGCTAATCCCAAAAATCAGGGCACTTAAATGGGATTAATCTGGTTTAAAACATACGAGCAGATTCTGCGAGTTCTGACACTAAAGGTATGCAACGACCCTGAACAAATGAATCCTACACATCTACTCAAACAATGCAAACATAACAGAGTTTCTCCTGCAATCCAAGTCAAAAGCATAAAAAAATCTAGTATGTACCATGGAGATAACTGGAAATGAAGAAGATCCACTGTCCTTTCCAAGCCTGGATTTCTGGATTCTTTACACAAGGTTCCTGCATTTGAAAACATCCAATTAGAAGGAGCACTAAAGATTTCAACCAGTATCGTAATCACAGAAAGAGCATGAAGGTAGAGGATGTGACATAATAAACTCGTGAACTGCTGAGACTCGTGCAAGCAGGGTAGGCAAAATACAAGTAGGTTACAGAAAGCGCAAAAGCGTGTCAATCTAATCCAAGGTCGTATATTATATTCCGCAGCACAGCGAGACGCTAACCCAGGTAAAATAAAGCACGAAAAGGTGAATTCTGTTCCAACGTTAACGGGAATCCTGGCCAACGTGAACCTAGAACCTCGGAACGTAGAGCAAGTGTTTCCAACTTATCTCGATGTACCTCTCAAATAACTTCTCATTATCCCTCTCCCCTGATAAACCTCCCTTAACCCCCTGAACCTAGATTGCGTATCGTTCAACTGCGTGAAAGAATCCAAATATTACAATAAAATGTGCAAAATGCTTCCATCACGACCTCCACAGAGGCAGACTTGGTAACAAAGCATGTCCAACTCTAAGTCATCAAACTCAACTAAAACCCATGATTGCAAGACTGAGTTCATCAGGCATATCTCCCTGCGTATCAAGAAAACAAAGCTCACATGAAAGACAAATTCATAGCCACACTGTACAACTCTCTTCCTAAGGCACAGTGGGGGCTGTGACATATTCCCCGTCGCTGAATTCATAAAACCCGACTCTTCCTTCTAATTGAGATTCGAAACTTGATCTGAGGCCGTCACCCTAAACTACCGGATCAGGAGATTAGTTGCATAGGTCTAGCTAATATAAATCCTCAGTTGCAATCACGGAACTCTAAGTGCACATGTGGCATTATAACCACAAATGCAACTCAACGGCAAAGCCCTCCGTGCCAGCTGGAAGAGAAAACGTCACTCTACGGTAAATCCGCAGTCCTAGGAGGAGCAGGTAGAAAGGCGTACGAACAATGCGTCTCTGTCCCCGGCATTTCTACTATTCAAAAGCGCAAATTACATTGAGCCAATACACTACGTATCCCCTCGTCTTTCTCATGCATTCGTCCCTGCGGATCTAAGAGTGCACTCACGTTCGAAAATCTTGAATCCGCTACAATGCGGCAACGCAGGAATATCGAAAAATCTTTACCGGCGACACGCATTGTCGACGAAAACGTCACAAAAGAAAAATCTCACACCATTCGTCCCTCTTCCTCTGTTTTCCGACCAAGAAACTACAACATACACCAAAAATCAATCACAGCGCCTCCACCTACCGTTCTCGCGTCGCCGTCGCGCCGACGTCCGTTCACCACAGCACTCATTCACAATATTCTCCTCGCTCGGGATCTTTCTTTGCTTCTCTCTCTCTCTCTCCAATTGTACCAACACTCGATCAATCAATACCTCCTCCGTCGTTACAATACATTAATATCAAAAAGAAAAAAGAAAAAATAAAGCAAATTCCACCGCAAAATCCAATACTAAACCCCCCGACCGCCGAACTCGCAATCAAACCTCTCAAACCAATCAAAACGCGCAAACACACACGCGCATAGACGCCTACGCTCGCTCCCCTGTTTCCACCTCATCAAAGCCTTGTATTCACCGCGTCTCCTTATTTTCCGTTCCTTTCCCTTCCTCTTCCCTCCCTCGACGAAGCTCCAAGTGAAGTAACAACTGGAAATTCAAACGAAAAAAATGAAAAATGAAAAAAAACTTTTAATCCTCTGTTCTCAACGCCGCTCCAAATGCATTGAAGAAGCCAGGTAACAGACGCTGAGATTGTAAATAAACACTCTCTTGCGCAAAACTCGTCTTCCCTCTGGCAACTCGTCTGACATTCGTGAGAAATGCAACAACTAACTTAGGCAGGAGGAGCCGGCATGCACTGAGTCGAGAACGGAAACAACGGCAGCACGTATATCATAAAATTAGCAGATGCAGCAGCGATGAACAGTGGTGATATTTTTATATTCCGAGAATGGCAGGTACAGTGCAGGGGCTACGTCTACTGAAGGGTGGTGGGGCAAGTAAGCGCGTGGGCAGAGCCATGCACCAATGGCACCATATCAAGGAGATTCTCCTTCAAACTGACGCTGACATCGAAGACAACGAAGACGACGACGAAGACCAAGCGTGGTAGACAATGATGGTGATAATGAGATCGCAGCCCAACGATGCATCTCTCGCTTCACTTGGGCTTCGACGAAGCTCTGCCTTCCTCAGCACCAACCCTCTACCGCGTCTTGAGGACCAAGTCTTCGTCCACCAAGACTCCCCATCTCTGTCTCAGGGACTTGGTTCGGAAGACTCTGGACTTACTTGAGACTTCTTTAAGCTTCCCGCGGCGCCACTGCAAGTCGGCCAGCCTCCCAACCGTAAGGTAAAACAGCCCATTGTGGTCAGAATTTGGAGTCTGCCCTCATGCCATTGTTGAAATTTTTCAAATTTTTTCCCACACAAAGATAAGTGTGAAAAATAGTGAGAGCAACTGAAATTTTATTTTTCAGACAAAGTGTGAATTAGTTATGTATTTTTGAAGTGATCTTCCCAACATGGTCTACAGGCTGCCCCATAACCAACGAAAAGTGTATCCAATATGCTCATCTTAATCACCTAAAGTGGCCACAATAATTTCTAATGTGGAATGTCATGAAAAGTCACTTCCTACAATGATTTACACAAGAAAAATTGGGTGTTCCTAATGAGGTCACTAGTTACTCCATAAGTATCAGGTTAGATATTGATTGTGGTCTAAAAAAACATCATGGGATCATGAGGTGTCCACTATAGGTCATCTAACCATAATGGGCTGGTTTACCTTATGTGCAGACTGAAGAGCCCCAAAACCAAAGGCTTTGCATTGAGAAGCTTTACATGGGAGGAAGTTTGAGTAGGACTTCACTCAAAAAGCGAGTTGGTACTATAGGAACAAAGTCTCTTGTAGAATAATTGTGTATTCTTTTTGTTTCTCTCAACACTCACTTGCATATCTATCTCTTAACCCCTAAAGTCCAAGGGCCTTTCTTTCATTAAAAACATTCAAAACTACCATTTCTAAAGCAAAGAGCAAAAAAAAATTTAATGTTTTTTTCTTTTTTGCATATTTGACCATAGGATCTTGTACTAGACTAGTATAAGAATGTGTGGAAGAAATTTCAAAAACTTTGACCATGTAGATTGCAAGATATTTGTGTTTAAAGTGAATGAAACGAGTTTTTTTGTTCATTGCTCAACTATATTTTGGAGGGCTTTGAACCTTCTTCACTTAAATTTTTCGCTCTATTGTTTTGAATTTCTAATTTTATATGATGAAGAATTGAGTTGAGAGTCTAGGAAAAAAAATTCTAAGAAAAAACAATTAGGTCTCATTCATTAAAAATTTGTTAAGTAGAAGTAGGTTCTCGATCGAAAGAAAAACTAAACCGTTAATAGCACTAACTAAGATGGAATTGAAACACACTAATCTCAACGGTGAGATTGTTCTAGCAAAAAAACTTAACCTTGTGGAATTTTTTTCTTCTTAATAGAGTATAAATTGTGTTCAAAAATGAATCCTAACAATTATTTTTTTCATTCGATGCTCTAATTGCCCGAAAATCAATAACTTTCCCACAACAAATCCAAATGGAATGAATCAAAACTTCACATGTAGATAAAAATACAATCTATACAAAACAAAAAAATTTAAGTTTTAATTTTAAGTTTTTTTTAGGGGGAGGTTCTGCTCGCCAAACTATAAAAGGGATTTTTGTGCCATAACTTTTGCTCCTAGGCACCCATTGAAATAAAATTATATTTTTGGAAAGCTAGTGTGTTTTTCTATCTTCACCAAAAATTTCAGAAAATCTTGATAAATCTTGAGACCAATGAAGCCTGCTCGAAACCCATTTTATCGCCCCAAGGGGACAAATGGGACTTTAGGGGTTAATTGAGCCTTTGAGAATGAGTGGTGACTAGATTTCCTAATGCATACATAATTTCAATTGCATCCTCTATCTGTATGTATGTAACATTTCATCCACAAATTTCATAACATTTCACCCATAAATTTCAGATAAGTGTAGATAGGGGACATTTTGGAGTATACTTTTGGACTTATTTACCTTCGCATGTGAGATGTTGCACACCATCTCCATTCCTTTAACCTCATTCCTTTAACCTCATAGACAAATTCCATGGCTACACAATAGGCAATAGAGCATCATTTCCAAACACAATTTAGACTTTTAAATCTTAAACAAGATTTGATTTTATGCTTTTATTGCATGATAATGTATGTTGCTTACTTTGAAGGAAAATCTCTATAAATTATTGAAAATATTGCAACTTTCATAATTTAAAAAAAAATTAATCCAAAAATATAATTAATTTTTAAAAATTAAAAACTAGTGATTAACAATGAAGAATAATTTGAAAATTTTACAAGTAAACATTTCATTTTTACACCCTTAACTACGACCTCTATGTCAAATTTTTACTATGAAGATAAACTTTTAACATTATCAAATAACTTTATTATGTCATAAAATTGAATTGAGAATTCGTGAGGTGAATCCAAAATCTACTCATTTTCATTCTTTTCAATATCATTAACCCCTAAACGCCTAGGGATTTTTTTTTTTTTTCAAAATTAAACAAAAAGTCAAAATTTTGATAAGTTTTCATGGATTTTTTTGAACAATGACCATACAAAATCATAGTAGACGTGTTTTAGATCACATAGGAAAAGAAAATAGAACAACATCACTTTTGGATTGAAAGATTATAATGTTTGATCATAAGGGTATTGAAATTGTGGAAGTGATTTCAGGTATCAAACAAATTTTCTTTTTACATGTCAAATCTAAAATTGAAGTCATAAAATGGGACATATTATGTATAATCACAATCAGTATACAATTTCTAAAAATCTACTCTACAATCTTCTTAAATGAATTTAATGTAATTTTTCTCAAAGATTCAATGTATTTGTAGCTCATTTCTAAGAGTCATTAACACCAAAAAATCAATATTTGCAATAGACATTCTTGCACATAATTTTGAATAGAAAATTCATAAACATTTGCATTTTAAAAAAAGATTTGTAATGCTAAAAATAGACTTTGAAAGGCATCCACTTTAAAAACATACAAAAAATTGTAATTTGGAAAGATTTCATTTCACTGTGAAGTTTTATTGACACCAAATTGTAGGGCCTTGGACATTTAGGGGTTAAGAAAGAAGAGGTATGAGATGAAACAAAGAACTAGAAAGCTAGCAATTCTACCATCGTACATTGGGGCTAGACCCCATACAAAATCATTTCTTTGAGGGTTGAATATCCTTCATTAATTGCGATTTAGAATTTTTGGAATTTAATTTCACAAGACTTGGAATATTTTTTTGACCTTCAATAGCACTAGGGTTCTCCCAACTTAGTAAGTTAGCAGAAGAATTTGTTAACCCCTAAAGGACCAAATTGTGTTTTTTGGCAACATAGCAATTTTGAACAGTTCACTACAAATGAAATTTTTATTTTCCTTCTTTGAAATTTTCACAAAATTTGTAGACAAGGATTTTCTTTGAGGAACAATAATTTTCATAACTTTTCTTTATATGGCTAGAAAGTTACTATATGATATGTAATTTTTTTGAACTAATATCAACCTATGCAACTCAAAAAAAGTCTTTAAAAATCACTTTTTAAGAAATAAATTTTTTTAATTGGTTCTCTAGATTTATATATTTGTGGAAAGCTTTCAATAATTTCATTTTGATCAATGAGTCAAAAGTTATAAAGAGTTTTAGTTTGCAGGTAGTTAATGGATTCTCTAGTCTAAAATAAACTTTAAAGCCCTTTCATTGACTCAATTTTCAATATTTTTGGAAAAAAATAAAACAATAGGATATAGATTGTTTATTACAACATTTTAACCATTGGTATTGGCATTTTCAATTCCACAACTAAATTCTTAACAATTTAGTATTTTGAATCATTCTTTACTTTTTTCTACTTACTATTTTTTCCTATATGTTGCACAATTCCAGATGATATGAAATCTTTTAAGCATGTAGCCAATTTAACTTGAAGAATGAATACAATGAAGCATCACCAACATGGATATTTATTCATACAAATGTGACCTTGTAAAGTGTGACTATCCTTTTTTCACATAGACAAGAAAAGGATTTTTGTCCATCAAAACACTAATATCTTGAAATCTACGTGGTGGAAATTTCTGAAATTTTTCCACATCTTTTCAAATCAATGTACTACAAGATCCTCATGATCATGTACTCAATTGGAGACTTCATACTACAGCCATTCAAATCGAGAGTCCATAAAAGTTCATTGCTAAAAGTTTGGACTTTGGACTTGGCCTTTAAAGGCTTCACACTATGACCCACTAAATTGAGAAGCCATGGAAGTTCACACTTCATGCTATGGCCGGTCAAGGCTCTAATTCTTATATTTTATGACCTATTTATTGCTCATTTCTTTGGACTCTCAACAAAGTTTGGCCATTCAATCCCATGGACTCTTGACTTGGACGGCCAAAATGTGAAGCCTCCAAAGGCTAAGCCCAAAGTCCAAATTCTTACTAATGAACTCCCACCTACCAATCTAACAATTGAGATCTTGTTATAAGTTGATGGCCTCTCTACTAAAGACTAGATCTCCACTTCTTGCCAATCCAAACTTTCTTTGAGAGTTTGTTGCCGTGTAGGCGATTTATTGCCATGTAGGTAGTTGAAGGGCAATGGCCTTTGGACTTGTGCCTTCTAGTATGAAGGATCCGAATTCTTTGTTTCTTGAAATTTGATTAGTGGAAACCCGCAACCTCTCAACCTTGGGCCATAGCGTGAAGTGGCCCTTTCAATCCCTTTCAATGAACACAATCTTTCTTTGAGGGAAAAAAAAGGACTTAGCTTAGTAAGCTTGTATATTCTATGGATATTTTACATTTGTAAAGCAATCACCTTAGTATTTATATTATTTTTTATATTTTACTTCTCATCGATTTTTTTTTGAGGATACAAATTGTTTGTATTAATATTTTATACACTATTCAATTATGTCACGTTATAATTTTTGAAAATTTCATTATATGCCATATTTAATTCTTTTTCTGAATTCTTTTTTAACAAGTATGACCTAAGCATAGCATATAAAATTGGAAAATGTCAATCTCAATCATGACAATGTGATCATTTAAACTAAATCCACTTTTTTGTAAAAATTAAGTGGTTAAATTTGAATTTAAAAATAAAATAGGATTGAATACAACAATGAAAGTTAAAATAAATTTTTATCATTTCAACTTTGGGTGTGATTTTTTGAATTTTTTTAGAAATAGAAAAATGCATTATCTTTCTAGGAATATAGTGTTTATTTCTATCGGTGCCTAAGAACAAAATTGAAGCTTTAAATGCTTGCGTTTGGGCAATAAAATTTAATTTAATATTTCTCATTTTTCATTGGATATTTTTTTAATCTATATTGGAAAATTTGATTCATTCCATTTGGTTTGATAAAGAAAAAGTTATGGAGCATATTTTTGTAGGCAAATATGAACACTTCTATAAAATAATATAAATGTCTTGCAATCAATGTGGTCAAAGTTTAGAAGTTTTGTCTAAAAAATCGTTACATAATCATGAGGTAAGATTTACAACAAAAACAACTTTATAAAAAAAAAATTGTTCTTTGCAATAGAAATGGTAGTTTATGAGAGGTTTTGATCAAACATAGTGATTGTGATGAGACTAAAGTTAGGGGGTGAGAATTCCTTAATTGTAAATTTTATATGATGGTTATACATTTTACATGTCCCCAAAGATTGAATTTGGTTCTTTAGACTTTAACCTCTTATGAGGGACTCTTGAAATTTTAGGTAGGCTTGTATAATCTCAATTTTTTACATGATTCTTCAAAAAAAAATTTGAAGATAGGGAATCAAATTAGCTTTTGGAAAATATAATTTTTTTAATTTCAATTGGTGCCCAAGAGCAAAAGTTATGCCCCCATGAATCCAGAAAACAACTTGAGGGTAGCCCAAAAAATCCCACAATAAGTTGAATTTTTTAATTTTTAATTTTCTTCTAAAAGATTATATTTTTATCTACATCGAAAGTTTTGATTCATCACATTAGAGGGGATTTGGAGCAAGGGGAGGGCCATTTCAAGCCCATTTCCCTTTATGTTTACAATGTAGTGCGAGAATGATGCGATGTCATAAATTTTAATTTACAAAATATTAAATTTAAATTTAAATTCTTAAAATGGATGAAAAAGTTGAAATTTTTATTTTTTTATATTGTCTGACGTGGTCAAACTTTGGCCACGTCAAACTGCTATAGTCAGTTGTTGTCCCTGCGTTCCCATAGTCTAGGAATGTAGAAGAACTCACAATCCTTTACAAGGGTTGAATCATTTCTAATGTCTATTTGAACAATTGATGAGAAAGTTATTGACAATCTTGTTTTTCAGGCAATCTAAGTATCTTTTTGAAGAAAAATAGCTTAATGAATTCATTTTTGAATGCATTTTTTACAATTTTCAAAAAAATTATTAGGCAGGGTTAAATTTGATTGCTAAAACAATCTCACTATCGGGATTATTGTGCTTCAAGTCCATCTTAGAGCTATTAGCAGTTTAGTTATCCCTTCAATGTTGAACCTATTTATACTTAACAATTATTTAATGAGTGAACATTAAGTATTTTTTTGTTGGATTTTTATCCTAGATTCTTAACTCAATTCTTCAACATAAAAAATTAGAAAATCAAAATTAATAGTGCAAAATTTTTAAGTTTAAAAGATTTAAAGCCAAAAAATATAGTCAAGTAGGGTGTAAAAATAATTTGTTTTCCTTACTATAGATATAAATATCTTGCAATCTACATGGTCAAAGTTTCTGAAAAATTTCTATCCATTTTTCGACCGGTGTTGTACAAGATCTTATGGTTAGATATATATAAAAATAACAATTTTTAAAGTTTTTTTTGCTATGTGCAATGGAATGATAATTTTGAGTAATTTTTGATGGAAAAAAGGCCTTGGAAATTTAGGGATGAAAAAGTTAATTTACAACTAAATTTTTTACTTTGAAGAATATCTCATTTACTATCAAATGAACTAATAATAATTACAAGCCTACAAATCCAACCTATGTGTGCACAAAAACAATTAACTTTTAATTTTTTTTATTATAATAAGGACCACTTCACACTACGGCACAAGGTCAAGAATCCGTCAATTTCCACCAATCAGATTTCAGAAACCCAAGAATTTGGCCTCTTGAGCCTTCACACTAGGAGGCACAGTCCAAAGGCCGTTGCCCTCAAAACTGACAATATGTCAGAAAATTTACTCCATATTGACGGACTCTCGACCTGAGTTTGGGTCGAGCAAAAATGGGAACCCAAACTCTGGTCAAGAGGCCATCGAATTTTGAAAAAATAAAATTCAAAAAAATAAGAAACTGAGAAAATCTCAGCCGTTAGATCTTGGCGGACTGTTTTTGCAAGGCAGCAAGTAGGATGCGCCTTTGCCTTCCCAATCTTTTTCTCGTGTTAGGGGGCCAATTAGGGACCAATTAGGGGGCAATTATGGGGGCAATTATAGGGCCAATTAGGGAACCAGTTAGGGGGCCAATTAGAGACCAATTAGGGATCAATTAGGGGCCAATTAGGGGGCCAATTAGGGGGCCAATTAGGGGGCCAATTAGGGCCCTAAAGGCCTTTGCCTTCGCCGCGTGCCCGTTCCCGGCCACCACGACCCTCCTTTCCCTCCATTGTATATGCAAATGGGATGTCGCCGGTTGAGTTTGAAACCTACTCTCCACCATCACAATGGAGAGACTTTGCATGGTATGAACAAACCCTCCACTTACCTCCTTCCCTTAATGAATGACTCCTTCATTTCTCATTTATATCTTCCATAGTCTTTGTTTCACAGTGAAAGCAAGTGCTGTAATTGTTCTTTCAATGCCGTTTTTGACTCCTTCATTTCTCATTTATATCTTCCATAGTCTTTGTTTCACAGTGAAAGCAAGTGCTGTAATTGTTCTTTCAGTGCCGTTTTTGACTCCTTCATTTCTCATTTATATCTTCCATAGTCTTTGTTTCACAGTGAAAGCAAGTGCTATAATTGTTCTTTCAATGCCGTTTTCGACTCCTTCATGTTTTTTCAATGTTTTGCTTGTAGGAATTGATACCCAAAATGGCCAATGGCATTTCGGGCAATAACCGGCAAGAGAGCAAATTTTATGATGCTCTAGATGAATGGTACCAACAAGCCGGGCTTGGACTTTGGGCTTGGCCTTTGGAGGCTTCACACTATGGCCGACCAAAGGCTCAAAATCCTATCATTTATTGCCCATTTCTTTGGACTCTCACCCAAAGTTTGTCCACTCAATCCCACGGCCTCTCGACTTGGTCGGCCATAGTGTGAAGTGGCCCTAAGTAAAATGCAACACAATCAAGATTTAAAAAAACCTATAGTTGTCTTCAATCAATTGTCAGCAAACTGTATTCAATGAACCATCAACTTTTAAAATCAATTATATGGAGTTCCTTTCTTGAAACCATGTACTATTCATTTTTTCTCACATATTTTAATTTAATTTTGATTTTGATTTTGATTTAGTGACAATTTCAATTGAATTAGATTTCAATAGAAAAAATCTTATAGCAATAGTTTTTCATCCATTTGACAATTCTCAAAAATTACAAAAAAGAAAAAATTTATTGCATTTTCAAATTGAGTGTTTAACATTACAAGTATTACTCCCTTTGTCTCAAAATAAATTTGGGATTTCCAAATATACTTGTCTCAATTAAATTTGAAATTGGCTCTCTACAATTTGATGGATAACAACTAAAGCTAGTTTGAGCATCCTAAAGCAAAAGATTATGTAGATACTACGCTCTAGAGACTATATACATAACATTCATGAGCTGTGAGAGCAGCTGCCTTGCCTCTGACGGAATGATGTGATATATTCCACATCCCACATTAGCTAATAAGCCAGGTGTTGGAATATGTCAGTGTGTAAGGAGCTGAGTTAGTGGATGAAGACTTCAGAGAGGCAAAGGCAGCCTCTATGAAGGCTCTTGAATGTTATGTAGCAATTTGATCATTGCCAAGGGAATCAAAATGCAACTTCTAACCAACCAAAGGCAAAGAATTCAACCCACAATTATACTAACAAATTTATTGTTGAAAATTCCCTAGACTTGAATCATAAGACATTGTTGGAATTGAATATAGAGGACGTCAATGGACATCATTGCACCAACATTGCTCAAAAAGTGATAAAAAAATAATACCACTGGAGTAGTTCCAAAAAGGGCATTTGTTTTTGTTTTTGTTGCCTATTTTTAACATGCACAACTTCACTGTTGATTTCCATTCTTTCACATCTAGTTGGGGTTTAGTAGAAGCTACAACAACTCTCCAATCCTTTGAAAATTGGAGCTATTTACACAATAATCTGACTTTTAGGAAACCCCATATTTATTTTGAAATAGAGGGAGTACAAATCTAAACTTCCAATCATCCTATTTGGTTACTTGGTAGGACTACCCTAAGCCCTTTGTCCTGAGGGCACTAGTGAAAAATTTGGTATGTTTAGACCAAGTGCTAAGGCCCATTTTTGGTTTTATTTATCACATCACAATGAATTAAACCATGCATGGGTCTAAATGCTTTGTGTAGCCAGACATGTATTCCACTAGTGGGGGGTCAAGAGAGTATTTATTTTAGTTGGGGTCAAGTGAATTCTTGTAGTAGATAACATAACATTCTTGAGCCACACAATATGCTTCCTTTCACCAAACTCGCAAAAATAGGGATTTCTCTCTGGATTTTTGGAAAGAATTCAATTTGATTGAATTTCCAGAAATTGCTCAACCCCAAACCCTGACTGCAGGTTCCCAAACCCTAAACTTAGTAAGTCACTTTAGTTTGCAAATTTGCATGCATGACAAGACATGCCATCCTCTCAGACAAGCTCCTCACAAGTCATAAATTTGATGACCAGGCATCCAGAGTTATTTCTAAGTGCACTGCTATATATATTGATCTGATACATTGACCTGATACATGAACTTATTTCAATGAACTTTCAATGAACTTATATGGTCGGTGCATAGTCCAAGGCTTCTAGAATTGTCTAAGGTAGGAGGTCCATAAACTGCTCATCTAAGAGCTGAAGCTGACTTTTGGGGAGGTAGAACTTCTTAAAATATTTTTCAGTAAATTTTCCTTGAAAGGCAATAGAAATTGGCATCTAACCGAAGTTGTTTCATATTTTAAAGCTTTGTGGAATTAGTTATGAATTTCTGAAGTTGCAGAAAAGTGCATTTTTGTGGGCTCTAAAACCGACCACCTCCTCAAATGCACACCACTTGTACATTGGAAAGTGCAAAATGTACCTCTAGAGCTTGATTGGTTTTAGAACCCACTCCATTTTAGGACCTCCTACCTTACCCTTCTTTCATACTTCATGACAAAACCGAGAAAATTGTTTCACAAAACTTTAATATTTAATAGGGATAGTCGCCTTCTTCATTGCACTCCCATTCTGTGGAGAATTGGGAGGTGGTGGGGTCCCTGTTGTCTTCATGCTGGCTCTCTGTAAGGGAATATTTTTTAGCTCTCAATATTTTCTGCACATCGGTTATTCTTCTTTGGAGCAAATGAATGGGGTGCACGAAAGCTTTCACCCTCCATTGTTGATGACACCGTCGATGCTACTGTCTAATTGGGTTCAGTCTTGTTACCACAATTTTGCAGTTTTGCTACTACAATTTTGCAGTTTTGCTACTACAATTTCGCATTCCCCATTGTCTACACACTAAACCAGGGGTCACGTCTTCTTCACCTATAAGGTAAAACAGCCCATTACGGACCAAATGGGGAGTTTGCCCACTTGTCATTTCTGAAATTTTCTACTTTATTTTTCCAGAGAAAGTCAAGTGATAGAAATAGTGAGAGCATTTGAAACTATGTTTTTTTTGACAAGGTGTGAGTTTGTTATGAATTTCTGAAGTGTTTAGCCCACAACGGTCTAAGAGAGTTTGTAGACTACTCCAAAACCAACCAAAATTGATCCATAAGGCTCATCTTACTCACTTATTGTGGTCACAATATTTTTTAACATAGAAGACGTGAAAAGGCACTTCCTATAGTGAACTAACACTAAAAAACTAAAAGTTCCTACTATAGTCACTAATCACTCCATTCCAATTAGTGAAGACGTTGAATGTGGCACAAATCTCAATCACTAAAAGAAAACTTTAATGGGGTCATTTTTAGGAGTTCGTAATGGGTAAAAGGTCCGTAATGGGCTGTTTTTCCTTAGTTGTTGCCCATTAGCTCCTCTCTTCTCTCACCAACTTCTCATTCTTATTGAAGAAGGTGTGACTATCCCTAATATGAAATACATCATACCAAAAGACATTTGAATTTTGGCTTGACTTTCAAATAGTCAACATTTGTGGGCAAGAGGATGAGGTAGTCTTTGAAATGAGCTTCAATGATATGGAATGATCTGTATTTGAATTCTCCATTACGGGGGCAAGGTTGGAAGTTGGAAGTTGGAAGTTGAGCTGGGGTTTTGAAAATTTGAAGTTATCTTCCTTTTAAGGACAAGAGAAGAGACCAGCTCACAAGTAAATTTCCCAGTGTTCCAGTCAGTTTATTCCCCCCCAAACCAACCTCAAAGGCTTGCTTTTGGGAATATCTGGAACATTGCGGAATTTACTTTTTGTTAGAGGTGGTGGGTCCCCTCACTCTCCTTGAAAGGGGGGTAATTAACTTTAGGTTTCCAAAACCCCACTTGGTACTTGAACTCTCACCCCACTGCTCCTGACATGAGCCATGTGGATGGGCTGGACATGTCAGGAAGTGCTTAGCCACTTCCCCCCTCCATCCATTTTGATTGGCTTGAGAACCTGAGGAGGGGAACTCACTGCGGGAACATGCCGCCAGGGACATACATACGGGGATCAAGCATAAGGGGAGCTACCGGGGAACGTGAAGGGACCAGGGCTTTTTTTGGGTGGGGGCTTTCTGGTTCTTTCTGGTGAAAAAAAATAATTTGGGTAAAAAAAGGCAAAACAATGCCTATAAACTTGGATGAAATTGCCAAAAAACTTCAAATTTAAAAAAAAAATTGGATGAAATCGCCAAATTGTGGATGAAAATCAAATCATAGACATGCGATATGTTTAATGCAATACTTTCAATCCAATATATGAATGAATGTTAAAATTTGGAGCACCACTATAACATTTTATATCACCATTTTGGCACTTCTTAAAAAATAAATAAAAATAAAAATCCTAGAAGGGATCCTTTTTGCAAGGATGCCCCAAACTAAGGTGGAAATATCACCTAAAATTGTACCTTGCTTAACCCCTAAATGTCTGAGGACTTTTTTGAGCTTCTAGGAATTTGCTCTAAATTGAACAAAAATTCAACATTTTGATAAGCTATATCATTTAAAAAAATTTGTAATTGTATAAATTTAAACTAGACATGTTAGAGATCACATAGGAAAATAAAACACAATACTATCATATATGGATTGAAAGATTATAATGTTTGATCACGAGGGTGTTAAATTGAGAAAGTGATTTGAAGTCTTTCAATCTTCTTTTCACATGTCAAATCTATAAAATTGGTTTTCAAAAAAACATGAGGATAAAAGGCCTAACATGCATAACTCCAATCAATTTATGGCTTCTCAAAATCTACTCTACAATTTTTTTAACCTCTAAAGCCCCATTGTCCCCTCGAGGGCAAAATCATTAGAGGAGATTTTGAGGGTCTGGAGGGCTCTAAGTTATCATGGCTGCGGAAACAAGGGAGCTACACCACTGCAGCACCACTGCTCTAGTCTGACGTGGCCGAACTTTGGCCACATCACCAAAAAAATATAATTTAAAAAAATAATTTTTTTCAACTTCTTTCATCATTTTAAGAAAAAAATAATTTTTAGAATTTTTTTTCCTAACAGCGAGCTGTTCTTTCACTACACTAGAAATAACAGGGGGAACGGGCCTAAATCGGCCCTCCAGATCCATGAAATCTCTCCTAATGGAATTTTGAGCAAGCTCTTATAGTCTCAATATTTGTTGTGATTTTCTGAATCTTTTGTGAAGATGGAAAAAAAATTAGCTATCCAAAAATATAATTTTTTAATTCAATAGGAGTCTAGGAGCAAAAGTTATGGCACAAAAAAACCTTTATTTAGTTTAGTGGGTAGAAAAATCCTTCAAAAAACATTAAAATAAAACATTTTAAAATTATTTTTGTATAGATTATATTTATATGTACATGAAAAGCTTTGGACTTGTTATGTGAAAGTTATGGACAATCTTGTTTTTCAGGCAATTAGAGCATCTTCTTGAAAAATAACTTGTAGGATTCATTTTTGACCTCAAATTTTTTTAAATCCAAAAAGAGAGTTTTACAAGGTTAAGATCTCTTGCTAGAACAATCTAATCACCGTTGAGATTAGTGTACGTTTCAATTCCATCTTAGAGCTATTAAAAATTTAGATTTTACTTCAATCTTGAACCTACATCTATTTAATAAATTTTTAATGAGTGAAAATTAAATGTGTGTTTTTTGAATTTTTTTTTCTAAAGTCTCAACTCAATTCTTTATCATCTAAAATTCAAAATTCAAAATTAGTAGAGCAAAAAGTATAAGTTATGAAGGTTCAAAGTCCAAAAATGTAGTTGAACAAGGTGCAAAAAAACTTGTTTTGTTTACTTTAAATTTATCTTGCAATCTATACAATCAAAGTTTGTGTAATTTCATCCACGCATTTTAATGCTAGTCTAACAAGATCCTACGGTTAGATATGCAAGAAAAATATTTCTAATTTTTAGTTGCTCTTTGCTATGGGGATGGTAGTTTTGAGTTTTTTTTTGATGGAAATGAGGCCTTGGGACTATAGGGATTAAATGATTTTCTAGTGTGATTTTTTCTCCAAGATCTAGTCTACTTGAGGCTCATTTCCAAGAGCCCGCAACACTATGGAAAGTCAAGATTTGCAAATGGACATCCTTGTACAAAATCTTGAAATGAAAAATCGTAATCAATCATTTTCAAAATCGGATTTTTGATACTATAATTAGACTTCAAAAAGACTTAAAAATATATATAAACTACTAAAAATAGAAATTTGGTTAGATTTTTTTTAACTTCAAAGTATTGTCAACACCAAAATTTGGAACCTCAGGCATTTAGGGGTTAAAACCGCCATCATTAAAATGTTTACATCTCCAAAATCAATATATACCTATGTGGAAGAAACTGTTTTAGAACATCTAACAAAAAAAATTTGACCCTTCATAATGTTTGCATACAATATTCAACTGCTATGTTCTTTGGTGCGATAAGACCTCCTTTTGCTTGCCAACAAGAAAATATAAAAGTTTAATCAATCTAATAATAGAATATAGGCATTGTAGCAAAAATTGTTGTTATTGGGGTGAGTACCTTATTGGACTCTTAAAAGATCATACTAGCCTTCGAATTTCCAAACAATTAGAGCTTTATTTTTATTTTTTTTTAAATTTTCTTTTGAGGTTGTGAAAGATAACTGAAACTTTCAATCCACCATTTGGATCTTTGTTTTGAGAAAACGAGTAGTAGTAAAAGTATTTCCCCAAAACATGTTGTGTAGCCTAGTGTAAAATTGATGCACATCCCCACATTGCAAGATTTTGTTATAGGTGTTTTACATGATTTTTACCTCTAAAACTTGGTGGAGATTTGTACAACATGATCTTTAGTATGATTTATTTTTTAGTTAAAAATCTTTAATGCAAAAAACTTCCACAAATGGTAGTCAAAGATATGTGAAATTCTTGATTATGTCCAAAAATAAACTTCTTTTTGGAACTTCAATAGCAAATATCTTCCAATCTATACATGCAAACTTCATAAAAAAATTTCACATATCTTATACAAGTTCAATTCAATATTTTTATGGTTTGGTTTTAGAGTTGTTTGTTGCGTACTTCAATGCATTAGAAATGATAGTTTTGAGGGTTTTTTAGTAAGAAATGGGACTTTGGTAATTAATAAGCAATGGTTGTTAGCTCTTTTCATATACTTTATTGTACATTTTTTGGATATAATATGAATTAATTATGGTTTTTCAAGAGATAACTTAATAAACTTTTGAAACCAAGCCCTAATTTTGATGTCCTAAGTTGAGCATCTAGAATTTAATATCCAATTATTTTCAAGATTTTCTAGTACACGATTTGGGTAGGTGATTGGAAATGGGCATGCCTACTTCAATATTATGCCTCCACCAAAATTTCACATTCTTTAAGGCCTTATTCTTATTGTACTACTTTTCTCTTTTGTGTTGTTTTTCATGCCTCCTCAAAAATAGGCACATATAGTGTATAGTGGTGTCCCCTTGGCATCTTCAACCTCAAATTTTAGAACTTGTAAGTTGACACTTACGCTTGATCATCTTCATGTTTTGTGATATAAAAAAAATCTTGCACATCATATGCATGCAAAAATGGCGTGTACAAAGAACAAGACTCATCCCTTCCACAACTCCATGCTTCACCAAGTGTTGGAGGGCACATAGGGGTGGTACCAAAGAAGACCAACCGTTTTTGGTAGTATTTTGCACAATATTCATGAATTTTTTGGGAGTACTTTAATTTTTTTTTTTAAATGTGAAAAATATGTTCAATGTATACATCTTTAAGAAAAAGTTATCCTAAGAAGGAAAAATATAGAAAATAATTTCTAAGTAGGAGAACCGGAAAAGTGCAAAGTTTCAAGAAAATAGGTACTTTGATATTTTAATTTGTAATAAAAAAATACAAAAAATATTCTTTTAGGAAATTAAAATTTTTCTATTTGGGAGAATTTTGCAATGAAAAAATTTCACCAAAAAAATGATCTCAAAACCATGTTCAATATTCAAAAGTGCATGCACAAGGGTGCCCTATGAGCATGTGGAGGATATAAAATAATATTTTTTAAAATTTTCTTTGGTAGGCACGTGTCCATCTAGTGTGGAAATATCCACAAAATTTTTAAGTCTATATCATTATTTTTGGATACTTTCACATTACTAAAAAATTCCAATCCACAAAGTGAGATAAACTAGCTAAATTGAAATTTAATTATATAAAAAAAATCAATTTTTTTGAAAAATAAGGAATCTCAATACTTCCAAGTTAGCCATTTTCAGTAAAATTTCCAAGTACATTGGCTTCATTTTTCCAAAGCTATGGTCAATGACAACTCCATCACTCCAATTGTGATTCAAAATAGGAGTAGTCTTTTTTGCAATCATCCATAGGTCCTTGCAAAGGATGGCTGCCATTATATTCTTTGATTTGATTTTCCAAAGCATGGTCACTAGTACATGAGAGCTAATGATGTCCTATTTTTGCATGAAGATATGTGAAGGATGGACTTGTTGGTCTTAATACAACCTCCAAGAGGATGGAGAGGCGGTGGTACACATTGCTCATGCAAGAAGATTGACAAAAAAATTTAGTGTGTTTACTTCATCTAGCTCCATGGGCTTTACTAAAAATAAAAATAAAAAACGGTTGTAATGAGGTGATGCCAAAAGAATGGAGAAGGGAGCGAGAGAGAAAAAATTGAAGAACATTGAGAGTTGAAAACCAAAGACATGGCAAGAATAAAGAGGATGAAAACCATTAGAAGAATAGGAGGCCTTGAGTAATTTATACTTGTAGCAAGGGTAGTTTTTTAATAATCACAATATAAAAGCAATGATCACCATAGGTTGGACATTTTTTACCAAGTATAATTAATATAAATGTCAATTTTGTTAATTGGCAATATTTTGTTATTTTGGTGAAGTTCATATTGCTTAGTCTAAACCTAAAATCTATGCTAGTCCTAAGTTGTGGTTTGATATCATACCATTGTGAAGGTATATGTAGTGATTTTGGTTTGTGGAATACTGTCAATTTACTGAAATCGACATTTGTAAAGTGGTAGACACCACTGGTTATAATTTTAGCCAATTTCAATAAAAATAAAAGTAAATATTTATCCCAAAAGGACCAAGGCCTTTTTTTTCAAAAAAACACTCAAAATTGTCATTTCTATTGCAAAGAGTAAAAAAAAATTGAAAATTGTTTTTATTTCTACATCTAATTGTAGGATCCTATATGTATATAAAAATTAACATGAGAATGTAATAAATTCTAGAAATTTTGATTGCACAGATTGCAAAATATCTGTGTTTAAAGTGAAGAAATAAATTGTTTTGCACATTGCAAGACTAGATTATTTTACATTGGATCTTTTTAGTTTATACTTCTTGCACTACAAAGTTTTAATGTTTAAATTCTTATGGTGGGGAATTGAGTTGAAAATCTAGGAAAAAAATACCTGCCCAAAATCCAATTTGTCCCCCAAGGGACAATGGTCATTTTGGGGTTAATAAGATCTATTGAACATTTAATAGCTTTCACTTCTCACTCCCACTTTCCATTGCCACTTTCTACTTTTTACTTCATACTCATTTTTATACTTTGTACCCCTACATTTTACATTTTACATTTCATTTTTCACATTTAATTCATTGCACTTTTTATTTATGATCTTAACATTTAATTCTAACCTTCAATTGTAATTTCTTAAATTCATAATTTTCATACATCTAATGTTATTTATAATTTATAATTTATGTATTTTTTATTTTTTATTATTTATTTCTCTTTTTTCCTCAAAAAGTCTATGTGTTTATGTATAGTGGGAAGCCCCATCACAAGGGCATCTTGTTGTGGGAGGGCCCTACCACAAGGCTGAGGGGTGGAGCCCTCATACAATGGGATGCCCGAGAGGTGGAACTTCCCGTTGCGTTAAGCACTATTAAGGTAGCCTTGTCTACCCTATAAAAAAATTAATTTTTGAATGCCGTTTAGGCGTGGTTAATAACTTTGAAAAGCTTCATAATCTTTACTTTATCCCCCTTTGTGCTCACCTTCTTGTTTGTTGATCATTGCTTGATTTGTTGTTGCGCTACGTTGGCACTCCTCCTCCTGTGATTGTTGCTGCTTCGTTCCTTGTGCTCTTGTGTTGATCGTTGGTTCCTCTCCTCGTTGCTCCTTTATCTATCTATTGCATTGCTTATTTGTTGCTTGTGTGCACAATTACATGTACTATTTTTTTCTTTTGTAATTTTGCTACTAATGGCGTTGTCATGTGTTATCACTGTTATAATTGTTGCTACAAGAACTAATGCTCATTGGCTGGTAATTTCTCAACTTCTTCCATTGTTTGTTCAAGTAGGGTTTCTTTGTTTTTTTTCCTGTTTGTTGAGTCTTTGGACATTTCTTGATTATTTGTTTGTGTAATGCAAGAACACCCTTGTACAATGGCTCCATTCAGTGACCACTTGGAATTCTTGCGACACTATTACATGTGTCGCTACTACATATAAGCTTTTCACCCCTGTTTTTGCCATGGAGATTGGTAGCTCTAGCTCTTGCAAGAGACTTAGGAGTCCAAGTCCTGAGGTTCAATGCAGGGTTGTCACATCGGGCGTCCCAAGGTCACCGGACGTCCCGGACGGACGGACGATCCGGAAACTTCGGGCGTCGAATTTTTTTCAATTAAAAAAAATTAAAATGATTTACCTTCACTTCGTGACGTGTCAATCCACGCTGGAACCTGGGCGCGGACGCTGAGGGCGGTGACGTATGGTGCGGGCGGTAATGTTGTTGCTTGGGCGCGGACTGAGATGGGTGCGGACGCAAATTTCTTTCTCATTTAACGATTGCAATTTTGAGAATTATGGAGCGTGTAATATATCATTGGAAAGGTCTTTTCAATACCTTTCCAATGATACATTGCACGCCTTTAAACTCTCAAAACTCTAGTTGAAAATCCCAAAACAAATTTGCTGCCAAGATGAAACATTCAGGGTCAAGCGGGGACTTAAGCATGTCCAAGCCAGGACACAGTCGTGTCTGGGCGGGGACTCAATCTTGTCCGGGAACAAACTTAATTTTGCCCGGGCGGAGACTTAATAAAGACGAAGAAATGGGCGTGGATGCAAATTTCTTTCTTGTTTAGCAATTGCAATTTTGAGAATTATGGAGCTTGTAATATATTTTTGGAAAGGTCTTCTCAATACCTTTCCAATGATATATTATATGCCTTTAAAATCTCAAAATTCTAGTCACAGATTCAAAAAACAGATTTGATGCCAAGATGAACCATTCAGGGTTATGAGGGGACTTAACCCGTAAAGGACCAAAATGTATTTTTTGGCAACGTAGAAATTTTGGGCAAGTACCTACAAATGGAATTTTTAGTTTTTTTCTTTGAAATTCTCACATAACATTTTTTCGAGGAGTAGCTTTAAGATCCAACAATTTTCATTACTTTTGACTACGTGGTTAAAAAATTATTGTATGATATGTAGTTTTCAGCGTTCGACGGGCAGCTCGGGTAGCAAAAAAAACTTCTTTAAAAATCACTTTTAAAAAACATAAAAAATTGGAATTGGTTCTCTAGATTTATATACATGTGGAAAGCTTTGAATCATTCCATTTTGATCAATAAGTCAAAAGTTATGAGGAGTTTTAGTTTAGGGTAATTTGCAGGTAGTTTGCAGGTAGTTATGGAATCTCTACTCTAAAATAAACTTTGAATTCTTTTATTTAATTCAATTTTCAATATTTTTTGAAAAAAATAAAAATGCTAGGTGTAGATTGTTTATTACAACATTATCACATTGGAATTGGCATTTTTCAATTCCATAAATAAATTGTTAACAATTTAGTATTTTGAATCATTCTCTATTTCTTTCTACTTACTTTTTTTTTCCTATATGTTGTACAATTCCAAATGATCTAAAAAATTTCAAGCAACTAGCCAACTCTCTTGGAAGCATGAATTTAAAGAATTACAACCATTTTGGATTTTTTTCATAACAAATGTAACCTTCTGAAGTGCAGTTGTCCAATTTTCTGTAGGGTCAAAATAAGGGTTTTTGTCTTTTCAAAAGCTAATATCTTGCAATGTACATGGTGGAAAATTCTGAAATTTTTTCCACATCTTCACAAACCAATGAACTACAAGATCCTATGGTTTTATGTATCCAAAAATGTTTTTTTCCAAGAATTTAATCTTCTACTAGGAATGGCAGCTTTGGAGTGTTTTTTGGTGAAAATATAGTAAAAAACCTTTAGGGGTTAAGCATGTCCAAGCCAGAACATAGTTGTGTTCGGGCGGGGACTCAATCGTGTCCAGGCGCAAACTTAATTTTGTCCGGGCGGAGACTTAATCAAGACAAAGAAATGGGCGCGGACGCAAATTTCTTTCTTGTTTAGCGATTTGAATTTTGAGAATTATGGAGCGTGTAATATATCGTTGGAAAGGTCTTCTCAGTACCTTTCCAATGATATATTACATGCCTTTAAACTCTCAAAACTCTAGTCGCAAATTCAAAAACAAATTTGCTGCCAAGATGAAATATGCAGGGACTGGCGTAGACGTATGGGCGGGGACACTATGAGACCAGTCTACACCATGGGAGCAATTTGTTCTTTGGGGGACCCACTCATTCAATATGTCATAAGATTCTTCTCCCAAAGTTAAAGAATGATAAATTCTAATGTTGGTAGCTGAAATTAGCACATTTTTTTATAATATTCATTTAGAACAATACCTATTATTCTCTTAAATTTGATGTAGTACAAATTATAAAAGAATTTGGTAAGAATTTTCCATTGTTATAACCTATAATACAACATAATAAGGATCTTTGTTAGAAAATAATTTTGTGTATTAAGTTTGAATGTTGTGAATTCAACATTGTTTAAAAATTTAACTTTAGGTCATTTTGGTAGATAAAAAGAAGGAGTTGCCATTTCATTGTTGAATTCAATATTGGAATTGCATTGGAATTTACATGAACCACCTTATTCAGTTTTTTTAAACATTCTTTTCTATTAATTTAATGGATGTATAGAAGAATTTGCTTTAAATTAGTGAATTGAACATTGGGCTTACAAGGATTTTATTACATTAGTCTTGTTTAGTTTAGTTTTAAAGAAAAATTGAGTTGCTTTATTGGATATATAGAAGAGTTTGACAATGTTATTGGTGAATTGAGGGTTTGGTTTTGCTAGGATTTATTACACTTTATATTTTGTTTTAATTTGCTTCAAATTATTTATGGTAGGTTGGTATAATTAAATTCTTCTAGCTCTTGAAATTATTTTGGAATACTTAAGTAGCTACATAGAAAAGTTTTATTGTTGAATTGAACATTGGATTTGCACAGATTCACATGAACCACATTATATTTTTTTGGATTTTCGTTCTTTGGATTGCTTTTGTGTTTTGATACATTCACATTTTGTTTATTTTTGTTTTAAATTCTTTTAAGTTACTATGTAGATACGTTGAAGCGTTTAATATTTACATGATTGAATAAAATATTTGGGTGCATAAAATTACTTCAACCACATAGTCATTTCCTTTTTTGAAATTTTCATTGCCAAATGCTTTGAGCAAAAAACACAATGTATTCTAGGCCTTGAAAGTAGAACTTTGCTTTCAAGGATTAACTCCCATTGGGAAATGGGAGTAGGTGAACGTCTTGATTTGGGCATTAGTGATCCAAGCATGGGATCAAGAATGAGGTACTAGCAATAGAAGTCAAATCCACCTTGAAATTTGTGGACGAATCTCATATTGAAACACTTCTAAGGAAAAGTCCCTTTACCTCACCACGAATCCCATCTCTCCCCCATTCCATCAATTACATTCTCAAGCCCTTTGTTGAGATATAACCTTCAAAAAAATAAAAATGAGATGCTTGAGGTTTCTATTCACCAATCTCTTGTTTTCCCATTCCATCAATTACAATATTACATTCTCAAGCCCTTTGTTGAGATATAACCTTCAAAAAAATAAAATATAACATGTATGACGCTTCTACTTACCAATCCCTTTTCTTCCCTATTCTCTCAATTAAATTCTAAAGCCTTTGATAGCGTGTACACTTCAAGAAAATAAAAAATGTAATGATTAAGGCTTCTATCCACCAATCCTTTCATTTCCCCATTCCATCAAATAAATTTCCCATGTCTTTATTCAAATAGAGCCCTATCATCTTTAGATATAGAAAATATAGCAAACAAATTTCATCAATTTTATAGATAAGTGCTTGTGAGTGAAAAAAATAATTTATTCTAGGCCTTGAAACTAGAATTTTGCTTTGAAGGATTAACTTCCATTCGGAAATGGGGATACGTGAATATATTGATTTGGGCATCTAGTGATCCAAGCAT